>VWYN01012846.1:12686-30369 GCA_013400075.1 Hippolais icterina | reverse complement strand
CACTGCTGGAACCCCCAGGCCCCTCAAAATTGAGGCCTGGTTACACTGCTGGAACCCCCAGGCCCCCCAAAATTGAGGCCTGGTTACACTGCTGGAACCCCCCTGGAACTGAGGCAAGGGCACAGCCTGGTTACTCTTTTGGGAAATATTGGGAAATATTGGGAAGTACTGAAAAATACTGGAAAATGTTGGAAACTTTGGAGCCAGTGACAAATTTTGAAGTGTTGGAACCACCCCAGTTACCCCCAAAATTNCAAGGCACATCCTCGTTACTCTGCTGGAACCCCCCAGATCCCCCCCAAAACCGAGGCAGAGGCACAGCCTGGTTACTCTGCTGGAACCCCCAGTCCCCCCGAAATTGAGGCCAGGGATGCCCCAGGGAGCTGTGCTGCTTGCAGAGCACTGCAGTTGATTGAATCAGGGGTGTTAAATAATAAGAGCCATATATAAATGCCACAAAACAACACAATAAATAATCAGGAGTTATTCCCCAGCTGCTCAGTGGCAAAAGCCAAAGGAGAGTTCCACGCTGCCCACGGGAGCTAAGATGGGGCTGGGGTGGTTTGGGCACTGCTCAGGAACTCAGGGAGGGGGAATGGCTCAGAAAAGAGGGAAAAGCCGTGGGTATTTATGAGGAATCACGGGAAGCAGTGGGATGGGGACAGCCGGGGTGAGGTGACACTTACACGATGTCGTTGAGCTCCAGCCGCGTGTCCGGGGGCGGGTTGATCAGCACGTAGGACAGCGTGTTCTGGTGGTCGTTCATCTCATCTGCAAGAGGAGGGACAGGGCAGGTGAGGGAGGGACACCCCCGCAGACACCCCCACAGGTGAGGTGACAGATCCCATGGTGGCTCTCACTCCCACAGGCACACGGGTCCCTTCACTGGGAGAAGCCATTGGTAACGTCACTGCCACCGGGAGGGCACCAAGAACGTCACTGCCACCTCCCTCCTCACCTCCCCAGGCTCGCCCCCAACACAGGGGACTGGCAGAGGGAACTTCTGGAAGCCCCCACTCCCCCCCAGAATAAAGTGAGTTGTCTTACCTTGGTCCAGTGCAAGAGAGGGAACAGGTTAGTCCTGCTGTGTCAGGTACAGCACAAGTCCAAGCACTGGCTGGGGGCAGCTGAACCCCCCCGGGGCCGCCCCCACGCTCTGCCCACCTCTCCCCTTCAATTCCTCAATTTAGCATCGTCCAGGCACGGCATTAACCCACGGATTGCTTCCTTCCCCTGCCCGGGGGAAATCGCCTCCGTGGATTTCAGAGCCATCCATGCCATTTTGGGGACGGCTCTAAACCATGGTGACCTCCCAGAGGTGGGGCTCAGGGCCACCAAGAGCAGCACCCACGGGGACAAACGGGGGGGTCTCGGTGATGGGGGGGCCCCCTGAGCTTCCCGAAATCGCCAAGAACAAGATCATGGTGGAATGGATGGGGGTGCGAGGCTGCAGGCGCCGGGGAGGGGTGGAAGCTGCGACAGGTGACACCAGTTCCAGACGGGCTGATGGGCTGTGGATGGACAGGGCGGAGAGGGGACGGACACACGGACGCCGGGGCAGCATGAGGAGCACGGCAGGACACCAGCTCGCTGCAAGGCTTGGTCACTGGGACACCTCTCCAGGCGTTTGGAAACGCCCCTGGGAGGTGAGAAAATGGAGCAAATCATGGAGCAAATGGAGCTGCATCGGGGGCAGCAGGACCAGGACCCGGCATGGGCATTAACTCCAGGCTGGGGCTGCTCCCTGTGGCCTGTCCTGCTGCTCCCACCACCCCGTCCCTGCTGTGCCCCTGCCTGGCCCGGGGGATCCCCCAGTCAGAGGCTGCCCTGCCCCACAGTGGGCACAGCCCCGTGGTGCCACAGCAATGACAACGGGGGCAGATCACCCTGGCACGGGGGTGAAACTGCTTTTCTCCAGTCCTCAGTGCAGCTCCGGCCACCACAGCACCCACCACAGGGATGCAAACAGCTTCCCTTGCCAGGGCACACCCTGGGCATCCCCGGGGCTGGGCTGTGCCCCTACCCACACCAGCCCTTTGTTCTGCTGCTCAGACACATCCCTGGCACCTCTGAGACCACAGAAGGTGCTGCAGCTGGGGGGACCTGGGTCCTCCAGGCTGAGCCAGGGTGTCACCCTGTTCTTCCAAAGTTCTTCTAAGCCTTCTGATATTTACATTTTTGTAATGGAGTTTTTCACGCACTTTTCATGTCAATAATGATTGTTTTGCACTCCTTTCTGGAAGAGGAGAGAATTGATGGACTGTTGATTTGACCAGTGTGGTTGGAGAGGTGGCAATTTCACCCTCTAATCCATGGTCATTTTTAGAATTCTATAAACATCGACATCTAGAAATAAACTCGCTCTCTTTGCCTTAGACACCTCAGCGTGTGAGTGTCACTCGTTTCATGTCATATTGCCAGACCAGGGCGTCCTGTCCAGGGTTTTGGCCATCCCAGTGCTCAGCCTTACAGGGAGACAGGGGTGGGGGTGGCAGGGGTGGCACACAGACCCTGGGACCCGACGGGACACACGGGGTTGGACGTGACAGGGAGGCGGGGACGCGCTCTGGCTCTGGGCAGGTTTCCCTGCCCCATGGAAGGTTCCTGACCCCGTGCAGCCCTGCAGAGCACACCGAGTATATTGCTGCCTCTGCCCTGCCCCAGGCAATATACTCTGCTGGCCTGGGGCTGCCTGGCTGATGAAGGACACACTTGGTAGGAAAATGCCAACGTTTCACCTTAAGCCTGGGCTGGTGAAGCCAAAAATGAAGCTGGCATGGGTTGTTGCTAATCTCGAGGCTGCTGCAGTAAAAAGGAGCCTTTGCAGGGCGTGTTCCACCGTGGTGAAAAGGTGAAAACAAAAAAATGGGAAAGCCTGGCAGGTGCCACAGAGCCCCACAAGGTGCCCGGGGTGGCTGCAGCACCAGTGACCCCTGTGGCTGCTGTTGCTGCCTCGGGCTGAGCCCAGCACCCCCAGTTGGAAATTTGGGTCTTCAAATGCTGGAGAGGGGTCCAGGAAGGCAAACCGAGGGGTGCAAAGGGATTTTTAAAGCTCTGCCTTGCCCTGGACTGTGGCTGACCCAGCAGCAGCTCCAGCATCTCATCACAACATGCACAGGCAGCTCTGGGGCACTCATCCCCCTCCTCGTCCCCTGCTCAAGCACAGCCCAAAGCCACCTGGCAGAGCCATGGAGGGAAGGTTTTGTCAATGAAAGCCAAGGGCTGTGATTTCCCTGCAGGAACTCAGCTAAAAAAGTGTCCCTGAGGTTTCTGTCTCCCTGACTGAGCAGAGCCCTGCGTTTGCACCACCACCACAGGACACTGATTGGTTTTCTGACACCACCCAACAAATTAGTGCTGAAAGCTCGGGGATCTAAGGTGAAAACTGGCGAGGGTGAGGTTTGGGCTTAGCTGGCATGATCTTGTTGTACGCTGCACGCCATGAGTCACGCGGGACTCCCAGGGAAAGGGAATTACCTTGCAAATATCCCAGGTTTACCCGATTCATCACATCACTGGCTGTTAAATTTGCTACATCCTCTACAGAACATACAGGGAAAGGCACAGACATAAACAGAGAGAGAGAGAGAGGTCAGCAAGCCATGGTTCGGCAAATATCAGAGACGAGCTCCTGCGCTGCAGCCAAAACGTGAGCAAAAGAAAAAGGAAAGGGGCAGAAGGCAGAGCAACGTTTTTCCATGGGTGTCCAGACACTGACGGTGACACACGGTGACAACAAACAGTCCCAGCACCGCTGGATGCCCAAGGAGCTGCTGGTCCCCACACTGTGCCCAGTGTCCCTGTCCTGTGCCCCCACACTGTCCCCTCTCCGGCCAGAGCTCCCCTCCTCCAGTTTGCTTCAAGCAAAATTTGCCAGATGGGCCAGGACAAGGATGGCCTGAGCCCAAGCTGTGCCCCAACCTCATCCAGGCCAGGCAGCCCCCCTGGAACTGAAACAGAAACCTCTGGGCTGGGAATGTAGGGAAAAAAGGAGAGGGGGATTCACCACTGCAAGCCCTTGCCTGGCATTCCCTGTCCTCGCTCCATCAGCTCTCCTGCCTCTCTCCCTGGGGACGCTGGCAGTGCCCACAGCCACCCCCTGGGCCCCCACTCCAAACCCTCCTGCACTGCACTGCTGGACATTTTCTCCTCCTCTTTCCCATGCCTAAAGCCAAGATGGGAAAGGAGGAATCCCACCCCCAAATCAGCTCCCATCCCAGCTGGGGCTCACTGCCAGCCTGAGTGCGGGCACGGGGAGGACGGACACTCTTGGAGGATGGAGCAAACAAGCAGCAGCACAGGATGGCTTCAAAGAAAGAAAGAAAAAAAGAAAATAAAAAACAAAACCAAAACCAAACAAAAGGAAGCTGTGGGCTACAGATTTATCATAACCAAGGGGTGGGGGCTGTCCTGGGGGACACAGATGCCAGCACCGACGGGCGGGTCAGAAGCTTGACGAGAGATGTGGCTGCACAGAGGGACCCTGAGCGCCGTGGCTGTCACAGCCACACACCGGTGCCACACGCAATGAAGCAACTCAGCCCTGCAGCTACCGAGAGCTTTTCCACCGAAGAGTTTACACGGATTAAAGTCTACAACAAAAGGGGGCTGCGCCGCCTGGCGGGGTTTGGCCTCTCCCTGCCACGCTACTTGGGGGGCTCTTGGGCACAGGGGTTGTGCTGACCTGGGGTGGGGTTGTCCTGAACCACCATCTCTGCTTGGGGGGACAAACTGGGCCTTGTGGGGACACCGGGTCCTGCTGCAGGCACAAGGGAATCACCCTGCCACTGCCAACTCCTGCCTGGAGCCATCCCAGAGCCCAGAGATGGGGGGGCTGCCTGCAGCTGGCCGGGGGTGGCAGGGAAGGGGGGGTCTGCGTGGCGGGACCCCAGCCTGGAGCCGCTGGTTTGCACAAGCACAAGCAAGCCGGGGGATGAGGCACCGCTCGGCAGCGCCCGCGGGGACAGGCGCTAAGCTGGGCGTGGGGGTCAGGGTTAGGCTCGGCATGGGGGTTAGGCTGGCTCAAGGGTGGGGCTTGGCGCGGGGTTCGGCTCGGCTCGGGTTACCTGAGGAGCCCGCGGGCGGGGAGGGAGGCAGCGCCGCGGAGCAGCTCGGCCGAACGGCACTTACCGTACCCGGTGGTGGGCAAGCCCAGGTGCTTCATACGGTTTTTGACGAGCTCGGACAGCTCCTGCCGCTCGGAGCGCCGATAGAGGCTGAGGCGCTGCTGGCTGATCCACTCGGCCGTCTTGCTGGAGTGCTTGTTGCCCTTCCTGCTGAGGCGCCGTGCCCACTGCATGCTCTTGCGCCGCAGCAGCGGGTGCTCCGACTGGTCGCTGGAACACGAGTTCCGGTGGTGGCTCGTCTTGATGCCCCAGTGCTCCTTGACGTCCTTGGTGTCCTCGCAGTCCTCAACATTGATTGAGATCTGTGACTGGAAGCCCAGCAGGTCACGCGGGATGGGGGGCGGCCAGGAAGGGTTTGGCCGGTGCCTGGCGGGGTGGGATCTCTCCCACGGGGTGGGGGCTTTCCTCTGACCAAATGGGCTCTCCCAGCACTTCAAGGACCGCCTGGCTGGCAGGTTTCACAGAATCCCAGGAGGGTTTGGATTGGAAGGAGTGTTAAGCTCATCTCGTTCCACTCCTTGCCGTGGGTGGGGACACTTCCCACCAGACCGGGTTTTTCCAAGTCCTGTCCAACCTGGCCTTGAACTTCCAGGGATGGGGCAGCCAGAGCTTCCCTTGGATGAGCAGTGCTGAGGGGAGCCTGGGGGCACCTGACACCTCACACAGGATCACCGCTGGGATATCTGCCCAAGGAGCAGCCATGCCCTCATCTCCCTCTCTTCCCTCTCACAGCATCAGTGCTGCCTCATGTCTGACCCAGCAATCCCCACTGGTGAGCAGGAATGTATTAATAAAAACCTTTTAAAGCATCTCAAGGAGCTGGCTTGCATTTAATTAAATGTCAACTTTCAGCTCCCTGTCGCTGCTTCCTTACAAAGTTGAAACCTGAAGGTATTTAAAAGGGACCCTGGCTCCTCCCTCGCTCCTTATCCCGGTTAATTACATCAGGGCACTGAGGGCTTTTCCCGGAGTGCTGAGGCTCAGCCAATATCTCCCTTCCATGGGGACAGGCAGTGCTGTGGTGTCACCAGGGCCGAGCTGGCACAAAGCACAGGGTGGCACTTGGTGGCAGAGCCAGCCCAGGGATCAGCCACAGGGGAGGGGGGCCAGGGAGGCAAGCATGTGCAGGGGGACACAAGCGGCACTCACCTGCGCTCTGATGTCGTGGGGCTGCAGCAGGGGACAAGGGAGGGAAAACCAAGAGTCAGCCCAGCAAAGGGGCAGCCCCGCTGTGCCCACCCTGCTCCCCAGGGTGCCCAGTGGTGCAGCAGAGCCGTGCCAAGAACATCCAGCACTGTCCTGACCCGGCACATCCAGCCGGGGAACCAGGACACCCCCGCCCAACGCAGCCACACCAAGGAGGCAAACACAGGAATTCCCTTCCGTTGTTCTCAGGGACCAACACCCTCCAGGATCCCACCTCAGCTGGGACCACCAGCAGCCCCTTCGTAGCACGTGCCCCTACCTCAGAGGTTGCAAACATGTGCGACTCCGTCCTGTAAATCCCGATGGGAATCTCGGCGCTGGAGGAGCAGAGCTTCTGGAAGAGGCGGCCGTACGTCCGGATCCACAGGTCATCCTCAGTGATCTTCATCTGGGGGACAGAGGACAAACATGAACCCCTGTGTGCACCTCGGGCTGCTCCTGAGCTTCACCCCAGCTCATCCACAACATCCCAAAACTGAGCTGGACTCCACAAGAAAATCAGGGGCAATTTCTGACCTCTGTGTTCAAAATAGGGAGTTTGGTCTGTGGCAGCTCTTGGGCTTTTGGCAGCACTGAGGTTCCCCAAAATGAGGGGAACAACAACCTGGCAATGCTGCTCCCTGCCCAGCTCTGCAGAAGAGGGGAACCCCACCCTCATGCACAGGGTGACAGATGCCACCAGCTCCAGGACAACTTGGCCTGGTGATTCACCCCAGGGGACTCGGCACGTACCGCACAGAGGTACCCGGAGCCCGGCGTGGTGTCGAGGCCCAGCAGCAGCCGAGTGATGGTGATCATGTAATCCTTCACGAACGACTGGGGAGACATTTGGGCAGGAAACCAGGGCAAGGTTTGCTCAGGCATCCCCTGGAGGGGTGCAGGGGGGAGGCCACGGCTGCAGGGCTGCGCCTCACCTGGTAGAGCAGCGTGTCCAACATGCTGATGCTGAACACCCTCCCGGCTGCGAAGGGCAGCCGGAACATGAAGGCCAGGTTGGAGCCATTCTCTCGCTCTCTCTGCAAGAGGAAGGGGAAGTTTGAGCTCAGGTTGCACAGAAATTTGGAGGACTCATGGCAATGGGAGGGCACAGGTAGAATGTTTGTGGTGGGTGTGGCAGGAGGGAAGCAGGGCAGCATCTTTGCAATGTAGAAAAAGAGGATTTTTTTCTCCATGGAAATACATGAGACATTATTAGTTTTTCTGGGCATGGGAAAAGCACAGGACTTGGAGAAGCTCAAATGCAGTCAGTGTTGACTTCTCAGGCCAGGGAACGACCTCCTCTTACCTTTTCTAGCTTGGAAAGGGCCAGAGAGTAACTGTCCTTTGCTCTGAACTGCATGAATCTCATGTTGGAGGGGTGGGTCAGCTCCGTGATAATGCTGAGGCTGGGGAAGAGCCTGCAATGGAAAGAGATCTGTTGTTCTGCAGCTGTCTCAGAGGACTCAAAACCTGAGGAAGCCCACAGCCATCCCTGTCCTGTTTGAGGCCAGAAATAGCTGATTACACGCTGCTTCCTACAGCAAACCCAGTGCCAGCTGCGTCCTGCTGTCCACAGCCACCAGCCCAGGCACTGGCACCCTTCCTGTCCCCAGCAGTGGTCACCCCTCACCTGAACATGGTCTGGACGTTGACGATGGTCTTGGCATCTGCCATGTAGTCCTCCTCAGCGCTCATGGTGCTCTCCTTGTCTACCACCACCAGGTTGTCAGCGTAGATGATGCCACACTGCAGCAAACTGTCCAGGCTGGGCAGTTCCCAAAGAGAAGAGCGCAGGGTCAGCCCTTGGAAACGACACAGGGAAGCAGCACAGGGGTTCCACGGCGAGCCCAGGCTGCTCCCGACCTGCTCCCATCTCCCAGGGAGGGCTTGACAACCCCAGAAGCCCGAGGTGGGCTCAGCTCTACGCTACCAACCCTGGGGCTTCTCGTGGGGTGACTGAAAAGTCTGGGCTGGGGGCTAAACGCAAGGATTCAGGCACGACAGCCACAGGTGGAAACACCTACTTGTCAATGGTGCCCTCCATGTAGTAAACCATGGGGAAACAGCAGATGGCCTCCAGAAAGTGATGCTCAGGCCTGGGGGGAGAGCCACAGACAGCGAGGTGGTTCAGCACGTCCACGCAGCAAAGACAGACACAAAATCCCAGGGCCAACCTGTGGGCTCGATATTTCTGAGCCTGAGAGAATTCCAGCTTGCTAACCATTGCTAGCTCCTTCCCAAGGGAAACTTTTCAACAGTTTTCCTCTTCCCAAAACATCTTTCTGTAAATAACTGCCTTTTCTCACAACATTTAAGTAAACAATATTCCTTTTCTCATAACAACCTCTCACCAGCTGTTGTTTGTTATTTCTGTAATTTAACCAAAAGAATATGAGAAGTGTCAATGCTATGCACCAATAATGTGCCTTTTAGAGCAGCATGTCATAAAAAGAGCTGGATGAATTTTAAATATTCTGATTCTCTTCATCCTTCTGGAGAATTACTGGAGTCAATCATCTTTATTTTGTGTCCTATAATGACACCAACCAGCCAAGGTGCCCCACGCTGGCACTGCTGTTCCCTTACACACCCACCCCGCAGCACGAGGCACCCTGGGGACGCAGGGAGGGTTCTGTGGGAGGGAGAACACCCGTGCAAAAGTACTTGCTTGTTGTCCAGCAGCAGCACGATGGGGTTGAGCTCCTTGCGGGAGCGGTAGTAGGCGCGCAGGGGGACGATGAAGTTGTAGAGCCCGTTCCCAGCCGTCTCGGCAGAAACGATGATCAGTTTGTTCTTGAAGCCGTAGGCTTTGGCGTCCTCGAAGCTGTTGTGCTTGCAGCCCTGTGTGTGGGACAGCGTGGGGGCTCAGTGGACACGTCCTTAGGGGGGGTTCAGCCCCAGGCAGCCCCCGCAGCCCCTGCACACCTTGTCCAGCCTCAGGCAGCAGAACGGGGCTTTCTCGGGAAGAAGGTGGCACAGGGTCGGGGAGCTCCCGATGTAGGGCGAGTTTGGGGGGTAGCCCTTCACGTACCTGCAGCAGAGAGAAATCTGTGTGAGGACACGGGGAGAGCATTCCATTTATCCAACACTCAGATGCTGGGGAAAACATTCCACAGCAACACTGGCAAACACCCTGCAAAGCTCTCCTGCAGCAGCTGGGAATTCCCTGAATATACATATTTAGGAGTATTTTTTGCTATGCAAAGGGCTGTAAGATTGTAAAGATGCAGTGACAGAGCACTGGTGGAAAAGGCAAGAGGGGCTGAGCCTGAGCATCCCTGGAATCACTGAGTGCCTGCAATGTCTCTGAAACTGGAACAAACTGGGTGCAACCACAAAGAACCAAATCAAACTGGATCCAACTAGAGCGAACCAGACAAAGAAAATCTCTACCAACAGAGAGCAACTTACTCCACGACTGCTGACCCCTCCTCGTCCGACTGCGTCATCTCATCCTCGGACTGGTCACTGAGGAGGTCACAGGGCAGCAGGGACGAGGTGTCAGCCAGCTCCAGCACGGGGGCGATGCTGGGCCGCCGTGTCCCCGAGCCGTTCTCGGCGGGCAGTGCCAGCTTGCTGCTGTTGGCGGGGCGGCACTCGGTGTTCTGCAGGTCCATGGCCACTGTACCTGGACACGGCGGGGAGGGAGCACAGCAAACACCTCTAAGGGGGGGAAATGGCAGAAAAGTCTCCTGTCCTCAGGTCCTGCACAGGGGTGAGACAGCCCAGTCGATGCTTGACCATTTGTGGGCTCAGGAGTGGAGGTGAAGCCCCCACTGGTGATCTCCACTTGGGTATTGCTGTGTGCAGCCTCTCCCCAGGGCTCAGCTGTCCCTCCCTCCCTTCCCCTCACAGTTCCATGGCCACTCACCCACCTGCTGCTCCCTGAGCTGCCAGCCCGGGCTCTGCAGGAGTTTTTGTCACGCTGATGTACGTCTGGGATGAGAGCCCTGCAGCCTGGTCAGGAACCACACCTGCCCTGCCACTGCCCTGCCTATGGATGTCCCTTTGCCCAAGGGAGAGGCAGGCAGCAGCAATGCCCTCATCCAACCCCACATCCCTCCTGACCAGCTCCAGGTCTTGGGATCTCAGAATCCTTAAGGCTGGAAAAGTCCTCTAAGATCACTGAATTCCAACCATTCCCCCAGCACTCTCAACCTGCCACTGTGTTCCCAAGTGCCACATCTACAGACCATTTAAATCCCTCCAAGGATGGTGACCCCATCACTGCCCTGGACAGCTGTGCCAATGCTCCACAAGGAAGGAATTTTTCCTGATATCCAACAGGAGACAGGAGAGACTTCCTCATCCTGTCCTCCAGCAGCTTCCAAAAATCAACCACGTTGATGGAACGCCCCAAGGAGCAGAGCCTGAGCACTGGCCTTGCCAGCCACCAGTGCCCTGCTGGCACTCACGTCACTTCTGTCCCTCTCATCACCTCTGCCAAAGGTCCCTCTGTGTAGGAGCTGTGTGACAGGAGCTGTGACAAACACGGCTCAGCACAGCGCCCTGCGGCTCGCTGGGGGATAATCTATGCAAATTGCTGCTCAGGAGTACAAACACATAAATTATTTGCCTGAAATGTAATATTGCTCGTGTGGCTCAGCTCCTGCAAAACTCGTTCTCCCCGGATACAAGAGGGAAGTAATGACTCATGGTATTTTTCACTGGCACAAATGCAGAGGAAGCCACGCTCTTCCTCGGCTTGGGGATTGTAAACGTGATTTAGGATGTGCCCCACGGCGTTTCTGCTTCCAGCCCGGGAAATAATTGAGGGCTAAATCCAGGCTCGGGGCATTTATGCAAATACCCTTAATGATAATGGACATCACGAGGTATAATAATGATATTTGAGCTTGCTGAGAGCACCCAGGGTGCAAGGAAATGTGTGTTTTACTGGGGAAATGACAGGGAGAGAGGATGGAAAGGGGTTTTCAGTGGGGGAGCATGGAAAGGAGCGTGCAAAACACAAAGTGGAAAAGGAAAAGAACTCAAAGGTGAGGAAGGTGATGGGGTGGGGTGTGCAGGTGTGGAGAATGCATTCTTTCATCAATGGGGGCATGTGAGCAATGCAGCCTGTGTGAAAGAATAGGCCTGGAACCATTTCAAGGATGAAGAAGATGCAGAAAGTCACGTATAGAGAAGAACAAAGGATGGTAGACAACTTTTTGTGCAAAACACAAAATAAAACCCAATGTGGAGGAGGAAATTAACCCAAAGGTGGGGAAGGTGATGGGGTGGGGTGTGCAGGTGTGGAGAATGAATTTTTTCAACAATGGGGGCATGTGAGCAATCCAGCCTGTGTGAAAGAATAGGTCTGGAACCATTTCAAGGATGAAGCAGTCACGCACCAGGAAGGAGAAGATGCAGAAAGTCTCGTATAAAGAAGAATAAAGGATGGTAAACAACTTTTTGTGCAAAACACAAAATAAAACCCAATGTGGGGGAGGAAATGAACCCAAAGATGGGGAAGGTGATGGGGTGGGGTGTGCAGGAGCCCCCCACTCACCCATGCTGGCGATGATGCTGTGCACGGGCAGCCGGGAGGGGCCGTCGTAGCTGCCCGCAAAGCCTTTCTTCTTCTGCTTCTCCTCCTGCTTGAAGATGAAGGCAGAGTTCTCCTCCTTGGTGATGTTGATGTAGAAGCAGGTGTCCGAGGCTGCCATGATGTGCCGCGGGCCGGGGTTCAGCAGGATGCTTTTGTTCTCCTCCCTGCGGATGCCGATCAGGCACACGCCGTACCTGCGCCGGGAGCAGGGCATGGGCATTCCCGGCTGGAAAAACCTCTCCAGGGCGTTGTCCCTGCACAAAGGACCCCGCAGAGCCCCCCAGCCCTGACCCTCAGACCCCCTGCCCTCACTTCTTGTGCGCGTGGAAGGCGGCGTAGGTGAAGCTCTTCCCCTCGTACTCCATGAAGAATTTGCTGTCGCCCATGCGGATGTGATAGACCTCATTGCCCGAGCAGCGCCCGTACATCCTCTGCCACTGCTCCGGGGACTCCTGGCCCTCCCTGCAGGCACAGCACAGGGACAGCGTCAGGGGGACCCACCGGGGCCGGGATGGGACCCCCGGGAGTGGGATGGGACCCCTGGAACAGGGATGGGACCCCTTGGAGCGGGGATGGGGCCTCCAGGAGTGGGTTGGGACTCTGAGGTTGGAATGGGACCCCCGGAGCAGGAACAGGAACTCTGAGGCTGGGATGGGACCCCCAGGGATGGGACGAGACCCCTGGAGCTGGGATAGGACCCCAGGAGTGGGATGGGAACTCTGAGCCTGGGATGGGACACCCTGGAGCTCAGATAGATCCCTGGGGCTGGGATGGGACCTCTGGAGCTCAGACAGACCTCTGGAGCTGGGACAGGACTCCCAGGAGTGGGATGGGACCCCTCAGTGCTGGGATGNATGGGACCCCTGGAGCTCAGATAGACCCCTGGAGCTGGGATGGGACCCCTGGAGCTCAGATAGACCCCTGGAGCTGGGATGGGACCCCTGGAGCTCAGATAGACCCCTGGAGCTGGGACGGGACCCCTGGAGCTCAGACAGACCCCCGGAGCTGGGATGGGACCCCCTGGTTCTGGCACAGACCCCAGAACTCCAGCCAGATCCCAGGGCAAAGCCCCAATAATCTCCGGAGCTGCCCCGGGGCTGGCAGCAGGGAGGTGACAGTGACACATCCCCACGAGCTGTCGGGAGCTCGTTCCCATTTTGGGCTTTAAGAGCCTTTTTATTTAACGAGGGCTCCTGCAGAGTGCAGAGGGAGGGTTCAGAGCCCGTGCTGGCAAACAGCTCCGAGCATGGGGCGAGAGGCATCTGGCAAGGATGTTCCATAACTGTTTTGATGGCACTTTACCCAAAATTCAGACATTTCTGACTGGCCAAGGAGCGCAGGGCACACACACTGCTGCTCTCCTGTGCTGGCAGAGCTCCTCCCAGCCATGCTGGATAGATACCCACCAAAAATCCCTGCAGGGCCTGGGGCTGCTCCTGAAGGAATTCACCCTCCTGCCAGCAGCACCGTGCCAATACAAAGATATTTTTATCTCCAGTCTAGGGAAAGTTGGCATTGCCCAGCCCAGCTGCACTGGTGTGGCCCCCTTACAACATGGGGTTTTGCTCTTGGCCTGGATGGGGGGTCCCAGACCCCAGTGTGCTCCCCAGACCCATCCCAGACCCCCTGAGCTCAGAGACCTCAGTTCTGCAGCATCTCCAGGCTCAGGCAGGGGCGGACAGTGATGGGGCAGGATGGACAGGGACGGGGCAGGGACAGGCAGGGACACGCAGGGACACGCAGGGACAGCACTCACTGGCCACGGGAGGTGTGCACCAGCAGGGTGATGAGGGTGGAAGTGGCAGGGCAGACGCAGTTCAGGGCCAGCATGGCATATTTGCACTCCTCTTCACACACCACGTGATCTGCAAGGCACAGGGGACAGTCACACAGGAGAGGGGACAGAAGGGGTCCCTGGCTGGCAGTGCCCAGGAGTGTGGCCATTTTGGGGTGGCGCTGGGCACTGGGGGTTTCCCCAATCCAGGAGGGCTCTCAGCTGAGCGAGAGCTGCTCCAACTCACCAGCAAACTTGACGTGAAATTTATTTTCTGGCTTTAAGATCTGAACGTAGAGAGGACAGTTTGGAGCAAAGTCTTTGACAGCCCAGGCCCTCAGGATGGTCTGGTGGTCCTGGACAGGGACAAGAGCAACAAGAGCTACTTGGCTGATGGTTTCTTTTCCTCAAGGCTTCTCCACCTGGGATGAACAGCAAAGCATCCAGCCACCCTGGGGATGTACAGCAAGGGCTCCTCCTGCCCCTGCTGCTCCCTAAAACCCAGCAGTGATGGGGTGTCACCCTGTTTTTCAAAGCCCTCTGATGCTGACTTCTTGGAGTCAGAGTTCTCACACATTTTACCAAAACACTCTGTGTTGTTCACATTCCTTCTTGGAGGAGGAGAAAACTGACAGACTGTTCACCTGGCCAGTGTGGTTGAGAGGTGGGATTTCATCCTCCAATCCGCTGTCACTTTCAAAAAAAATCTATAAATCCTGAAATTTGTAAATAAACTTCCCTTTCTTTGCCTTGTGCTCATTTCACGTCCTGGTGTGACAACGGGGAACCAGCAGGAGAAAGGGCAGCCTGCAGGGGCACAGCCACCAGCGTGCTGCTGCCTGTCCTTGTGCCATCCCCAGGGCTCTCCAGGGCACTCAGCCCCTCCCCAGCACCCTCCTTTGCTGGGCACAGGTGAGACCAACATCACCCCAGCCCCTTCTGCCTGAGCAATGCCCCATCCCCACCCTGGGGCTGGACTCAGGTGAGACCAACATCACCCCAGCCCCTTCTGCCCCATCCCCACCCTGGGGCTGGACTCACCGCCGCTGTCCTGTCCACCTCATTTCTGCTGCTGAGAATGAAGCAAGCTTCTCCATTGTCCATCCTGCCAAGAGAGAGCAGTGACCCCGTTAAAGTCCTGGAAAATCAGGGTTTAGGGGTTCAGTGCATAGTAATACGTAGGAGTTAAGATAGAGGATTTGGGGTGTCGTCTTTGTCCTTTTTCTTCACTTTTTTCTTCCTCCTTCTTCTCGGATTTGGGTGATCTTTTCTAATTGGTTAGTAAAAGCCCACGTCACAGATATTGAGTGATCTTTCAGTAGGTTATAACTAAAAATAACTTAAGTGTCAAGCTTAAATTAGTTTTACTTATTGTTTTAAAGTCCTTAAAACAAGTTAGAAGTAGCCATTTTCTTGACTTGTTAAACAAGGGTCACATCTGGCGAGTTTGTAACAGGTAATAAAGTTCAGAGTGAAACTTCAGAAATAACATCTCCTGAGTTTTATTCACCCTAACATTAAAGCAAGAAAAAGCCAAGAGCTCCCACATGACCCCATGAACTGCACGGGCCCACAGCGCTGGGCACTGCCCACCCCTGCCAGCCCCAGCAAAGGCCCACAGGGACACAGCTGGGGTGACACTCCTCGTGGGGGTGTGCAGTGTGTCCCTCTGCTCACTTGGCTCTCATGAGGTCCTGGTCCTTGAGCGCAGAGCCCTGGAGGTAAATGACCCGCTGTGACCAGAGCGGGATCTGCAGCACGCGCCGCACCTGGATGTCCATCTCTGTGGGGCACAGGATCACCACGTAGTAATCCTGCAAGGAGAGGCACCTGGGTCAGGGTCTGGGGGTCT
Source organism: Hippolais icterina (assembly GCA_013400075.1). Lineage (NCBI taxonomy): Eukaryota > Metazoa > Chordata > Aves > Passeriformes > Sylviidae > Hippolais > Hippolais icterina. The sequence continues at coordinate 14,884 of VWYN01012846.1, read as the reverse complement.
GTGGGGTCTGAGGGCAAACAGCTCCTGGCCTGGATCAGGAATGGTGTGGCCAGCAGGAGCAGGGAGGTCATTCTGCCCCTGGGCTGGACACTGGTGAGGCTGAACCTCGAGTGCTGTGTCCAGCTCTGGCCCCTCAGTTTAGGACGGACACTGAGTGCTGTGTCCAGTTGTGTCCCCTCAGTTTAGGATGGACACTGAGTGCTGTGTCCAGTTCCCTCAGTTTAGGATGGACATTGAGTGCTGTGTCCAGTTCTGGTTTAGGATGGACACTGAGTGCTGCGTCCAGCTCTGACCCCTCAGTTTAGGATGGACATTGAGTGCTGCGTCCAGCTCTGACCCCTCAGTTTAGGATGGACATTGAGTGCTGTGTCCAGTTCTGGTTTAGGATGGACACTGAGTGCTGTGTCCAGTCCCCTCAGTTTAGGAAGGACACCCCTGGGTCGTTGGCAGCTGTACCCCATACTTAAGCTGGGACACAACACACGGTCTGGATCCCCCTCTGGCACCTGGAAATAAATATTGCTGGAGCTGATCTCACACCAGGACCCTTCTGCCTCTCCTTGCTGAGCCAGCCTCGTGGCGTGCGTGGATGTGTGAGCCTGACTGCTTTTCCTGAATTTCCCCAAGCACCTTCTCCACCGGATTATCTTATCTGGGATAAAGCATCATCTCCACTCCTAAAAAGCACATTTCCACGGCCTGGCCCTCACCTGCAGGCGAGGGTGTGCGTAGAACTCGTTGAGGAAATCCATGAGCAGGTCGATCTTGAGCGAGCTGACACACAGCACCACGTGCTTCTCCGTCTGGGCGCGGTGCCGGCTGTAATTCCCTCCCGACTTCTGCCGCTCCATCCACAGGTAGACGAGCTCCTCGAACTGCAGGGGGCACGGAGCTGATGTCCCCGCCGTCGGCAGGGCTGCCCCGGGGCCGGGCCGGGCCGGGAATGCCTCCCCACCCTCGGAGCGGGGCTCACCTGGAGCGGCAGCACCACCAGGGCCACGCAGATCATGATCACCACCAGGAGCTGGGAAGGCCAAATCTTTGGTGTCACATCTCCGTAGCCCACGGTGGAAAAGGTGACGATGCAGAAATAGAAGGACTTGAAGAGGGAGAGCTTCTCACCTGCTCTTTCTAAGTGCTGGATGCCGCAGGTCCTGGAAGGGAAAAGCCTCATCACAGCAGGGGCTGGCCCGCCCGGGACACAGGGCAGGAGAGCCCCACAAACCTGCAGCTCAAAGTGTCACCCAAGCCTTCCTTTGGGGCCCAAACTGTACCCCAAACTCATCCAGCAGCAGGGCTGGGAGCACCACTGAGCTCTGAGTCATCCACATCAGAGCATCGTCTTTATTGCCAAAAACTCAGGAGCCTAAAAGCCTCATTTCCTCTCCATTCAGCAACTTAATGGTATAATGTGCCTCAAAGCCAGACCAGGGGAGCCAGAGGAGAATTCAAAGCCTAATTCAGAGCTAAATAGCCGGTGATGAGCTCTGCTCCCCCTGCCCGGAGGAACACCCTCAATGCCGGCAATGCGCAGGGTAAAGGGCCCGGTTAATTAGCAGGAGCCCCGGTGGCCAATTACACAAATGAGCTCAGGAGCGGTGATCTGTGGGGGAGGCAGAGCCCGGCTGGAGCCTGGGAGCGGATGGGTTCTGGTGAATGAGCCATCCCTGCTGAATGAGGGGTGACATCGCACCCCTGTCCCTGCCCTGGGCATGCCCTGACACTCACATCCCCCAGCTCCCCCTGCCAACACCCTCATCCTCACTGAAAACTTCCCGTCAAAACCCTAAAATGAGGGAGGATCTTTGGTTTGGCTTAGAAACCCCCTCACAGTGCTGGGGGGTGAAGCAAAGCAGGGGAAGGTGTGAGCCCTGCTGGAACCCAGCTCTGCCACAGCTGGGCACAGCTGGGTCCCCGGGGTGGGCACAGCTGGATTCCCGAGATAGGCACAGCTGGGTCCCTGGGGTGGGCACAGCTGGGTCCCCGGGGTGGGCACAGCTGGATTCCTGGGGTGGGCACAGCTGGATTCCCGAGATGGGCACAGCTGGATTCCTGGGGTGGGCACAGCTGGGTCCCCGGGGTGGGCACAGCTGGATTCCCGAGATAGGCACAGCTGGGTCCCTGGGGTGGGCACAGCTGGGTCCCCGGGGTGGGCACAGCTGGGTCCCCGGGGTGGGCACAGCTGGATTCCCGAGATG
>VWYN01012846.1:1028-12471 GCA_013400075.1 Hippolais icterina | reverse complement strand
GGATTCCGGGGGTGGGCACAGCTGGGTCCCCCGGGTGGGCACAACCAGATTCCCAAAATCAGGAAGGGGGTTTAGAGAAATGGAGAACGGCACTCACCCGGTGAAAACGAGACACAGGAGGGTGCAGATGAGGATGAGCACCTGGTTAAACATCGCTGACTGCGTCCTTTGGATGGCTCGGTGCAGATCGTTCTGGGGAGAGAGGGGAGGGCTCCCACACAGCCTGAGGGGAAAATTCCCCTCCAAGCACCACCCGCTGCCTCGCTGGCTCCTGAAATGCCCTCCCCACTGAAGGCCAAGCCCGGATTTAGCCCTTGGGAAGGGATGTGCATTCCCATCAGTAGGTTTGGGATCGGTTGTGGGGTGAGACAGCTCCAGTGGGAACAGGGGAATGGCTGGAACACCTCAGCCCTGCCCCTGAGGGATTCCTGCTCACAGCCTGGCATTCCCAGCCTGGCATTCCCAGCCTGGCATTCCCTGGCACAGCTGGCCTGAGCAAGCTCCAAATCCTGCCCCAGAGCTGGGGGCAGCCAAGGGTCCCCTCCCAGTCCTGCTGCCCCCCACATCCCCGAGGAGCTGGACTGAAGGGATCACTCACAATCATGTTCTCCAGGGCGTACTTGGCCAGCCAGCAGTTCAGAAACACGGGAATGAACAAATTCCTCAAAGGAGGCCAGAATATCTATAAAAGCAAGGGTTATTCACAGCAAAATCCATGTTCTTTTAAAAAATAGACCTGGAAGCAGCCAATCCTCCTTGTGTGGAAGGATCCAAGCCGAGCAGGAGCTGCCACCAAACATGGCCCTGCTTCCCTGGCTGCAGCAGAGCAGCCAGAAAGGGAGGATGGGGTTTGGGATAACACTCCAGAGAAAGTCATTATATTGTCAAATACTGATGGAAAAAATTTCCTGCCAGCCTTAAATACCACTTGGCCAGACACCCATTTTTTCTTTATTTCACCACCAAAAGTACAGCACTTACAACACTTAGAGCTGCTTTCAAATGCCACCAGGACACACTCACCGTGATGATGAATGGCACCGTGTTGATCATCTCCAGGATGAAGGAAATGCGAAAAATCTGCTCCCAGATGTTCCCCTGAGGAGTTCAAACCAAAGAAGAATTTAAATAAGCTTCAAAACTTGCCGGGGGATAATTAAAACTCTCACACTCTGCCGCAGACCCTGCTGGATGAGGGAAATACGGTGCAGGAACCAGGAGAGGTGTGGTGGTGGTGGTGGCAGAAACTCTGGGAGCAGGAAATGTTCCCAAACTCCTCAGCCCTCTCCACAGCCACTACATCCCTCTGTCTGTCACTGCTGCCACCCACAACTGAGGGACACAACACGAGGATAGAGAGTGACAGTGACAATGACAGCGACAGATCGCTGGCACTCAGAGCAGGGGTGACACAGGGGTGACACAGGGTCTGAGTCTCTGCTGCCAGCCCTCCCCCGGTCCCTGAGATGCTGCCATTTGTTAAGGTGATTTTTTCTGGCCGTTTTAAGGGGCTCTGGTCCAAAGGAGCCAGCTTGTGCCTCTCCTGGCCTGTCTTGGAGGCGGCAGAGCTGGAGCCACCCTGCCGAGCCCAGGAAACTCGGGATGTGTCAGCCTGACACCAAAAACAGCCTGAAAAAGGTCTGAATTTCTGAGAAAGCACAGGAAGAAGAGATTCTGCTCTGCACGAATCCGGCAGCCCGAGGGGGGAATGAGAAAGGAAAACACGCCGAGCCGGCTGAGACAAACATCCCGCCGGGATGCTGCGGGCTCCAGACAGCTCCGAGCCGGGGAAATCAATCCCCGCCCAGGGGCAGAGCCGGGCTGAGCCCGCCCGGCGCGGGCTCTCACCTTGTAGCTGAGATAGATGAGCAGCATGGTCTCCAGGAAGCTGATGAGAGCGATGCTGACCTGCAGGGACACACAGGGGAGGCTCCGAGGGTTCTCTCCAGGTGTTGGCAGCTGTTCAGAGCTCTCCGAGCCCCCCCCTGCCCCGGGGAGCCCCTGGGGGGGTTCACAGCTCCAAGCCCAGCTCCTCGGGGCTCCTGTGCTCCCATCGAGGGCTGCTCACCTGCACGGCCCACAGAGGGGTTTTTCTGTCCACCCAAAAGATGTGTGACCTGCAGAAAAAACCCCAGAGGGATCTCAGCTGGGGCACAGCTGTCAGGGACTTTTCCCCACTGAATGCAAACCCGAGGCCGTGGCTGATTCAGCAGCTGCTCCTCCCTCCTGCACAGTTTGTCCTGGAAATAAGCCATTCCCAAGGGTGCAGCCACTGGAATTTACCAAAGGATTTGGTTCTGGGATGCTGCTCCACATCCCCACGACCAAGAATTGGCCTCAGGCAGCTGCCAGCAGCAGCCACCCCCATCCCTTTGCTCCCAAATCCCAGCAGAGCTGAGCCACAGCCCCGGAGCAGCTCCCCACTCACCAGTTGATGTTCGTGGACTGGTTGAAGGCTGTGTAATTCTGCTTTTCACATTCCCAGCTTGGGGAGAAAGAGCAGGGAGAAGCAGTCAGGGGGGAGCAGGGATTGACTCCCCGGGATCACCAGGTGCCCTCATGGCTGGGGGAGCACTGGACAACATTTCCATGGATCCTGATTCCTACAGCCAGGGCTTTGAAAAGTCTCACCCAGGCAGCCCTGAACATCTCAGTACTGAAGATAAAAGTCTCATCCAGGCAGCCCTGAAGGTCTCAGTACTGAAGATAAAACCCCTCAGGTGTTTCAGCCCCCCCAGGGATGCTGTGTAATGCTGATTCTCCCTGGCACAGCACAGAGCACAGGGAGCTGGGAATTACCAGGTTAAAATTAACAAAAATTGCTGAGCTGCAGCTTCTGGGACAAGGCTGGCTGGGCCCCCAGCACCCTGCCAGGCAGGCAGCACCGAGCCAGGCTCTCCCTGCCTTGCTGTGAGGGATGTGCTGCTGCCACAGAGCCTCAGCAAAATGGAATTCCCTGAGCTGCAGCTGTGCTAAACCTCTCAAGGGTGAGCACCCCTGTCCTGCTTCACTCTCCCAGGTCTGAGAGCACTTTCAGAACGTGCAGATCTACTTGGTGGTCTGCAGCCTTTGCAAGGAGAAAATCAAATCACCAATTCTCCAAGCTCTTGGGAAAAAACTCCACATTGTACATGAGCTAAACGGAGCAAGGACATTAAAAATAGGCTTATACTGAAACCCAGCACAAAATTAATGTGTGGAGTCATCCATCACCTCAAGGATCCACACAGCACAACCTGTTTCCCTTTCAAATGCTTAAATGGGATTTAGTGCTGATGTCTTCAAGGGCACCAGCCTCCACAAAATATTTATATGGTGATGTCCATGCCACTGAGCTCTGTCCTGTGTCTGAAGGCCACGCTGAGCCCCTGACAGAGTCAGACAGAATTTGGAAATGAACACGACCTGAATTTTCCACCTCTCACTGCGCAGGGCCAGCAGAAACCCCCACACCCACCCACGGGGCCTGAGCCTGGGGAGTTTTGTTCAAAGAACAAATTCAAACAGCTGGGAGGAGAAAACCCATCCTCACATCTGCTGCACCCACACCGAGCTGTGGGCAGGCAGGGCAGCCTGGGGGCCCCGGGGCACTCACCAGCCAATGCCCTCCTCGGGGTTGTCCAGCAGGACACGCACGATGTACAGCAGGCACGTCAGCAGCTTCAGGGAGAAGTTGAAGAGCCGGATCCTCAGGCCTGTGGTGGAGGGGAGCAGGGATGGGGCAGCATTCCCGGGCATCCTGAGCACCCCAGAGAGCCCAGGTACCCCGTGCAGCCCCACAGCACAAACCCACAGGTTTTGGGCAGCCCCACAGCACAAACACACAGGTTGTGCACAGCCCCACAGCACAATCCCACAGGTTTTGGGAAGCCCCACAGGTTTTGCATAACTCCACAGCACAACCCCACGGGTTTTGGGCAGCCCCACAGCACAACCCCACAGGTTTTGGGCAGTCCTACGGGTTTTGCACAACCCCACAGGTTTTGGGAAGCCCCACAGGTTTTGGGCAGCCCCACAGCTCAGGAGCCCCCTGATCCCCCGAGGAGGCTGCAGCAGCCCCAGGCCAGCAGCTCTGCCCAGGGCTCCAGCCCAGTGTCACAGCCACAGGAGAGCAATTCAGAAATAAATGATGATGGGTCAGCTCCTTGCTGACCCCAAGAGATGTGAGACACAAACGAGGAGCTGCTGGAGTGTGTCCCCCTCATTAGCAGGCATCCATTTAAAAGCACCAGAGCAGCACTGACCACATCACAACCAGCTTGCAGGAGGAGGGACGGCGAGGGAAAGCTGCTGCTTTATCCACTCTGCCTCCCCAGCCAGTTCATGGGGTTATTACTCAAATTACAAGTGAGAAATTCATCACATTTTCATTAAAAACTTCCCCGTGGGCGCCCCGTTGTGCCGCGCTCCGGCTTTTTAACAAGACAACAGGATGCAGGGAGGAAAAGAAAACTGCAAATTTATAAATTAACGAGCAGGCCCCCTCCAGGCAGCTAATGACATCTCGGAGGAAGAAAATAAAAACACCATTAGTCAAGTGGAGGCTAATCCCGATGGCTGGAGTGGGTAACTCACAGCCTGCCCTGGCTGTCCCCACAGCCCCAGGGATGCACAGTGATGGGGACAACAGCTCCCAGCCAGCCAGCCAGCTTGTGGCAGCTGTTTGTCACTCTGTGCTGTCCCCAGGGAGCAGAGGTGGCTGGAGGCATCCTCGTCTCCCCATGCAAAGCGTCCCCCAAATCAAACTTGGGACCAAGAGGCGGCAGCAGCCGCGGGTTGGGGACACGCGGGGACAAGGCCACCAGCAGATGGCAATGGCTTCTCATGGCACAGGGCAGGGCTCGTTCCGCGCACGGGGCACTCACTCGATCGCTGGTTCTTGATGAAGAAAAGCTTCAGCCGCTCCTTGAAGGTGTTTTCATTCACGTAGAACTCCACCTGCACCCTGCGGGGAAAGCCCCCGGAGGGGCCCGTCAGTGGGGGGATAGGGCAGGAGCCCCCCAGGAGCCCCCCTGTCCCCCCACTGCAGCTGGGTGACCCCGGTGACATCCCACAGTGACCCCAGGCTCTCTGTCCCCAGAGTCCCAAAGCAGCAGCAGTCCCAGGGACCCCCAAAGCCGCAGATGTGACCCCAGGACCGGCTCTGCTGCGGGCCCAGGGCTTGGCTTTCCTGCACACACAACCAGCCGACAGCGGGGGCACAAACTTCTCCTTTCATAGCGTCCAAAACCTCCCAGAGAAGCAGCGGCCTTGCAGCAGCCTCCCCCTGTTCTATCTGCTCCAGCCACCCTGCTGCAGCAGGGCAGGAGCTGGCCGGGACAATGTCCCCAATGTCCCCAGAGAGCCCTGGCTCAGCCCGGGGAGGAGAAACACTCAGCACCGAAGCTGTTAAAGAACAATTCCTCTCTAAAAGGAGAAAATTTCCCTTTGTTGCTAAGATACCACACTTGGTCATTCCAGAAAAACCCAAGGGCTGACAACGAGCTCCAAAACATCCCCCGGCATCCGGGGCCACTGCTGGTGGCACGGGGACAGCGCCAGGGCAGAGTGTCACCTGCCAGGACAGAGTCACCTGCGAGGGCAGAGTCACCTGCCAGGACAGGGAGTCACCTGCAAGGGCAGAGTGTCACCTGCGAGGGCAGAGTGTCACCTGCCGGGGCAGAGTCACCTGCAAGGGCAGAGTGTCACCTGCAAGGGCAGAGTGTCACCTGCCGGGGCAGAGTCACCTGCCAGGGCAGAGTGTCACCTGCCAGGGCAGCGTGTCACCTGCCAGGGCACTTCCCGGGATCCGGCAGGGAGGAGCAGCAGCTGAACCTGGAAATGTCCCATCCACTCCTTCCTTGGCTTCTCCCGCCTCCCCACCCAGCATTCCCCCATTCCAGCTGGATGCTCACGGCCGTGGGGATGGGAGAAAACCTCGCCGAGGTTGGAGGCTCCTCCCCAGGGATGCCGGCGGGGTCTGGGATCCTGGATGAAGGCATGCGGGTAAAATCGGCCTCAGATCAGCTCAGCTCATCCGCTGCCGCCTCTCGTGGCGCTTCATAAACGCCCGCAGCCCTTTGCAAACTCATTATTCATCACCCTGGATCGCACCAAACTCGTTATTCATCACCCTCGATCCCACCAAATTCATTATACATCGCCCTGGATTGCACCAAACTCGTTATTCATCACCCCCGATCGCCCCGCTCCCGCTGAGCGCCGCCGAAAGGCGAGCGGCTCCTCCTACCTCCCCTTTAGACCGAGCCAAACTCCGCTCGCTCCTGTCCGGCCCACAGAGGAGCTGAGCGCTCTGAATTAGCGATCCTTCCCCCGATCGCTGTTTTCAGCAAGCCCTAAGGAAGCGCTGCTGTTATCAGTCCTTTTTAAACTGCCTGTGAGCCAAACCCATGGACTGAAAGGCTGGATTTGGACCCTACTTTATTTGGCATGGACTCTTGTAGACACACTGAGCATGACTTCATGGCTGAAATTAGAGAAATAAACCCCCTAATAAAATAAACTAATAACTATTTACCCTCTTTGTCTTTCTCTGGGAATCAGGAATGGTTTAGCCAGTACAATAATTATACTGTCAGCACAGAAAAAAAAAAAAAATTCTTGACTCCTGCCATTCCCAGCAAAGAGGGGGGAAAAAACCCCCTTGGCAATAAATTAAAAACAGCTTCATTTAAAATATGCAACAAGCTGATACTTTTAAAGAGCCTGCGCGGGTGGGGAGGTGGCCAGAGGGGCTTTGGTCACCAGAGAAGGGAGCAGGGAGAGGGCAGGAGGTTTTTCAAGCCCTCAAGGCTCGGTGCTAGAGGAGCAAAGAGCCTTAACGCAGAGCCTCAAAGCCCAGCCTCTACACGTGTTAAAATTAATCGTTTCCACAGCCAGACTCGGCGAATCATTTTTCTGTGCCAGGGCATAAATCAGCTGTCACAACTGCTCACACAACGCTGCACACGAGATAATTGCTCCTTCTCCTTATTAAGAATGCCCGGGAAGTGCTGGGAACTGGCTTTCAGCACCCCATTCATCAGAGTCCCCGAGGATTTCGTGCCTGGAGGAGCCGGAGACTTCAGGGAGCACGATTCCTCTGCCAGACATTTGTCTGGTATCAGAGCAACAAACAGCAAAATAAATCTCTGCCGGCAGACAGATGGTTCGCTGATCTGTGGAGCTGTGGCCCACCTCGAGACAATGACTGTAATTGCTGGTGGATAAAAGGAATAAATGATTAGATCTAACTTTTTGTGATGAAGGAGCCCACGTATTCATCCATCCTGCTGGCTGCAGGAAGCAAGGAACGCTGGAAAAACAACAAAGCGACAAAAAGCCGTGTCCTGACTGGGGGGAACAGGGTGTTTGACACTGCAAAGAGATAAGAAATAAAAGAATGTGGAAGGAACACGTTCCTGTGCAGGCAAACTGCTGAGGCTGAGCCCCAGAACTTTGTGGGGGCCCCACTCTGTGGGTGAACCCAAAACCCCACAGCTGAACCAGGGATGGCTCTTCCCAGGCAGCAGCACCACCCCAAAGTGTCTGAGCTCCTACTCCATTTCCAGCCGAGGGAAGGAGATGATATCATGTTAAACCTACCCTTCAATTTCATTGTCAGGGAGTTAACTGGAAACAAAAATCAGGCAAAACTCCGACTGCATCATCACCACCCCAAAAGGGTGACAGCTCTGCCTTCACAGCAGCTCTGCAGGGGTGGGGGGTTCAAAGTGTCCCCTCCCCTCCCTGCTGCCAGGGCTGGGCATCCTTCCCACACGGAATATCCTCCCCACATGGAATATCCTTCCCACCTGGAATATCCTTCCCACATGGAATATCCTCCCCAACTGGAACATCATCCCCACCTGGAACATCCTTCCCACCTGGAATATCCTCCCCAACTGGAACATCATCCCCACCTGGAGCATCCTTCCCACTTGGAGCATCCTTCCCACTTGGAGCATCCTTCCCACTTGGAGCATCCTTCCCACTTGGAGCATCCTTCCCACTTGGAGCATCCTTCCCACTTGGAGCATCCTTCCCACTTGGAGCATCCTTCCCACTTGGAGCATCCTTCCCACTTGGAGCATCCTTCCCACTTGGAGCATCCTTCCCACTTGGAGCATCCTTCCCACTTGGAGCATCCTTCCCACTTGGAGCATCCTTCCCACTTGGAGCATCCTTCCCACTTGGAGCATCCTTCCCACTTGGAGCATCCTTCCCACTTGGAGCATCCTTCCCACTTGGAGCATCCTTCCCACTTGGAGCATCCTTCCCACTTGGAGCATCCTTCCCACTTGGAGCATCCTTCCCACTTGGAGCATCCTTCCCACTTGGAGCATCCTTCCCACTTGGAGCATCCTTCCCACTTGGAGCATCCTTCCCACTTGGAGCATCCTTCCCACTTGGAGCATCCTTCCCACTTGGAGCATCCTTCCCACTTGGAGCATCCTTCCCACTTGGAGCATCCTTCCCACTTGGAGCATCCTTCCCACTTGGAGCATCCTTCCCACTTGGAGCATCCTTCCCACTTGGAGCATCCTTCCCACTTGGAGCATCCTTCCCACTTGGAGCATCCTTCCCACTTGGAGCATCCTTCCCACTTGGAGCATCCTTCCTACACCTGCAATGTTCTTCCCTCCTGGAATACCCTTCCCACCAGGAGAATCCTTCCCATCTGGAGCATCTTCCCCACCTGCAACATCTTCCCCACCTGGAGCATCCTTTCCACCTGGAGCATCATCCTCTCCTGGAACATCATCCCCACCTGGAGCATCCTTCCCACTTGGAACATCATCCCCAACTGGAGAATCCTCCCCAACTAGAGCATCCTTCCCACCTTGAACATCCTCCCCACTGTCCAAGCGTCCCAGTGCCAGCCCAGGCCACTCCAAGGGTCACCAGCTCCACAGGCAGCCCAGAGCTCCCTCCCCTCACCCCGTCTGAACCCCCCCGGGCCATGCAAACAGCGATGCTGGTACAAGTTTAGTTACAAACCCTCTGCTCGGGAGTGTAATTACTGCTATTATGCACTTCATAATGCCTGAGCGACTCTGTTAGCTTGGCTCCGTTATTTATTGTACTTTATTAATCTAAGATTAGAGGCAATTTGTTGCAAGACGATGAGTTCCCAAAAAAAGAGACAATAGTTTGTTCAGAGAAAAGGCCAGGACGAGCACATTAAAATTAAAACAGGCACTGAGGAGCACAGCCCCTGCTCCACGCTTTCAATTTCCCCAGAGAGCTGGGGCAGTTCTCTAGAAAAGGAGGAGAACACAAAAATATGAACCTATAAAGGGGTGGGGAGATGGAGATGTCCCCCAAATTCACACTCACGTGGGCAGTGGGGCACAGGCAGCTCCCTCTGACCCCCACAGGCTGTGACAGTCCCTGGGCTTGGCCTGAAAGCTGAGCCAGCCCCAAAACCCAGTGGCCAGCCAAGGGCAGGGAGCAGCCAGCCCTGCCCCAGGACCTGCCCAGCGCCCCCCTGCTCCTTTCTGCAGAAAAGAAGGAGCACCTGGGCTCCCCAGGGTGGTTTTGCTGTGTTTTATATCAGACACTTCATGCCATGAGAAGCACATCTTCAAATCAATGAGGCTCTAGAGAGGGAAAAAACCCTCAGCCTCTCCCCACAGCTCCACTGCTCTCCCTCACCCTTCAGCAGGGTGGGACAGAATCCCAGGATGGGCTGGGTTGGGAGGGACATTAAAGCTCATTTCATTCCAGCCCCCTTCCACTCCACCAGGCTGCTCCCGTGCCCATCTAACCTGGGATAATTTCTGGTCCCAGGAAGCTTCTCAAGGAATTTCTCCCATCGTGCTGCAGGATGCAAACAAGACCCTTCAGAATTTTTTGGGGGGTGGAGGAAAATTCCCAACAAAGCGGCAAAACCCCAGAAATCTCTGCAATCTCTGCCAAGGCAGTTCAGGTGAGACCCCACTCCACCCCTCCACTCCAGCTCAGCCCAGATGACAGCCCTGCACCCTCCAGGCAAACCCACAGGGATCAAACACACAAAAAATGTGGCTGCAGCCAGGCTGGAAGGACAGAACCGTGCTGCTGGCCCAGAGGGGCTCCCTGGGGATGGCTCAGAGGATGGTGAGGAGCAGGGCAGGTCTGCAGCGTTTCCTCTCCCAGCACCCTGAGGAGCCTGTGCAGGGTGCTCTGTGCAGGGTGCTCTGTGCAGGGTGATCTGTGCAGGGTGATCTGTGCAGGAGGCTCTCAAGGCACCGTGCCATGGCCAGGCTGCCTCCGGCCCTCTCTCAGCACTGCTGCCAGCTGGAACCTGAGCAGAGCCAAAATCCTTCCCAAAAAAAACCACAAAACCTTCCAGGCTGGGGCTCAGGTACCTGCTGATGGCAGCTACACGAAATACCCAGACAGCTCCAGCCCTCCTGGTTCCCTTTGGGATGTTTTCCCTTTTCCCCACTGCTCTAAGGGGTGTTTGGACACAGAAGCTCCAGCGGATGGATGGCTCGGGGTGAGCTCTGTGCCCTGTGTGTGCCATCCTCCATCCACCAGGGGTGAGCAGAGACAGGGACAGCTCCAGCCCAGCTCCCAGAGCAGGGTTTGGGAATGGGAAAGATGGGAATGGGAATATCTGCACAGCTGTGTGCGCACAGACAGCCTGGGCGCCTGCCAAAGGCACAGACAGAACGAGCTGCCCCCGCGCTCAATAAGCAGTAATTGAACAATTACTCAAAGGAGAAGGGCTGCGGTTCGGGCAGGGCTGAACGGCTCCAAACCGAGCCGGGGATCGGCTGCAGGGACCGCCGGGTCCCTCATGGGGCGGGGGATGTTTGGATCACCCCTCGGGGCAGGATTTTTGCCGTGCCACACGCCCGGGGCGGCTGAACACGCTGGCCTGGCCGGCCCCGCTGCCGGGAGCATCCCCCGGGCATCGCTCCGCTTCCCCCGGGCATCATCCCGCAGGGCTCTCCCACTGCGGCAGCTCCTCCGGTAAATCTGGGGCACGCTTTTAAACCGGAAAGCACAAACCAGCCCGGGAGGGACGGGGAGCTGGGGCTGTCTGACCCTGCCTGGGGCAGAGCCCCCCGTGCCGGCGCTGCTGATCCCCGCAGGGAAGGGCAGAGGGGGGGCTGCCTCAGGGGGGATTTCGGTCCTGGGGGAGGTACAGGAGAGCCCTGGGACACCACGGGCAGGGTGAGAGAGGCCAAGTACCCCAAACAGGGCAAATCTGCCCATTTTTAGTGGATTTTCACCCCACATCCCTTGTAGCTGCTCTCCTCCCTCTCCCAGAATCCAGAAGATCCTCACGGATCACAGCAGCACCCGGCCACGAGGTGCTCAGCAGGTGCCACAGCAGCCTGTGACAGGCACTGTCACATCCTCCATGGCACAGCCACCGTGCCACCATCACAGCCACCGTGCCACCATCACAGCCACCACGGCACTGTCACAGCCACCATGGCACAACCACCATGCCACCCACACAGCCACC
>VWYN01012840.1:22116-50148 GCA_013400075.1 Hippolais icterina | reverse complement strand
GTTCAATATGTTCAATATATTCAATATATTCTATATATATTCTGGATATTTTCTATAGTCTTGATATTTTATATTTCTATTTTAGATATTCTATATAGAATATATTCCAGATATTTTCTATATTCCTGTTATTTTCTATATTCCTGATATTGCCAATATTCTGGATATTCTATATATTGTAGCTATTGGAAGCGGGAAAAAACAGGTGTTGACCTCAAAACTTTGTAGAAACATGGAGATTTCACAATCAAATATAGATTTTTAAAAGAAAACCCTGCCAAAAACGGAACTGGGGATCGCTGCAAGCTGAGCACCTTCAGAGAATCCTTAGCTCAGAAGTGAATTTATTTATTTTAAATGCCAGCACCTCCTCTGTGGGCAGGCAGATCCTGTTAATCATTTATAGATGATTTATAGATGATTTATAGATGATTTATATAGATAAACCTTTTATGTTTAAGGAATATAAAAGTTCAGGGATCCCCTTCTGACGTCCCCAGTGTTGCCTGGCTGACGTCTGCTCTGTGTTTACCAATTCCCAAAGGTCCAGGAAAGCTGGAGCCTTTTTAAAACCAGTTATTTGTCAGGTGCTTGTGTACACAGAACCAGATAAATGTAGGTGAAAGCACATTTTGTGTTTATTTTTCTGAAAAACTTTGCCAAGATTTTATTTGTGAGGGCGATTTGGATTTACTTAAATTAAGTGTGCAGCCCAAAAGTGGCTTTTTATGAGCTGCCCTGGCCAAAAAGTCAGTGCCAGGCTGATGCAGTGGGCAGTGCTCTCCCTGCAAACCTGAGGCTGCCAAATCAGCATTAAGATGTGAATCAAAAAAAACCCTAAAAATTAAAATAAAATATTTTTTAGAATTAAATTAAAAGTTTAAAATAAAATCAGAAAATTAAAATAAAACCCCCCAAATCAGGAGGGAAAAGCAGGCTCTGGAGGGTGCACAGAATTCCTGCAGCTCCTTTCAGTCCCACTGCAGCAATCAGAGCAGGGGTTGCCCTATATCCCAATTATTCCAACTGGAATAATTCACTTGGAGACACCAACTCCAAGGCAGGCAGCAGCTCCTGGAGGATTTGGGGCACAAATGAGCTCATTTCCAGCTCTGAGATCAAAGCAGAGCAGTTCCCTCTCTCCTGGGTTTCTCTGCCCCACAGCCCCTCTAACCTCATCAAGGTTCCATTCCCACCGAGCCCAGAAAACACTAAAAAAACACTGAAAAAAAAGTAAATTTCACTCATCCAGCCAGGGAGCTTTTGGAGGAGTTTGTGCCCTCTAAGATCCACCTGCTGTGCACATTCAGCAGCACCTGCACAGGTAACCCCAATTCCTGCAGTGGTCAATGTTTTTTTGGCACTCAAGAAATAAAGCTGAAGAGCTTTAGTCTGCAGCTTAAAAGAAAATCAAATATTCCAGATCTGCAGGTTAAAATAAAAAAAAATTCAAATAGTCCAGATCTGCAGGTTAAAAGAANGAAAATCAAATATTCCAGATCTGCAGGTTAAAATAAAAAAAAATTCAAATAGTCCAGATCTGCAGGTTAAAAGAAAAAAAATTCAAATATTCCAGATCTGCAGGTTAAAAGCAAATCAAAGACTCCAGATCTGCACCTTCAGGAAAATCAAATACTCCAGATCTGCAGATTAAGAACAATCCAAGATTCCAAATCTGCAGCTTCAGAAAAATCAAATATTCTCGATCTGCAGATTAAAAAAAAAAAAATCAAATATTCCAAATCTGCAGGTTAAGAACAATCAAATACTCCAGATCTGTAGGTTAAAAGAAAATCAAATATTCCAGATCTGCGTCTTAAGAAAAATCAAATATTCCAGATCCGCTTAAAAGAAAATCAAATATTCCCAATCTGCACCTTCAGAAAAAATCAAATATTCCCAATCTGCATCTTAAGAACAATCAAATATTCCAGATGTGCAGCTTAAAAGAAAATCAAATATTCCAGATCTGCAGATTAAGAACAATCCAAGATTCCAAATATGCACCTTCAGAAAAATCAAATAAATATTCCCAATCTGCATCTTAAGAACAATCAAATATTCCTGATCTGCTGCTTAAGAACAAAAAATCTAATATGCCCGATCTGCAGCTTCAGAACAATCAAATATTCCAGATCTGCTGGTTAAGAACAATCAAATATTTCAGATCTGCAGCTTAAGAACAACCAAATGTTCCATCTCTGCAGGTTAAGAACAATCAAACACTCATTCCAGCCTCCCCAAAGCTGCCTGGGACGCAGGGCAATGAAGGATTCTGGTACCCAAATGTCCAGCTGGGGTCCCTCGTACTGCTGGCCTTCAAACACTTCGGGGGCTGCGTACGGGGGGCTCCCACACCACGTGGTCAGAGGCTCCCCGCTCTTATAGAAATTCCCAAAGCCAAAATCTGTGGGGGAAAAAAAGAAGGGAAAAGTCACTCCAAATCTCCACTGCACCACAAAGAATAATTATACACATGCCCCACTGTGATTCCATCCCAAATCTTTTTGTGGGGATTCTCAGTGAAAATATTGGGGTGCTGGGTGTGCTCTGCTGCTGTTCTCATCTTGTGGAATGATTCAAACACTGCAAAACCTTCACAGCCCGGAGGGGTTTGGAGTAAACTTGTCAACAGCCATCATGAAAATTCAACAACCCGACAGTCACAGCAGAGAAATGAGATTATTGACTTGCCAAGAGATAATCGGAGATTTTTTCCTGGGTTTTCCTTAGGTGCTTTCTAGCCTTGAACACACAACAAATCTTGACAAGCTCTGGAGCTGGGAAGGGAAGAGCTGCGCCAAGAGCAACAGGGAAACCACGGGGACTTCAGCTGGGAAGGGCACTGCTACTGGCACTGGCTGCAGCCCTTGGAACCACCAGCACAAACCCAAAAAAACCCTTTTAAATGTTGCTTTTTATGGCTTTGTACAGGATCAGATATTAATCAGAATTTTTATAATTCAGGGGTGAGAAGCAGAAGCAACATGCTTAGAGACAGAGGCTGGTGATTCTCCCCTCGAGCTCCTGGTGCTGCTGTCACAGGGGTGACAAACAGGGCTTGAGCCTGGGACACTGTGAGGTGACAAACAGGGCTCAGGGTGTTGATCCATCCCTGAAATGTCCCAGGGATGCTGTGAGGTGACAAACATGGCTCAGGCTGTTGATCCAGGGATGCTGTGACAGAGATGACAAACAGGGCTTGGGCTGTTGATCCAGTCCTGAATTGTCCCAGGGATGCTGTGAGGTGACAAACATGGCTCAGTCTGTTCATCCTGGGATGCTGTGAGGTGACAAACAGGGCTCAGACTGTTGATCAGGGATGCTGTGACAAACAGGGCTCAGACTGTTCATCCTGGGATGCTGTGACAGTGGTGACAAAAAGGGCTCAGGCTGTTGATCCAGCCCGGAATGCTCCCAGGGATGCTGGCAATGCTGACCAGCAGATAGCAGAGCTGATAAACGCTGTGGTTTGCACAGGCTCTGCTGAACCACCCGTTTGTGTCGCCTGTGCTGCTCAGAGGAGGCAGAAAACCAGGAGAGAACCCTCAGAATCAGAGATACAGAGAGAAATTTAACAAAGAATGGGGAAAAAGCCCCCCTGGAGTTGTTTTAGGGCAGCAGAGCGGAGCTGGAGCTGCCTGTGACACTGAGCTCTGGGGGAAAGGAACAGGGCTTGCTTTCCTAGCAGGAGCTCCAGCAGCTTTCATGGAATTCTACCTGCAAAAACGAAGCAGTTTTGGGATCCCAGGAGTGCAGAGGATTTTGGAGCCGAGCATGAACATTCCACACTCCCCTAAATCCCTGAGACATGCAGAACCCTGAATGTCCCTGAGCCCTGCACAGGATCAGGGTCAGCACACCCCATTCCCTGCAGGGTGAACTTTTGGGACCTGGGCAGCATCAAAGGGAGCCCCGCTGGCTGCTCCAGGCCAGGCTGGCTGCCAGGGCTGCTCTGAAGGTCAGAGCCCAGCACGGCCCTGCCGGGCAGCGACGGTGACGCCACCGCGGCCCAGGGACGTCACCCAGCCCGGGGCTGCCAGGGCCAAGGCCGGCTCGGATTCCAAACCTCTCCAGGAACCACGGGGCAGAACAGGATGGGACATCCCTGCTGCCCTTCCTCCCTCATCCTCCTGCAGTTCTGCAGCACCTTTGGCTGGAGTAACACAGGGGGGACAACAGAACCTACCCCAAATCCCCCCATCCCTCTGTGTAACCTCCCCATCACTGGATCACCTTTTCTCCTTTTCCCTCTATTTCCTTTTTTCCCCTTTTCCCTTTTTCCCCTTTTTCCTCATTTTCCCTTTTTCCCCTTTTCCCTTTTTTCCNCGATCTTTCCCCCCTTTCCCTTTTTCCCCCTATTTCCTTTTCTCCTTTTTTCCCCTATTTTCTTTCCCTTTTCCCTTTTTCCCTTTTTTCCCTTTTCCCCCTACCACAGCCAGACTGCTGTTGTCATTTTTTTTCAATCATTATTCTCTTTGAGAAGACTTTTCCCCACACAGAATTGGCTTGGCAACCATGACAATGCATCGGGAGACACGGAGCCGTTCCTCCTCCCCACAGAGGCATTCTGCCACTCCGTGTAGGTGTCGTTAAATCTGATTTCTCCCCTCACTTATCTCCGATTTTGTCAGGTTTTCAACATCCTCGTAGTGCTGCAGATAAACATCAGGTTTTTATCTCCGAACTGCAGCTCTCGCTCGGGTGCCACCCTCATAAATCTTCCTATCAGATTCACAAGTACAAGAACATTTATTTGTAAGCACAGCTAAGGAGAGCGTGACCTGCTTGGGAGCACGAGGATTTCAAACCCTGAAAAAAAAAAAGCAGAATTCTTTGCCTGTCCAGACTGGGATTTAAAGTCACCTCTTTAAGGAAACCACCAACAAGAAACATGAAGAAATCTGAGCAGCAAAAAGCACAGAACCAATGTAAGAGAAGCCTCAGGTTTATGTTATTATTATATTGAGGTGATGAATTCCATAACACATCCTGCTTTTATTTCTGGTCACCCAAAGGACCTCAGGAGCATCCCGGAGCTGCTGCTGCCCTCTGCCCCCTCTGTGAGCAGGAGAACTGCACAACTTGCAGTGTTTAACGGGGTGGAAGAGCAGCTCTTGGCTGGCTCTGAGGTCTTGTGACAGCACAGACGATTGAGCTTTATTAGGCAAATTCATGAATGAGAGGGCTGGGAATCGCTACCAGGAGGAGCAGCCAAGGAGGCTCAGGCACAGCCAGTGGGAATCCCTCCCCAGCCCCGTGCCTGGGAGTGCTGCCTGCGACACCTGGAAAATGATTTCCCCATCCTGCCTCGGCCCTGCACTTCTGAATCTTCAATTTCTCCCCTTTTTATGACCAAAGAAACCCCAAAATCCTTCAGCTCTGAATTTCAGTGTGCACTGACAACACACAAAGCACTGCCAGACACCTCCTGACTGGCACTGGGCTTTAATGTAATGTAGGAATTAAAACCAGTATGTCAGCAACTGGCTCTTAGCTTTTAAAAAAACCCAATTCTGCTCTGCTGTTGGACAAAATAATTTTCTGGCTGGGGGAGATCAGCGTTATTTTTTAGGGTACACAACTTCTTGTGGTCGCCCCTTTTTGTTTCCATTATCCTTCCCACACAAATGGCTGGGAGACAAATTTGTAAGCACTCCAGCATGGACAGCATCCATGAAAAGCCTTTCAAATTAAAAAAAAAATCAGGATTTAGTTAGGATCCTGGATGCTTGGTCCATGGGGCTTCCTCAATTTTTAATTACTGCACTGTCAGCTGAGTTGTCCCACTTTTTGGAGTGGCCAGGATTCGGTTATGCACAAAATAATCACGAGTCTCTCATTCTCCCCTTTCCACCTTGTTCTCTTTTGCCACTGCTGAGCAGCCACAGCCATCCTGGATGCAAAATGATCAATTTTTAACCCCAAAACATCTCATTCCAGAGGAAACATCCCTGATGTTCAAGGGCAGCCAGTCCTCTAAAAAACAAACCAAACATATGCCAGCCACAGAATTCTGAAAGGGCTGAAAATTGGGCTCATTACCAGAGGACTGAGATTATATAATGCAATGATCTTCTTAACATTTCCCTGAATCTGCACATTGAAAAAAATACAAAAAAAGCCAAAAAAAGGCCATCATTTGCAGCATTGTGTTCAGTTGAATAAACTCTGTGTTTGTGCAATCTGCAAATATTGGCTCTCCACAGTGGTGGTATTTGGTTTCTCAATCTCATTACCCCCTTTAGAATAATCTTGAATTTCGAAGGTATAATTTTTTTTTTTCCCGAGTGCACATCACGGCAATGGAATCTGTTTTCCCCGTTAAAAATGGAAACACAGCCTGAGATTTCAGCCCCATTTGCAATCTGAGAAACGGGAGCTCCCTGCCAGAGCCGCTGCAACTTCTGCTGAGCATCCAGAGCCTCTCATTTGTACCTCCAGAACCCTCCAAGAAGGAGCTCCGGAGCTATAATTAATCCCTTCTCCTCAAATTACCAGCAGAACTCAATCTGCCTGGCTCGCAGAGAGCCACAGGGAGCTTTTGTTGGAGGAGAAATGTGAGCCTGGGAGATAATGGGCACGGAGGTGCTGATAAAGGCAAGGTACGAGCGTGGCAGCAACAAACCTGACCCACTTCAGGGGCCGAGTGCTGAGCAGCCTCTCCTGACGTCAATGCACATTTCCCTGTCCAGCAGCAGCTCCAGCCTCCTTCAAAATAACAGTCTCTGCCTACCTGGGCTGCTGCAAACATCCAGAGTCCCTGTGGGGCTGGGAGGGCAAGAACAGGAGCTGCTCCCCGGTTCCAGGCTGGATTTGGGGTGCACGGTGGGGATTTCTGGCTGCACGGTAAAGGTTGTGCTCAGTGGGAGCACAGGGAGCTGAAATGCCCTCAAGTGATGCCCTCAAAAAGCAAATCCCAAAGGAGAAATGACCAATCCTAAAGGAGAAGTGACCAATCCTAAAGGAGAAATTACTAACCCCAAAGGAGAAGTGACCAATACTAAAGCAGAAGTGACCAATCCCAAAGGACAAGTGACCAATCCCCGAAGGAGAAGTGACCAATCCTAAAGAAGTGACCAATTCTAAAGGAGAAGTGACCAACCCCAAAGGACAAGTGACCAATCCCAAAGGAAAAATGACCAACCCCAAAGGACAAGTGACCAATCCCAAAGGAGAAATGACCAATCCTAAAGGAAAGTGACCAATCCCAAAGGAAAAATGACCAATCCCAAAGAAGTGACCAACCCCAAAGGAGAAATGACCAATCCTAAAGGAGAAGTGACCAATCCTAAAGGAGAAGTGACCAACCCCACAGGAGAAGTGACCAATCCCAGAGGAGAAGTGACCAACCCCAAAGGACAAGTGACCAGTCCTGAAGCAGAAATGACCAATCCCAAAGGAAAGTGACCAATCCCAAAGGAAAAATGACCAACCCCACAGGAGAAGTGACCAATACTAAAGCAGAAGTGACCAATCCCTGAAGGAGAAGCGACCAATCCCTGAAGGAGAAGTGACCAATCCTAAAGGAGAAATGACCAATCCTAAAGAAGTGACCAACCCCAAAGGAAAAATGAGCAATCCCAAAGGAAAAATGAGCAATCCCAAAGGAGAAATGACCAATCCTTAAGGACAAGTGACCAATCCAGCTGCCTCACTTTGGGAAGAGCCAGGCAGGTTTGCCTTGCCAGTGCTAAGCACAAATTCCACCTTAAGCATGAATTCCTCACCTTTCCCCTTCCCAATGGACTTTTTACCTCATTAACACCTTCAATTTTGCTACTTACACCTAAATTTGAGGGCTTTGCTCCCAACCACCTCATATCTTCTAGAAAATAAACCCATCAAAGCTCTCACCTCAAGTTCTTTACTCATCCTGTTTGTTGCCCAGTTAGTGAGAGAGAAAAGATGCTTGGAATTCTGCCTGTCCTGTCCTTTCAGAGCAATATTAACACAGCACTGCTGGATTTCAGTCCAGCCTCAAGCATTAGAGGTGGCAATCTTAGGAACCCACAGATCTGGGGACATTTTTGAATGTTAACTCTCCTGGTGAAATACAGAGGTAACTCTGTGCATGTTTCAGTATTTGACTCAAAACTGCTTTACTTCCTAAAAACAAAAAGCTTCAATAAAAGTCTTGGAAGCAGCAGAATGAACTAAGAGGCCCACTGGAAGTGAACCAGAGCTTTATCAAAATAATTCATCAGTTCTTGTGCTGTTTTTTTTTAAATTCCTACATTAACAGAATCAGAGGATTCTGTTAATATCAGAGCAGGGATCCTGGCTGCCCTCTGTCCTTCCCCAGCCTGATAAATGAGCCATGAAGCAGATGAACTGGAAGAGGCTGTTCCCAGGGATCTGCACAGCACCAGATAACTCCAAAAACCCCAGATAAACACCCTGGAGTTCGTCACCCGCCTCCCTTGCAGTGAAAAATCCAACAACTGACAGGGCACGAAGCACTGCAAAGTTTCCAGCAGCAACCTGAACTTTCCTCCAGCTCCTTCAGCAGCCAGGCTGGACACGGGGAGCCCCTGCCAAGCTGATAAAACCTGCCTGAGATGCACGGAAGAACCAGTTAATGAGCTCATTTGCATCCAGCCCAGCTGTAATTAACTTTCTGCACTGCACAAGTGGAGCAGCAGAGCAGCTGGGGCAGGGCAGAGGCAGATGGGATCTCCTCACTCCCATTTTCAGCCTCTGGAAGTCCCTGGAGAGCTCCAGCACCGAAATTCCCGGTGACAGAGCAGCTCCTGGCTCTCCTGAGATGCTCTGGAGGGAGGGGTTGTGAGCTGCTCCCAGGGATTTGCATCCCTGCAGAGCTCAGGACGTGCAGGGCAGGAAAACCTCTGGGATGCAGGAGCTGAGACCCCCGAGGAGCTCTGGAAACTCTGCCAGGATGAACATCAGGAGCTGCACACGGACATGGGGAGGGACCAGAGGGCAAAACTGTGGCAGGGAAGGCAGGAAGGAAAGCACAGATGAGGAACAGCACAGAAATTCCCTCCCCAGAGCCAGGGGGTGACTGACAGCCCTCAGACTGTATTTAGGATTTGCTCAGCATAAACTGCCCTGGTGAATAAATTTATCTCTCAGCCATAATTGTCCAGGTGCTCTGACTGCCAGGAGCTGCTGGAGGTGAACTCAAGAATGAAATCAGAAAGGGGAAAAGGAAAATCACCCCACAAATGGCAGGGCTGATGAATTCAAGTATGAAATCAGAAAGGGGAAAATCACCCCACAAATGGCAGGGCTGATGAATTCAAGTTTGAAATCAGAAATGGGAAAAAGAAAATCACCCCACAAATGGCAGGGCTGATGAACCCACTGGGGGAAGCTCCCCAAGGCACCACAACCCTTCCACCACTGCAGAAATGCCAGAGGGAAATGAAAAGGGAAAATAATCCAGAAATGTTTGATCATTTCACCTTTCTCAGCATGAGAAAGGGAAATTCCTTCTCCTTCCTTAACTCCTTCCAGCACTGCCCTTCCCTTCCTGCTCCCCTAGGCTGAGGTTCCCCAAATCCAGATATTTTCTATTTTACCCATTCCCAGCCTCTCTGGGCTAAAGTCAGCATGGAAGGATCCACGGAATTGCAATGAAAATGTTTTCTATTGCTAGCAACATCTGCTGTGTCTAAATTTATAATTAAAGTGAAATCATGCATGCAAAAAGGAAAAAAAAAATCAATAAGCTTCCATTTTGAGGGTTGTTTTTTTTTAAGGTTGAAAGAAGTTATTTGATTAACTCTGTTTTAACCTGAACATCTGGCAGCTTTAAAGACATCCACAAAAAATGTCTACAACTCTAATATTTTTTTTTTTAGTGGAAGTTAATATTGGAAATTTGGAAGCACTTTGACCCCCACCGTGGAAAAATACTCAGGTGGGAAAACCACAGGCAGCACAAAAATAAGAAAAAATTATAAAAGATTAATTTAAAATGATAAAATTATAAATTTTATCAACCCAAGGTGTTGCTGCAGGGATTACCTGCTATTTTGATGTTCATGTTGTTGTCCAGCAGGAGGTTCTCAGCCTTGAGGTCCCTGTGCACAATTTTCCTGCCGTGGCAATATTCCACCGCCGACAGGATCTGCCAGAACTTGCGCCGCGCCTCGGCCTCGCTCAGGCGCCCGTGGCTGGCCAGGTAATCTGCAAAAAAAATAAAAATAAATCAGCACAGAGCTGGGTTAAATCAGGCTGGACAGCAGGCAGCAGCGTGGACGTGTAATGGTTTTCACTAAAAATTTAGCAAAAGGAAAATCAGCCTCTTAATCGCCAAAAAAATGAGGATATTTTTCTCTGGTCCTTCATTTATAGTTACCTGGTCAATATTTGCACAATATTTTCATAACAGAACTCATGGTAATCTGGGAAATAAAAGCAGCAGAAATCAGGTTTAAATCAGGCTGGACAGTAGGCAACAGTGTTGACTTGTAATGGTCTCCTCCAAAAATTTGGCACAAGGGAAATCAGTCTCTTAATGTCTGAAAAAATGGGGGAAAAAATGAAGATATTTTTCTCTGGTCCTTCATTTATAGCTGGTCAGTATTTGCACAATATTTTCATAACAGACCTCATGGTAATCTGGGAAATAAAAGGAGCACAGATCTGGGTTAAATCAGGCTGGACAGCAGGCAGCAGCGTGGACGTGTAATGGTTTTCACTAAAAATTTAGGATAAGGAAAATCAGCCTCTTAATCGCCGAAAAAATGGGAAAAAATATGAGGATATTTTTCTCTGGTCCTTCATTTATAGCTGGTCAGTATTCTCACAATATTTTCATAACAGAACTCATGGTAATCTGGGAAATAAAAGGAGCACAGAGCTGGTTTAAATCAGGCCAGACAGTAGGCAACAGCACTATGGGGGCTTTGTTAGCCTGAGTTGTAGGTGATTTAGGGGATTTTGAATTCAAATATCATCGAGGGTCTTTGGAACTTTGGCATCATCTCCATTTCAACTTCTCCCTGTGGCCAGAGCTGATCCCTGGGAGCTGCAGCTCTGCAGCCTCAGCTCCCAGCCCAGCTCTCAGCCGGTTTCACTTGGCAAAGCCCAAGAACAAACAAAAGCCTGGCAGTAAGGGGAGATCATAATATTTGCAAGCTAAATATCATTGAGGCAGCGAGTGACTGACAAATCATATGATATCAAGGTGAAGTCAGATATCAAAGGCACAAACTCAATTACCCCTGAGCCCCAGCCAAGCTCCCTGAGCTGTTAATCCATCATTTGTTAGCAATGCAGCAAACAAGTTAATGAAGCCAAGCTGGCGTTTGCTTTTATGGCTCTGGCCTGTCAGGATTTTATATTTAAAGGTTCCAAAGCCTTCAGGCTGCCCGGAGCAGGTCATTTATTCTGGGATCACCCCTGTCCCTCCTGCAGCACCGGGGGTTGTGCATTAACCAGAGCGCAAACAGGGCTTGGGATGGGGGCGCTGTGCCAGCCCCTGGGCACAGGAATCGCTCCCCGATTGGAATTCCAGCTGGAATTTGCTGAGGACACCCAGGAGCTGCTGGAATATCTCAGCAAAGATCTGCAGCAAAGAGGCACAGCTGGGTTCTGCTGCAGATCCAACCCTGAGCATCCTGCGAAGGCTGGAACAGCAAAGCCAACCCTGAGCCAGGAAATCTCAAAGTTTTACAGATTTATCTCAGCCAGGTGTGCACCTTCCTACAGCAGGGTTTAGGGTTGTTTTTGTTGGTTTTTTGTTTCTTTTTTTCATTTTATTTTAATAAAATACAAGCCAGAAGTGATTTGAGATTCAAAAGGAGAAGGATTTTTGTCCCAATACAAATCCAGGCTCCCCCAGCAAGAGGACAAGAGGCAATGTAAACCAACTAGAGGAAATGGAATTTAAAACGAAAAGGTTTTTAACTCTGCAGGTGCACAGAAATATTAAATCTCAGATAACAGACCCAACAGATCCTGATTCCCACAGAGAGCAGGAGTGCATTAAAAAGCTGAACACGGAAATATTCTCCTGCTTACCGAAAATCTCCCCATTTTTGGCAAATTCCGTCACGAGGTACAGCATGCTTTTGGTCTCCATCACCTGTGGGTGCAGAAATCACACGTGAGGGCTTGTGAGGAGAGCAAAAAAAGCCACCAAACACCCCAAAGGATCCTTGATTTTCTGGTTCTCTCCTAAAGCTGTCAAAGTTCTGCCTGGCACATGGAGCTGTCACAATCTCCCAATGTGTGCAAATAAAATAATCATGAGCTTCACTCAGAGTGAAAAATTCTCCACTTCAGAAAGTCGAGTCAGACTTCAGGACAACAATTTCAACGTATTTTGGAGTTATTTCAATAACCTCAGAGAAACAGTCCAGCGTGAGCTGAGCCTGTCCGTGGGCAAAACCTCTGTGAATTTCATTTTGCTTTTTATTTATTAACAGACCTGAAAGTCCCAAGAGACTGCTCCCAAATAAAAGCAAACCAGGGGGGGAATTGAAGGCTATTTTAAAAATTTGAATGCTATTTTTAAAATTTGAAGGCTATTTTAAAATTTTGAAGGCTGTTTTAAAAATAAACCCATTTATCAAACGCATTTTTAACCAGGAGTGAGCACTACACAAGCATCACCCACCCCGATCTTGCCGAGCTTCAGACTCCATTTAAATATTCCATTTAAATACTCTCCTCTGCCACTTTTGTGTGGTGCCATTCATTCAGAAAGGAGCTGAGGGGAGATATCATCAAGGCAGTTGCAAATTTAACTCCTTAAGCTCCATCCCTACCTTGAACATCAATTTTAAAGACCAAGTGCCCGGTTCCTTTTGCATGAAATTAATTTAAAGCTGAACTGGTCTTAACTGGGGATCTTCATCTTTATTTAGCAGAACTAAGAGAGGGGAAAAAGGGGAAAAAAGGGGGAAAAAGGGGGAAAAAAGGGGGAAAAGCCCCTCTAAGCCTACCTGGTAAAGTTTTATGATGTGTGGGTGGTCGAGCATCTTCATTATCTGCACCTCCCTGTAGATCTTCTCCAGGTTCACAGCATCCAGCTGAGACTTGTCGATGATTTTTATTGCCACCTGCAGACCAAAAATGCAAAAAATGAGGTTTCAAAACACCCCCAACGTGCTCCTGGTGAGTTTTCCCTCATTAGAAAGGGAATAAGGCAGCCCCAGGTACCTGGAGGCTTTCTGGGGAGTTCTGAGATACAAATCCCAGCCTGAAAAATACAGCAGGGCAGCATGAAAAATGTCAGGGGTCCCTCTGAGGGGCTGTAGGGCTCTCACCCACATCAGCATGGGAGAAAAAACAGGTTTTCCATCAGAAAAAACAGGGTTTCAATGAGAAAAAGCACGTTTTCAATGAGAAAAAACAGAGTTTCAATGAGAAAAACCAGGTTTTCCATGAGAAAAAGCAGTTTTTCCATGAGAAAAAGCAGTTTTTCCATGAGAAAAAGCAGTTTTTCCATGGAATGGAAGGTGCAGAACAGGTGAGGGAGGCCAGTGCTCCAGCTGCTCTTAAATCAGCAATTTTAAAAATTGCTCAGTAATGCTCATTTCTGGAGTCCAGGTGACAAATCCGAGCCCCACAAAATGATATTTGAAGAGAAAAAACTGTTGGCTCCACACAAATAATGCGAGCATGGAGGATCCATGCAGTTGGAGCTGTGACACGTTTAATTAATTCATGTGCTGGTATTAAAGGGTATCTGCAGTTCATCCATTCCAAGAAAAAAAACTCTGCAGATAAATTTATCAGCCAAACCTTGGAATCACATCTCAATCAGTTCACAAAACACATCCTGGCCATGCTGACCTTGTTTTTAGCCAATAAATGCAAAGGGAAGTAACTCCAGATGCTGGGGGGACTCAAAAAACTCTGACAGAAGACACTTAAAATTAAAACCAAGAAGAAAAGTGAAAATACAACCCCTGCACATGGGTAAAAATGCTGAATGTATCAATGGTGTTTATTCCCCCTGAATGTCACTTTATTAATGCTCAAGCAGGAGCAAACAATGTAAGGGCCAGGAGTGCCTCTAATTATAACAGAATTTCACAAACTATTGAGCATGGGAGAGCTGCTGCACAGGAGACAGGAATCCACGGGAGGTGAACTCATTATCTGCTCTAACACTGATTATGGGCCCACCTGAATTCACAATTAACTATTTATTGACTTCAGTTCACTCTGATTTTCTCTCTTTGAAGGTGCCTTGTCTTTCCCCAATCCCTGGGAAAATGAGGTTCTGTTGTGAGTGAATAAACTGTAAAATCTGTGTAAATTTGGGCTTGTTTTGAAGGTGCAGGATGTGCTTTTACAGAGCTGAGTTATCCAAAACAAACAGAAAAGTTGGTTTTGGTTTTGTTGTTTTCCAAAAGAGAGGTGTGGGGCTATTTTTTTAAACATCCAAAATTTTGAGCAAAACAGCTTTACCAAAACCTAATACAAATGTATAGTAATTCTGATATATTAAAAACAATCAAAAGAGGTTCACATCCCACAGAATTTCCAGCATTAACCCTGAGTTATTCCACAGCCTTTTTCCTTCAAAAAAAAAACCATGGACAAGCATAAGGGAACTGTGATGCTCAAGGTGGCAAAAGCTGAAAAATTCCAGGTCATTCTTTGGAAGTTTATTTTAAATTATGAAGAGACTGCTCTAAACAATGAAAATTCAACGTGGGTCACCTCCTTCTCCTCCTATTTGTCACCTCCTCATTTTATTCCTGTTCCTTCTATCAAAGTTAAACTTTATCTCAAGTATAAAACTTGGTAATGAAGGATGCAAATCATCATTGATGAGCTGCACCATTCCTTGGGTAACCACACAGTTCTGAGCACGGCTCCAGCACTAATCAAGAATATTTTGAGTTACAAACTAATAGAAAACAAGCTGGATTTCCAGTTTAAATAGATTTTCAGCTTGCAAACCTCACCACGTTACACCAAACCAAGCTTTGATGATGTGGAGGTTTTGGGGCTATTCAAAAGTTGCTGTTGAGCACAGAAAATAAAAACCCACTCGAAGGAAAAACCCTCCTTGCTCTTTGCAAGCCTTGCACAACTTCAAGTGTGTATTAAATATGTCCAGAAAATGCAGCTGCCACCTCTGCTCCTCCACTCAAATGCAGATTAAATAAATACCTCAGCTCATTCTGCATCCTCATCTCGCCAGGACCAGGCAAGATTTCAGAGAAGAACCACTTGAAAATACTTAAAAACCCAGCAAAGTTTTCCCGAGGATGTGAGCAGGAACAGGGAATTCAGCAGCTCCTTTTTGGAGCTCAGCTGTGCCTTGATGACAGGAAAAGGGATGTAATTCTTAGAGGTGGAGAAGCTCCTTCAAGCATGGAGCAGTTTCCTATCTGAAAAGTGTGTTTTGTTCCTAAACACGCAGCCTGCCAACAACTGCTGGCAACAGCTCGAAACAAACACCAAAAAAATCCCAAAATTTCAATGGGTAATGCCAGCACATCCTTCATCTGACAGGGAAAACCAAAAAATCCTCTGCCTTCCCTGAGCTCCTCATCACCAGTTTTTAAGGAGTTACATTTCAAGGTATCTTTGAAGCTTTTGTGGTTTTTCCTCATTTAAAAAGACAANTCTGCTCCTCCACTCAAATGCAGATTAAATAAATACCTCAGCTCATTCTGCATCCTCATCTCGCCAGGACCAGGCAAGATTTCAGAGAAGAACCACTTGAAAATACTTAAAAACCCAGCAAAGTTTTCCCGAGGATGTGAGCAGGAACAGGGAATTCAGCAGCTCCTTTTTGGAGCTCAGCTGTGCCTTGATGACAGGAAAAGGGATGTAATTCTTAGAGGTGGAGAAGCTCCTTCAAGCATGGAGCAGTTTCCTATCTGAGAAGTGTGTTTTGTTCCTAAACACGCAGCCTGCCAACAACTGCTGGTAACAGCTCGAAAAAAACACCAAAAAAATCCCAAATTTCAATGGGTAATGCCAGCACATCCTTCATCTGAAAACCAAAGGGGAATCCTCTGCCTTCCCTGAGCTCCTCATCACCAAGTTTTTAATGGAGTTACATTTCAAGGTATCTTTGCAGCTTTTGTGGTTTCTCCTCATTTAAAAAGATGAGGAACTGCTCTGATTTCCTTCCCTCTTCCACTGGAGTTTGCTCAATCCTCCCCTGACATCAGGGAATTGCAGCTGCCAAGGAGTGAGGATGAAATGCTTGTCAAGGAAAGATGAAAGTTCCTCTGCTCCTCAGCCACTCCAACTGTCAGTTTTGCATTGGTTTTGTTTTATTCATCTAATTCTTGAAAGGAAAAACAAAGGCAAAAAGCAAACACCCAAACAACAAAAAAAAAATACCCCAAAACCACAACACAACCTCCAGCTACAAGTTCACATTCAAACATTTGTCCCTGCAGGTTACAGAAATTCAGATTTGTTAACCCAGTACATTCTTTAAATAGATAAATGCATTCAAATTAACAAACACAACTTCCTGCAGCCTGGAAAAACTCCGTGTTTTGTTGGGCAGCACAGGGAGCTGCTGTCTCTGCTGGAATTATTCACTTTGCAAGTACCTGAGCACACCTGAACTGGTGCCAGAGATCAAATCAGAGGCTGGAGGGTTATTTTTCATACTTTTTTTTCCCAGAGAAAAACACAAAATACAAATAACAGCAGCCAGGTGAAAGCACATCTGGGATCCACAGGGATATCCAGGTTTTATTTTCACCTGGGGAGCAGCGAGCAGAGTTCCTCTGCAGGGGATTAATCCTTAGGGGGGGTTAATTTAGGGTTTTAGAGGGTGGGTTCCCAAATTCCCTGCTTGTTCCAAGCAGCACCTTCACCTATCCCAAACCTTCTCCTTATTTCACATCTATCCCAAACCTTCTCCTCATTTCATACCTACTCCAAACCTTTTCCTTATTTCACACCTATTCCAAATCTTCTACTTATTTCACACCTATCNATTCCAAATCTTCTACTTATTTCACACCTATCCCAAATCTTCTCCTTATTTCACACCTATCCCAAACCTTCTCCTCATTTCACACCTACTCCAAACCTTTTCCTCATTTCACACCTACTCCAAACCTTCTCCTCATTCCATTCCCACCCTATTCCACCGCAAGCAAATCTCCCAACTTTCCGCTTCCAATTATTTCTGTTCTCTCCTCTCCTCTGCTCCTCCCCAGGAAAATCTCTGCTCATTTCCACGCCTCATTAGCAGGAGCTGCCCTGGGATCACAGGATTTCTGGGCAGCCGGATAAAGAAAGGAGCGTGGCAGGGAAAAAGCCACGTGGCCACCACTCAAATGGCACCAAACACCCAAACAAGGCAAGCAAAGGTCGGGTTCAGCCCCTCCTGGGTGGACTGGCAGTAAAAATGGTCAGGCAGCACCTCTACTCCAATAAATCTTTATTAATCCCCCCATTTTTACCAACTTACTTCCCTTTGGTTGTTTAGAATGTTGGGGTTGTGTTAATTCAAGTGATGGTTTCTGATTTTTTCTGCACACTCTCCTGCTTCACGTTTGTTTTCATTTCCTTCTCACCTCTGCTAACAATTTATGGCAACATAAATTCATCTCATCTGTAGTCTCTCCATAAAAATTACAGACTGTACACAATCCATAAGTGCTGCATTCAAGGTAATGAGAGCCCATCTTTTTTAATTTGCCTAGGCAGAGTTGTGTTAAAAAAATAAAAGGCAAATATTTTAAAGGTCAGAATTATATAAAACACAATTTGCAAAATGCCAGGGCCAGCAAAGCCCAACAACAACCAGGTTGTGAATGGAAAGGGTTCAAATCAGGAGATTCAGGAGAAACTTTGACCCGGAGTCCTTTTAAAAGAGGTTTTTTGGGCAATATCACAGCATCCTCCTGCACACAGCCCTGCCAGGACCTAAAAACTGAATATTCTTCCACTGGAACTTAGAAGCAGTTTAGAACAAGCTTGAGATATGAAAACCCTTCCGTGTGGAGTCATTAACAAGCAGGATTTCCACTCTGTGCGCTCAGGGATCCAACAATCAGGTGAGCTGCTCCAAACTGGAAGTGCTTACTCCAAAGAGTATTTGGCTGGAATTAATTTCCTCTGACATCACCAGAAGTGATCTTAACAGGGTTCCCCTTCCTCAAAGATTGTGTAAATACTTCCAGCAACCAAGTCAGCAATTCAGTTCAGGAAAAACACTCTTGCATCTCTCACTGCAGAAGTCAGAGCTGACTCAAAGAATTAAAGACCTTGACAAAAAAAACCTCCAGCACAGGCAAATTTGCTGTAAAAATCCCAGTGAAGATAAAAAGGCTGCAGGCTGGACAGAAAAAGCTGGTTAAAAAAAAAAAATTCAAGGCTAACAGAATTCAGCAATTCCTTAGGACACAGATGAAAGAATCATCCAGGAATCAGGGAGCTTTTAAACTCTGTGTTTTCTGCAACCTTTGTCATTTGGAACAACGCTAAACAAACACGCTCTCTAAAACGACAACAAAAACGAAGATTAAAGTTTTCATCTCCATCACAAAGCCTGCCAAAGAAAATAAGGGCTGAAGAGCAGAATGACAACCGAGTGTCTTCAAGTGGAGCATTTGCAATTCTGGCACATGGCACCAAACTTGGAACGCTGGCACCGCTTGGCTCCTCGGCAAGAGCAAGGACGGGCTCAAAAAGCCTCGAGTTTATTATGAACTTGAGGAATGAAGAGGAGAACTTTTCTTTTTTCAGTCTCCGGGATGCAAAGCTCATCAATCACAGCGTGGCCAGAGCCCTGCAGCACGGCGGGTTTGCTCTCCTTGACTGAGCTCCAGGTTCCAGGGCACGTTCCCGTTCCTGTTTGCAATGATTGTCCCACTCAAGCCCAGGGCGGTGAATGTCCGCAGGCCTTTGCAGGCTGCACTCCGGACAGGATTTTAATGACTTTGGTCAGGTACCGAGCAGCGCAGGGACCTCTTCTTCAGTCAACAATGAAAGCGACCAGAAGAGAGGCTTACAAAAAGCTCACCTCTAGGTGTAGCAACTAAAACTACCTAAAACAACACAGAAGAGGAAGCTGATCCTTCAGAGCCATTACTCTCATCAGATACCTCCTTTTTTTTTTTTTTTTCCTTTTTTTTTTTTTTTTTTAAAGTGAACACGACTGCATTTTTTCCCCAGGCAGGCTGACATTCATTTTTTGTTTTAGGTACAGCACCAGGTACGAACAATAATCACCGGGTAATACACGGGGGCGGTGAAACAAAGAGGCTAAAAATGGTTGGATTTGGTGAACTTGCAGGATGCTGTGCTGAAGAATTCAGCGCACACACACACACACAAGTTCCTCTGCTGAAACAGATCACCCAGGTCAGGAAACCCTAAAATATCCAGGCAGGCACAGCACAAGGTCTGACCCTTCCCCGGGAGCAGAAAGTGCGGCTCCAGCAGCACCGGAGCATCCTCGGGGTGCCAACCCGGCAGCGATGCCACCACCCCGGAGGTGCCATCCTAGCAGCGATGCCACCATCCCGGGGGTGCCATCCTGCGGGTGACATCCTTGGCGGTGCCACCCCGCGGGTGCCACCCTCGGGCATCCCCCCGCGGCCTCGGAGGCGTTCCCGGGAGGATGCGAGCAGGACAAACCCCCCCATTCCCCCCCCCCCCCAGCGGCCGGGGCTGCCGCAGCTCCGGTCCCCCCCGGCACGGCCGCGTCCCCGCGGGAGGTGCCGGAAGGGACAAAAGCGGAGCCGCGGCNTGGGACAGGGCAGCCAGCCCCGGGGGCAGTGCCACCAACCCCGGGGGACAGCGCGGCACCGAGCTGGGACAGGGCAGCCAGCCCCGGGGGCAGTGCCACCAACCCCGGGGGACAGCGCGGCACCGAGCTGGGACAGGGCAGCCAGCCCCGGGGGCAGTGCCACCAACCCCGGGGGACAGCGCGGCACCGAGCTGGGACAGGGCAGCCAGCCCCGGGGGCAGTGCCACCAACCCCGGGGGACAGCGCGGCACCGAGCTGGGACAGGGCAGCCAGCCCCGGGGACAATGCCGCCGACCCCGGGGAACAGCGCGGCACAGAGCTGGGACAGTGCCACTGTCACCAACCCCGGGGAACAGTGCCACCAACCTCGGGGGACAGCGCGGCACCGCGCTGGGACAGTGCCAATGTCACCAACCCCGGGGGACAGCGCCAGCAGCCCCGGGGGACCGTGCCACCAACCCCGGGGGACACCGCCAGCAGCCCCGGGGGCAGTGCCATCAGCCCCGGGGGACAGTGCCAGCAGCCCCGGGGGACACCGCGGCACCCGCACTGGGACACTGCCAGCGCCACCAACCCCGCGAGACCCGCACTGGGACACCGCCAGCACCCCCGGGGACACCGCGGGACCCGCGCTGGGACAGTGCCAGTGCCATCAACCCCGCGGGACCCGCGCTGGGACACCGCTATTGTCACCAGCCCCGGGGGACACCGCGGGACCCGCGCTGGGTCACCGCCAGTGCCACCAGCCCGGCGGTGGCACCCTCGGTCCCCCCGGTGTGTCCCCACGGAGCGGCTGGGAAGCCACCGGAGCGGCCCCGCCGCGCTGGCATCGCCCGGGGCAGCGCCCTTGCAGAGGGAAGGTCACCAGGGCAGGTGGCACAGGTGTCCGGGTGGTTTGTGGTGTCTCCAAGCCCGGCAGCGCTGTCACCCGCCATGGGAAAAAGTTCTGGCTCGTGTTGGGCTGGAAGTTGTTTTATTTTTCACTTTATGGCCATTGCTCCTCATCCTGTCACACTGAACAGAGCCTGGCCCCATCCTCTGACCCTCTGGAGATGTTTCTATGCCTTGGTGGCATCCTCTCAGCCTTCCCTAAGCTAAACATGCCCAGAGCATTTTTGGATGACAAGGAACCAGGCAGCCCCAGGTGTCTGTCCATCCCCAGGTCTGTGTCCTGTCCCAGCTGTCTGTCCATCCCAGGTGTGTGTCCATCCCAGTGTCCGTCCATCCCAGGTCTGTCCATCCCCAGCTGCCCGTCCATCCCAGGTCTGTGTCCTGTCACAGGTCTGTCCATCCCAGGTCTGTCCATCTCAGGTGTCTCCAGCCCTGAACCAGGGGCTCCACACACAAACCCCAGGGTTCTGCACCCAGATCAGAGTCCCCATGTCCCAAGTGCAGTTTCCTGATGGAAATCCATCCCTCCCTGGCACTGAGCAGCGTTTCCAGCAGGCCGAGTTCCTCCAGATCACAGCGATGCCTTCTCNTGACAAGGAACCAGGCAGCCCCAGGTGTCTGTCCATCCCCAGGTCTGTGTCCTGTCCCAGCTGTCTGTCCATCCCAGGTGTCTGTCCATCCCAGGTCTGTCCATCCCCAGCTGCCCGTCCATCCCAGGTCTGTGTCCTGTCACAGGTCTGTCCATCCCAGGTCTGTCCATCCCAGGTCTGTCCATCCCAGGTCTGTCCATCCGTGGTGTCTGTCCATCCCAGGTCTGTCCATCTCAGGTGTCTCCAGCCCTGAACCAGGGGCTCCACACACAAACCCCAGGGTTCTGCACCCAGATCAGATCCCCATGTCCCAAGTGCAGTTTCCTGATGGAAATCCTCCCCTCCCTGGCACTGAGCAGCGTTTCCAGCAGGCCAAGTTCCTCCAGATCACAGCGATGCCTTCTCTGTGTCTGCCAGCCTCCCCAAACCCTGCTCACCATCACCCAGTGCTGTGCAGCTCTGGGCCCCAGCGTTTCAGGAGGGTGTGAAAGTTTTAGGATGCATCCAGAGGGGGTCACAGAACAGGTGACGGGGGCAGAGCTGTCCTGGGACAGGCTGGATCCATCCAGCTCAGAGAAAAGGAGGCTGGGGTACAACCTCAGGCTCTGTGCAGCTCCCTGAGGAGGGGATGTGGAGAGGGAGGTGCTGGGCTGTCCTCCCCAGCTCCAGGGACAGGACATGTGGGGATGGCTCAAAGCTGTGCCAGGGGAGGTCCAGAGTGGACACTACAAAACTTTTCTGCACCAAGAGAGTGGTCAGAGCTTCCCAGGGCGGTGGTCAGTGCCCCAAGGCTGGCATTGTTTGAATAATGCCCTTCAGTAACTTCTGTGAGCTCCTGAAGCGGCCGGGCAGATGGACAGGGTGATTTCTGTAGGTCCTTTCTCAGTGAAGCATTCTTCTGTTTTGTTTCCTGCACATTTGGAAGGGCAGATTTGGAAGCTCTGAAATGGTCTGAGGACCATCAGAGCTGAGAATGTGTGAAAAAATTTAAAGCCTTTTCTGCTGAATTTCCTTTTCAGTGCTAAGTCCGTTGATTCTGCTTTAGGTGTGCACTTACATTTTAAAATTCCATGTTTGTTTCAGCAACCTTTGCTCTCCCAGTTCATGCCTGTCCCTCCCTCACCCCTGCTCCATCTCAGGCTGGAGGACTGGAACCTTTCTGACTTTTGGGAGGCAGGAATCACCCCTGGAATCTGCTGAGTCCCCCTGACTACCCAAGGCCTGTCCCAAAGCCGATGGCACAGCACGTGCCTGTGGAATCAGCAACAGCCACAGAGTGAACACAAACAGCTGTGAACACACAGGGTGGACACAAACAGCTCAAACCAGAGCCTGGACACCAAAAAAAAAAGAGAAAAGAAAGAGTGGAAGGATGCAAGGAACAAAGTTGTGTTGTTCTTTCCCTTTTTAGACAGGTTTTACACGTAAAGCTGCCTCATCCTGGTGAAAAGTGACTTTTGTTCCGTGTCAAGCAGCGATGACTGTTCCGCAGGGGGAACTGAAGATCTCTGTGCAGAAATGAATGCTTGTCCTTCACTGCTGATGAGATTCCTCCAAGGAGTGACATTTTGGGATGACGCTGCTGGCTCGGGCTGCCATGGAGAAGAAGGGAGCTGTTGCTGCTCTATTTATCCCCTGCAGAAGTTCTGGCAGTGAGTAACTGATGGCTCGGGTTAGTCAGACATCCACCCTTTCAGTGATTGATGGGTACGTGAGCGAGCCTTCCAGAACCCTCTTTGAATAGCAAATGGTGTCATCCCGGGCTGCCACTTGCCAAATTTCCCTCCTCTTTCACCTTTTCTTCGCATCCAAACTCGGCGTGTGGAAAGTGACTTTTTTTTTTTCCCCCTCCAGAGCGTTACCTAATACTCCTTCTCAGTCACGTCATTCTAAATGAAGTTTTTTAGCCTTTAAACATTTTGCTTCCTGCCCACTTTCAAAGCCTCAGCCTGGTGCAAAATGAATTACCGAGACAGATTCGGCGCTCGGAAGAGAAAACCTCTGCAGAAACCACACCGCAAAGCCGGAAAGTTCAGGTCACGAAAAAAAAAAAAACCAACCAAACACGGCTTAAAAACGCTGCGAGAGGAGCTGCACCCACAAAAAAACATCCTTTGCAGGGCAGCTTTTGATGGGTTCTGCTCCGCTCCGAGGAAAGGGATCCAAACTCCTCCCCGAGCGGCTTTTTCCAGGCGGCGAGCGTGGAGCGCACATGCCCTCGTGTGGTCACCGCTCCCGCACATCCTCCCGCAGCTGGGATGCCCCAAAGGAGGGGGCGAACAGCGAAATTCATTAAATTCCCTCCCGTTAATCACTCCCGGAGCACTCAGATCGCTGCCCGAGTCCAACGCGCGGCTCAAGAGGTCGGAGCACACGCTTGGCTGCCAAAATGTGACTTTAAACACCTGAACTCCAGCATCTGACATGTTTTCCCCATCATTTTCCTGTATTTTCAGTGCTTAAAAGATGCTTAATAGCTGCCAAAAAAAACCCCAAGGAGATCGAGAATACAAAATTAAAAGTAGACAGACTTTTGCTTGATTTGCATTAATTACTGCGTTAAAAACTCCAGATATTTTGAGTGCCCAGCCCTGACCATTCTCCTGTGTCAGGATTTTGCTTTTCAGGAGAAATTATTGTCCACTCGATGCTGTTTTCAAAACAATTGGAAGATTATTTAATTTTTTTAAGGGATTTCTCCTTTCAGGGCTTTATTTGCACCGGGTCCTGGTGGAGGAGCAGCCACTGAGCCACAACCTGGCACATTTAGGAAGCAGCTGTGACAACTGCAATATTTCAGTGTTTGCAGCAGTCAGCAACAGCTCAGAGACCTAAAAACCTTTTCCTGCCTGATTTGTCAGAGCAGGTTCATGGCTGTGCCTGCACTCCGTTCTGTTGTTGTTTCAGCCACATCTAAAACACCTTTTTGCCAAACTCTGTTTCCTCTCAGCTTGATTGATTTTTTAAAATTTTTTTTCATTTTCCTATTTATTTTTTTATGTGCAACAGAGAACAGCAAACTTTTAGGCAACTAAAACACATTTTAGGAGCTTCATAATCTTGTTCTGCTCTGCTGGAGCCAAAAAATCACCTGCAGAACAAAAGGTGTGGAATATTTGTGTTCCTGCCCACCACTCTTTGGTTGCTTGGTCATTCCATCTCCACTTCTTGCTCTCTGTCCCTTCCAGCAGAATGAGGGAGAGAATTGGAGGAGTAAAAAATGAGAAAACTCATGGGTTGAGATAAAGAAATTTAATAGGCACGGTAAAAGTTGCACACACAGGCAAAGCCAACTTGGGATTCATTCCCCACTTCCCATGTCCAGCACGTCCAGGAAAGCAGGGCTCCATCACACATCACAGGTCACTTTGAGCACCTTGGAGGGGGAGGGCTGTAAATAAATAAGGGGTTTGGATTGTCCTTCAGTCTCAAGGAGTATCTTTGGTACAAAAAGGAATCGAGGGTATTAACAAGCCATTCCTGGGGCAAAGGGGGCTTGGGGCAAAGCCAAATTCTTTTCAGTTTGGGTCTTTAAAAACCCCCATTCTTTCAGAAAATAGAAGAATAAGGGGATAACACACAACCAGGATAACCCCACTCATACCATTCTTAAACAAGTGCATAGAGAGGCCAAGTGAACTCATGTTGACACTCAAAATCCAAACTCCAGTGGGGTTTTTGGGTCCATTTCCTCAATATCCATAAATCTCATTGTCCACCCAGGTGGATTCCTTGCTCCTGCCCACACGGGCCCCGCAGAGCTCGTAGATGTCGTTGGTGACAAAGCCACTCTCCGTGCTGGCCGGTGTCACCAGGCCACTGCTGGAGGCGTCCTTGGGGTCCCTGCAGGGGCTCTGCAGCCCCTCCTGGGCACGGAAGGAGGAATTCTGTGTGCCGGGCCTGGCCCCAGCCAGGTCAGCCTCGGATTGTTTGTTGATGACTCTGTAAATGTCCAGCTTGGGGCTGTCCCTCCTGGGCTGTGGCAGCCAGGCCCCGTCACCCTTGGGGGTCACACCCGCCAGCTCCCGTCTCCTTAGGGGGGCAGAGCAAAAAGGGAAAATCATAAAATGCACAGAGGAAAACACAAACCAACAGCAGAACTCTGCTGGGAATTTGGTGATGAGCCTGGAGCAAAGCTGGGCTCAGGACATTCCTCATCCCAGCCATTCCAGGCTGGAAAATCCTGAGCCAGGACCTGCTGAGGGACAGCCCAGCTCAGGTGCTGGGGCACCAAAACTCCTCCTGGCACTCCCAAAATCCTCCCCAGAGCTGCTGTGCACACAGGGAAAGCAAGGAGGGGATGTTGGTAACCATTATTTGCTCCAAATTGTTGTCCTTTTATTTCCATTCCTGTATTTCTCACTATTGAAGGGGAATTTCTGATAATTCAAAGCTTTGATAAGAAAAGCAGAAGGGTTTAAACATCAAAATCATAATCTTGGTGGCATTGTTTCCTGCCTGCCCTGTCTGTGAATGCAACAAAAGGATATAATGTGATTTACTTAAAATTTTACTTCACAATTAACTCAGCCTGGAGCATCAACACCGCTTTTTTTGGCATTTCTTTGGCTGCAAACACTCCTGTCCAGAGCTTTTTACAGGATGGGGAAATCAGCTGTGAACAGGACAAGGTGTGACTCAATTTAGAACACAGAAATGCCCCTCACCTCTTCATGAACAGCCAAAAGCAGGAGATGCCTGTGATGGCCACGAGGAAAAGCAGCACAGGAATGCTGGAAATCAGGATGTAGGCAAGGCTCGGGACAGGATCTGAGGTAAAAATGAATCAGGGTTGTCAGAAAAAATGGCAAATTGTTCATAGTTAATCACAGATGTACAAACAAAACATTCACAGTTCAGCCACTCTGAAGTGATTTAATAAAAGTGGGGTTTTTAACAGCAAAATATTTTGCCCAGCTTTGGATTTTGAACATTTTTACCATCAGAGCAAGCTCCTTATTTTGTCCTGGGAAATACTTGAGGGTTTTTTTTCCTATATTCAGTCTTCCCCATTTTGAGTCAAACACCCCAAAATGAGTTTCTGAGAGCACAGCTCACCTCTGGCTCCCACAGCTGTTCCATTGGCACCTTTCCTCCGCCGTTCCTCTGGGAATTCTGGCCTCCAGGACTCTGTGGCCACAGCTGGAAAGAAGCAGCTCCATTAATACTCCAGATGGGGTTTTTTGAAATAATAAAAAGTGAGGCTGAGATTGGAGAGGTTGCAAAGAAACGTGAGGAGCACTGGGACTTTTGTACTTAATCCCTGCAGCGTCACCAAACTCTGCAGCACCAGCAGCAAGAATTTCCCTGCAGGATGGAGCATGGAACAACACAGGGAAAAATGCAAACTGCAGGGGAGCTTCTTGCTCAGGTTGGTTTTTGGGTGTCCTTGGCAATGAATGTCAGGGTATTTCCACTGGGAGTCAGCAATTGTTAAAAAAAATAATTCCCAAACAAATGTGTCCCACTCACCTCTTCGGGAATTTTCTATTGGAGCTTTTGTTGGCTTCTCTGAAAGAAAAGAGAAATGCAGAATTTCCTCGTGAGTGAAATGCTCAATTTCCAACCCGAGTGCCATTCTCTCCCAATGTGAGACCTCAAACTCTACATAAAACCCCCAGGAAATTTAAAATTATGTAAACCACAAGCAGCTACAGATAAAAAACACTGGGATACCTTCATAAAACCCCCCAGGGAATTCAGATTTATGTAAACCACAAGCAGCTACAGATGGGAGACACTGGGATATTTTTTTCCCCATTTGTTGCCTAAATTTAAAGCTCTCCTGATATTTGTGGCTCTGAGAGATTTTAGCCTGCTAGCAGCAGCTAAACTTTTCCCAAGGGAACATTTCTCAAGAAAGCTTCTCCTCAAAACAATCTTGGCAAACAATTATTCTTTCTCCGAAAAATCTTTCTCAGGGTGGTGTTTTGCTGTTTCTCTGGTTTAACCAAAGGGATCAGAGAGGTGTCATTCCTATTCACCAACCATGTTAATTCTGTATTGGAACAGCTTATAAAAGGTGGCAAGAATTAGACTTAAGAATAAGGATATAGGATAAGGATATAAGGATATAGGATAAGGATATAAGGATAT
Source organism: Hippolais icterina (assembly GCA_013400075.1). Classification (NCBI taxonomy): domain Eukaryota; kingdom Metazoa; phylum Chordata; class Aves; order Passeriformes; family Sylviidae; genus Hippolais; species Hippolais icterina. Next base: position 22,902 of record VWYN01012840.1, on the reverse strand, counting down.
AGGCAAGGCTCTGGACAGGTTCTGGGGGTAAAAATGAATCAGAATAAAGCTTTTTTTATGCTTTTTGCCTTCTGAAATATTTGGAGTCTCTCATCTTTAATTCATGCCCTACAGTGACACTCCCAGTGAAGATGAGGAGGGGTTTCCCTGTCATTGCACTCCTCATTGCTCCCCCTGAGGGGCTGGGTTTGAAATCTCTGTAAATCCCCGTTACCCCGGGAATATTTGCAGATGAAGTTGTTTTTCATGTTGCATCTGTCGTCGTTCCACTGGAACATGTAGGGCCCCCCCAGTCCGGGCGGGGCAGAGGGTTGGTGGAGGAGCACCACGCACACCTCGCCCCCGCACGACGGCTCGTCCGCGTACCAGTTCCTGGGGAAACACCAAAACCTCAGCTCAGGGCACTTCCCACACCTTGGATGGGGAAAAAAGCACAGTTAGAGGGGTTATGGCACACCCCGCCCTTCCACTGGGGAAAATGGGAGTGATAAATGCAATTATTTGTTCTTTTAATTCAGATTTTTCAAACTCTGCCAGCAAGGTGGTCAACAAATATCCATGAGCAAAGGGCTGAGCTCCTCACAGTTACCCTGCCCTCCTTCCTGTCCCAGTCAGCATCACCAAAAGATCTCAGCTACTACAATTAACAGATTTTTCTAATTGCTTTTAATAAATTTATTTTAAATAAATACATTTATTTTAAATAAATAAACAAATTTATTTTTCAATAAATAAAATTTTCAATAAATTTATTTTTTCAATAAATTTATCTTTTCAATAAATTTA
>VWYN01012840.1:9421-22008 GCA_013400075.1 Hippolais icterina | reverse complement strand
AATTTATCTTTTCAATAAAGTTATTTTTTTCAATAAATTTAATTTTATACTCTTCATTTTATATCATTTATTTTAACTACATAATTTATATATTCAATATATATTTGATTTCATATCTATTATATCTTTATATAATTGAATTTTTTAAAAATAACTGATTTTTGAAATGTAGTGGCAAAGTTAGGAATGAACATGGAGACCCTGGAATAAACCAGAAACAAGGATTCAGTTCTGGGCCCTGGGTGGATCTTAGAATTCACTATTTTTTTGTAGACAAGATTAAACATTAAACATTAAAGCAGCTCAAAATGAGCTGCAATTGTGTAGAGAAAGTCTGAGTTCTCCTGAGCTTTCACTGAGCCTTGCAGGGAGGTTTCTCCACACAATTTTTACTGTGCAAAATCATCAATTTTGCTCTCTCAATCTCAGTGCCTGCCAAATTTTGGCACCTATTTAATGAAAGAAATGAAGGATCTGAAGCAGAACCTGGCTTCCTCTGTCGGAAACACACCAACACAGTCTTGCAGATCATTTTTTTGTTGTTATTGTTTTCTAAGAATAAATCTCACCCCCAGACACCTGCGCCGCCTCTCCAAGCAGCGCACAGGAAGGAGGCAGCACTGAAATATCTCTGCTAGGGAGAGGAAATTTTATGTAACTCAGAAAACACCTCTAAATATCTCCTGGTTGTGCCAATTGTTCAATCCCCAGTGCTCTGCCTGCCAAGGATATCCAAGTTTCCATGCTGGATACTCGGGATAGCTGGAATTATTGATGTGCCATGGATCTGCCTGCCAGCTGTTCCACGGCACATCAATAATTCCAGATATCCCCAGTATCCAGAATAAGAGAACACCCATTTCCAGCAGTGTTTTTGCAGCCATTCCAACTCTTTATTCCTCCCTCACTTCCTCCCTCCCCTGGTGTTTTCCTTGGCGTTCTCACTCAGCACAAATACCCGAGTCTCACCAATGGCAGCCAGGGAAGCTGGGGCTGTTTCTTAGCAGCAGATTCTGCTCCCAGCTTCCCATTATCCACCCCCAATATCTGAACCACGGGAGAGGCTTTGAGATATCAAATAATACTAAAACCACCTTTTATTTGTTCATTTTGAGTGGCTGAAACGCCTTATGGGCAAAAAAGTCACAATTCCAAGGTGTTGTTACATGTCTGATGTAAGGATGCAAGTTGGGGTCAATGTTGTTGTTTTTATAATTTAATTATAACAAATCCTGTGGTTCTTTAAGAGAAGGAGGCAGAAATCTAAAAAGTGCTGGGGAGACTTTAGTTTTCCACGTCTGCAATAAATCCTGCAGCTCGAACATTTTGCTGTCTCACAGGGAAAAAATGTTTTTCCCTCAGTAAGGGAATAACATTTTCCATTTCTCAGGATATCGGGTATAAACTTCAGGAGATCCCTCAGAAAGGGAATAACATTTTTCATTTTTCAGGACATTGGGTATAAACTTCAGGAGATCCCTCAGTTTTTCATTTTTCATTTTTCAGGATGTTAGGTATAAATTTCAAGGGATCCCTCAGTAAGGGAATAACATTTTTCAGTTTTCAGGATGTTAGGTATAAACTTCAAGGGATCCCTCAATAAAGGAATAACATTTTTCATTTTTCAGGATGTTAGGTNTCAGGAGATCCCTCAGTTTTTCATTTTTCATTTTTCAGGATGTTAGGTATAAATTTCAAGGGATCCCTCAGTAAGGGAATAACATTTTTCAGTTTTCAGGATGTTAGGTATAAACTTCAAGGGATCCCTCAATAAAGGAATAACATTTTTCATTTTTCAGGACATCAGGCATAAATTTCAAGGGATCCCTCAGTAAGGGAACAACATTTTCCATTTTTCAGGACATCAGGTATGAACCTCAGGGCATCAGCAGTGCAGGAATCCTCGGGTCATTTATAGCTGCCTAATCAGAGATTTTTAAGGCCACACCACTTGTTTTTACCCCTCCTTTTAGTCCCCCAAAAATAACCAATTTAGCCTCAAGCAGACACTCCTGTGGAGCAACACCAGGAGGGTGATTTGTGCACTGGGATGCGATGGGATGGGATGGGATGGGATGGGATGGGATGGATGCAGAAGGACACAAATAACAGCTGGGACAAAATCCTGCATTCCTGGAGGCGCTGCCAGCCCCAGGCACCCACCGGAATTTGGAGGAGCTCCCATCCGACCAGGAGTAGAAGCTGTGACACTCGGTGCTGTTGTTCTCCTCCTCCTTCCTCCTCCTGAGCCCTATCCAGAAGTCTCCATCGGAAGCCAGGAGGCTCCTGATGAACGATTCGATCAATCTCTGCTCCGCCGGGCTCTCGATGCTCACCAAGTGGCCGCCGTCAGCTCTGCAGGCCAGGTGAGCCTCCTGATAGCTGCTCCTGCGGGAGGCATCGTGGAAATAAACGATTTTGTAGCAGGGTCTTTGTGTGCCACGCCTGCAAACCGTCTGCCCTGCAGGGAGGGAGAGAAAAATGTCACAGGAGCGGCGCTGAACTCGTGTTGGACATGAAATAAAGATGGACACAAAGCAAAGATGATTGACTCTAGAATAATTCTCAGATTGACTCTGGAATAATTCTCAGATTGACTCTAGAATAATTCTTCTCAGAAGGCAAGATGAGCACAGAAAGCTTTCTAATTTTCTAATTTTATCATTTTATCATTTTATAATTTCATAATTCTTCTTACTTATTTATAAGCTGTTACAATACAGACCCAGCATGATGGGTGAATAAAAACCACACTTCTCTAATCCCATCGGTTAAATTAGAGAAGCAGAAAAACATCAGCTGGGGAAAAATGTTTTGAGAAAGAATGTTTTTTGTCTAGATTGTTTTGAGAAGCAAATTTTGTTGAGAAGTTTCCTTTGGGAAAGAGCCAGCAATTGTTGGCAAGCTAAAAAATTCTCTCAGGCTCAGAAATATCAGGCCCGCACTAAACAGGACAAAATTAAGGCTGAAACATCGATTTGGATGAGTTTTTTTACACTGTTGATATGGAAAACACAACACAGGTAAAAGCCTCTCGTGTTATTGGGCTGGCAAGGGGAATCTCTCAATTTTTCTTCCTGCACCTCACAGTTTAGGTTGGTTCTTTCATGTCCTGCTCTTCTCAGCTCCCTCGGTTTTTCTGGGATTTGCAGATCCTGGGAGTTCCTCCCAAAGAAACACTGAGCCAGGGCAAGCTGATACACACAACATTTTAAAAAGCAGAGTTCCCTTGCAAGGGTTCAAAGAGGCTTTTAAAAATGATGATTATTTTTAAGGAGGTAAATAGTCAAAATCAGAGATCTCCTTATACAAGCAGAGATAACAAGAATTTCTGTTTTGGTGTATATTCAACAGGTTAATGGATATCACAGTGCCAGAGAATCCCAGAATATTTGGGGTTGGGAAGGACCTTTAAACCTTCTCATTCCACCCCCTGTCATTGGGAATAGAATCCCAGAATATTTGGGGTTGGAAAGGACCTTAAAACCTTCTCATTCCACCCCCTGCCATGGGGAATAGAATTCCAGAATATTTGGGGTTGGGAAGGACCTTTAACCCTTTTCATTCCACCCCCTGCCATTGGGAATAGAATTCCAGAATATTTGGGGTTGGGAAGGACCTTTAACCCTTCCCATTCCACCCCCTGCCATGGGGACACCTCCCCCTGTCCCAGGCTGCCTTGGACTCTGCCAGGGATGGGACATCCCCAACTTCCCTGGCCGAGCAAAGCCTCAGCGCCCTCACAGGGAACAATTTCATATTTACATCCACCCTCCAACTCCTTCATTTCCCAGTGTCCCCGCCGAGGATCACAGGCTGAGTTCCCACAGCCCAATTTCAGCTCTGCTATGTGCTCTGCGCTCTGCGACATTTCTGCCTGCCCAGGCAGTAAACACTGTCTGTTTTCAGGCTGTCACCAGCCAAGGACTGTCTCCTGCACAAGCAGCAGAGCTTATTTTGGTTCTGAGGGAAGATCAAAGTGAAAAGACACATCATATCCAAAACGATGCACTCGTGTGTTTCTTTTCAGCAGAGCAGTCCCAATATTTAGACTGCGGAAAACAAACAGTTTTGTTTTGCTCAGTAAATATTTCTTTGCAGGCACAATCTGCTAACCTACATGTTTGTACAGGAGGAAAACATTCAACATTTGTGGTGTGCCTGGAACAAATGGGATAATACAAGGACAGGTCATTATAAACTCTGCTGTGGGATATTTGCTGGTTTGGCTTTATCCTTTTTTGTTTGTAGGAGTGGGAGTTTGAACACCTTTCACACCGGAATTTTTCAGCAGTTAAATAGCCAGAAATGGGGTTTGCTAATATTTTACACAGGGATTACAATAGGAGCAGGATTTTTACTATGACAGCACTATAAAAAAATACATTTTTAGCACAGCCTGAGTTTCTCTTGGGAATTTGACACTGAGAGAAAAAGGCAAAGCCCCTTACCTCTTCTGAGGGAAATGTCCACTGCTGTTGGGAGAGGCAGAAGGAAAACACAGACAGCAGAGGTTCATTAAAATCTACAACTCTCTAGAAATAATTCACAAAAACTGCACCCGGGCTCTTTGCTGATACACAAACACATCTTTTCCTCATTAAAAAAAAAGAGGAAGAAACTCTCTGCCTTCTCAGCCAAGCTTGTCATAACTTTCAGCTAAAGAAAATCTGTTTGGAGTTGATTCCTGGCTGGACTCGCTGCTCGTTCGGGTCCCGAGCTCAGTTTAGGACATTGAATGTGCAGCTCTGGGCAAGGCTGAAAGGATTCCTTGTATTCCTTGTCCTGTATTTATTCCCCCTTATCTCCTCACTCGGGATCTGCCCGCTGACTCCAGCCAGCTCCCCGGGGCAGGGCGGCGGGGAAAACCAGCGGGAAAAGTTGGAAAAGATCTCCAGAACCACCAAACCCAACCTCCCCCCCGCGCCACCGCACAGCATCCCTGCCCATATCGCGACAGCTCCCGCGCATCGCGACCCTCCCAGCCACAGAGGCGAGGGTGGCGGGGCTGGAGGGATCTCTCCGGGGTAGGGAGGATCCCCACACAGCCTCCCAGCGATCCGCAGCGATCCCGAGCGATCCCCGGCCCTCCCGAGCCCCTCTTACCGCTGAGCAGCCGCGCCCCCGCCGCGCAGCCCAGCGCGGCCGCGCACAGCGCTGCTGCCGCCAGCATCGCTCCGCGGGGCACCGCCACCGCCCCAGCTCCTCCTTCCTGCCTTCCTTCCCTTCTTCCCTGCCTCTTTCCCTCCTCCTCTTCTCCTTTTTCTCCTCCNCTTCTTTGAGGAGCCAGGGGATGGGCAGGGCTGCGGAAAGTGGACAAAAGGCAAAATAGCAGTTTTTTCTTCTTAGGTCACTAGCTTGGACGCCACACAGGCTATTTAAAAGACTGACATCAGCAGCAGAGCTCTTTGACATGAGGAACTCAAGAAGGTTATCTTTATATAATTGATCCCTAAGTATCACCAGAAGCAAGATAGCTTTTCATTACATCCACTGTAGTTCTGTGGTTAAATACCACAGCTAAGACCTTTATTTGTCATTGCATTATTATTACCTTTGATCTCTCTTTAACATCCATCCTCTTCTCACCTGTTCTTTCACTCACTTTGCTTTTTATAGATGCAGAAGACTTGGGATATGAGGGATTTCTGCAACCAATATGTATTTCAGAATATATTAGATGGGTGTGGGTCACCATAAAATTACTTGGTCTTACATTGTTTTGGTTTTTTCTCCAGAACTCCTGTGAGATTTGATACTTACCTGAAGGTTTCTGTTCTTTATATGCATATTTTATGTTATCTATTAATCATGGTGTTAATTTTCAAGTAGAAAATATGAGCATTTCCTGTCTACTACAAAAACTCAAGTACCTCCAAAGAGTTCAGGTATTGAAAGAGAAACATAAATACTTGCTTATTGTATTTTTTAAATGAGAATTGTAAGGCTTTATTTAATCCTGAGTGCCTCATTGGCACTGTAGTGTCTATTTTGAAATGTCTTGCATATAGTTTCTCAAAGCAGTAAAGAAAAAATCTTCATAAATATCTCTTTATAGGAGTATTTTCATTGTAGATACTACTGCAGTTTACAGAGACTTGGATGTATAGATGAACTTAGGTGAAAAAGCAGTCTTTCTGACCCTTAGAAAACTTGGGTAAATGCAATTTAAACAATTTTATGTAAAACCTGGTTATAGTTAATTTCTAACACATTTACTTTTGGCAGTCACAAGGACTATATGAATGATAACTGTCTGCTGAAGCTCCTGTTGTTTTATCTATTTTCATTCCATCTCATTTCTTCCCTTAAATACCATTTGCCTTTTTAATTCTTCTCACCTTTCTCTTTTGTCAGTGATTACCTCAGTAAGCCTTTGGAAGTATAGACTTATTCCAGCTGCCCTTTAAAGTCATAAAGTATATTTCTGTCACATAAATAAACAACTATATGGTGGAATTTATCGTTGCAAATATCCTTGGCTTCCAGAGGGTCAGTAGCAATAATAATAATAATAATAATAATAATGATGATGATGTCCAGGACATTTTTTTCCCCCCTAAACAGAATCTAAATATTTAGACCAAGGGAAATAAAAAACAGATTTTGGCCCAAGCAGACAGACTTGGTTCAGCTTTTTAATAAACTTTGAGGAGGGGAAATGCTTAATAGGAACCAACTTAAAAGCTTAAATAAAGAGGAAGGAAAAAAAGGAGGATTTTATGTCCAAAACGAAGACGTCATTCCTGAAAGTTCCTTTTGAAATCTGGTTTTCCAGGTTATTTCTCCAATCACTGCACTTATCAGCTTTCATATTTCAATGCTGCCCTGTACAATTGAGGAATTAAATTGTATTAATTCAGCTTTGTGGTTCTTAAACTTGAACTCATTTATCTCTGCTTTGTATCCTGGGAATTACAGCAGAAAGAAAGAAAAGCCTTAATAGAATCCAGACCTCTTACTCCTGGATTTTATTCTCCTGATAAACATCCGGCCAGGCCAGGCCAAACCATTAGAAATCAGTAAATCTGCAGTTCCCTGCTGATAATAATCAAAATCTCCAAATGGAAATCTGCCTTTATTGCTCAAATTCAGTTTCTGAGAGCTTTTTAAGGAGCAGAGAGGCCGGTTTGGTAACTTGGTTATGAACTGAGTGTTTGTGTTTCAATGGATAAAAACTTGGAGCCAGCAATGGAAAAAATAGAAAAAATAAAAAACAACAATGGCCTTTCAGATTAAAGTGAGAAATTTAGACTCACTGCCTTATTTCCTGTGGTTTTGAGATAGAAAATTGTCTTTAATAACATTTTTTAGCTCGCTTAAACTTCATTTTCCTTCCTGGCCTGGAATTTCGGAGTTCCTCAGCCTGCAGGATCCCCTTTGCTTAAGGAATTTGTTGGATAAATCCACATTTTCTTCCCAGATTTATACAATTTCCAGGGTTTGCTCCTTTGGATTTGTTCATGTCTGAATCAAATCTGAAATCAGGATTTGAACACTCAGCAATATCTGTGCCTGATAATAACCTGATCATTATTTTTATTCTATCCACTGCATTAATTTGAATTTTCTTGGACTCACGGGATGCTTTTAGGATGTCCTATATTTGTGTAAAACCATTTACTCCTTGAAATGAATCTTTATGGCTGCCTGCTGCCCAAATTTCTGCAAATCCTGGCTTTCATCTCTGCTTGGAAAACCCCTCCAAACCTTCCACTAAATTAAAAAAAAAAAATTTAAAAAATTAGAAAGTATGGGAGTCTCAGTGAAGTGTTGCTGGCTGCAGGCAGAATCCAGAGCAGGCTAATGGATGGTGATGGATGATTTTACTTTTGGGAATTATTGATGGGGAAAAGGGGATTGCTGACTTGCAGGAAAGGCTTGCAGAGCTCAGCACCTCCTGCAGATCTCTCTGCCAGGCCTGGCTGCCGAGCCCAGCTTTGCACTGAAAATGGGGAGTGCTTTACTAAAATTAGGGAAAAAAAAAAATTAGAAGGATAATTGCAGAGTCAGGCAGAAAATGCAATTTCTGTGTCAGGTTTGCCTGAGATCGCTTTATCTGTGGGAGTTGTGTTGATGGTGGGGCATTAATTAACCAGGTCGGTAATTGGGGCTCCAGCAGAAGTTTCCATCTTCTTCCAGGCCATTTTCACTCCAGTCCAGCTTCTCCAAGGATGGGGAAGAGCTGCCACCACAGGCCCTGATTTTATTTATTCAACAAGAATAAACAGAGGGAAATGTTGGAGCAGAGGCCTTGATAAACCAGACTGGGAGTCAAACCCTGCAAATTTGGGGAAGAAAAAACTCCAAACTCCATTTTATCCTCACGTTTTTCAGTGGAAATGAGCTGTAAGTGAGGTGGATCAGCAGGAAAATCAGCCTGGCAGGAACCCAGCCCTTGTTTTATTTCACTGTCCTGCCTGTTGATACTTCTGTCTTGTGTCCTAAGAATTCCTGTGGCTCTGATTCCCATTTCCAAATTCCCAATCCTGGCATTCCAGACCTTTTTACCTGGCTGTGTGGCTAGTGATTGTTGCTGTGGGCAATCAGCTAACTACACTGCCTGGCAACCAGGCTGATGTGATGGCAGAGCCTTTCCCCACAACTTTTTCTTTCATAAAGCCCCTCCTACATCAAACTCTGGCATTATTCATTATTTTATCCAATTAAAATTCTTAATTGAGATAAATAGTCAGAGAAAAAAAAAAACAATTTATATCTACAGTGAGTTTAATATTTAATCATTGCTCAAAACTCCCTTCACTTACCTTGCTTAATAAAACATGGAAAGCAAATGAGAATTATTGATATCTGGCAGATAAGCTGAAGGATGCAACTTAAAAAAATTCATAGTTCAAAAAATTAAGTATACAANGCAAATGAGAATTATTGATATCTGGCAGATAAGCTGAAGGATGCAACCTAAAAAAATTTCATAGTTCAGTCTGTGGTATCAAAAAATTAAGTATACAGTAAATCAATCATTTAAATAATAACATTTAAATAAATTCTTGGTCCTGGAAAATCCCTGAGGATTTTAGCACCAACTTCAAGAAATCCAAGGTTTTACTTCGTATTACCAGCGTGCACCCACACTGCTGCTGGCAGGTAAAATTCTGGAAACAAGGCTGCAAATAAATCACATTATTCATGATTTTGCAGTAGGAATAAGGAAGCCAGGCCGAGGTTGGAGCAGGGAATGCTGTGCCTTGTTTTGATGGCAGTGAAGTTAGTGATTGTGGAATTATGGATACAATCAGCTAACTACACTGCCTGCAAACCAAGAACTTCTCCTGGAGCCCTGGAATTCAAACCTGGAACAAAAGAAAGGACTTCCAATAATTACATTCATATTCTCCATCTCCTCAAAAGCTCTTAAAGTAATAAGGAATTGGCAATAATGGAAAATATTGGTCATATCACCCTTATTCTGNTTAATATATTAATATATTTATATATAATATTTCTATCTACGTTTAGTATTTGCACCCCATTTTAGGAGTTCTCACTAATAAAAACTGCAGTGAACACAGCACAAAGATAATTTCAAGAGCTCAAAGGCAAAGCAATTAAACACTAAAATAGGAATTATTACGCAGCACCACAGTGGGAAGGGAAGAGAAGGAAAACCTTGGCGTGGAGTCCTTGCTGCATCCAGAGGTGGGAGTGCAAATCCAGCTGCAAATTTGGGCCAAGACAAAATATTCCATGGGAATATCAATTCCATGCCTGGTTTGCAGCACCTCGGGTTCCTGCTCATCCCACCTGTCCCTGTGCCCTGCTTGGCTCCTGTGCCACGGATTTTGTGCCATTTCCACATGGAGTTTTCCAGAATTAAGTAGGGTAAGGATGGTGGAATTTCAACATTTCCCTGCATTTTGGAAAGCTTTTATTTTCCTCCTAAAAAAAAATAGAGGGACACAGATCGTGCTGTCAGTCAGGTGTCAGAATGCTCCAATTTTTACACTCACTCGAGGCAGCTAAAAAAATTAACAGATCTGTTGTGAGTGTGTGTCAGGAGTTCTCATCAGTTATGTCTCGTGTCTGATAGATGTGCATGCAATTAACAATGTGATAAAGCTGGTTTATATATAGATTATCAGGCTAAAAGAGGAATGAGACACAATCTGTGAGCTTGCAAGAAGTTTTTCTGCAATTGAAACAATTTCCAGTTTCCCCTCCACAAACCCTTCGAGAACTCAGGACTTACCCTGGAGCAGCTTACCTTGGAACAATGCTGATAAGGACGGAGTTTGGACAAAAATTATTTCATGGGAAGGGGGAAAAATGAGTGGATTCTTCCCTATCCCCTTCCCCAGGCTGTCCATGGAGCTTTTCCCTGGCAGAATTTCTCTGGGGTTGCTCCATCTTTTCTCCTGGGGGTGCTCCCATCTTTTCCTCTGAGGATGTTCCCATCTTTTCCTCTGGGTGTGCTCCATCTCTTCCTCTGGGGATGTTCTCATTTTTTCCTCTGGGGGTGCTCCCATCTTTTCTCCTGGAGATGTTCCCATCTTTTTTCTTGGCGATATTCCTGTGTTTTCCTCTGGGATGCTCCCATCTTTTCTCTTGGGGTGCTCCCATCTTTTCTCTTGGGTGTGTTCCCATCTTTTCCTCTGGGTGTGCTCCATCTCTTCCTCTGGGGATGTTCTCATTTTTTCCTCTGGGGGTGCTCCCATCTTTTCTCCTGGAGGTGCTCCCATCTTTTCCTCTGGAGATGTTCCCATCTTTTCTCCTTGGGCTTTTCTCATCTTTTTCTNCTGGGATGCTCCCATCTTTTCTCTTGGGGTGCTCCCATCTTTTCTCTTGGGTGTGTTCCCATCTTTTCCTCTGGGTGTGCTCCATCTCTTCCTCTGGGGATGTTCTCATCTTTTATCCTGGAGGTGCTCCCATCTTTTCCTCTGGAGATGTTCCCATCTTTTCTCCTTGGGCTGCTCTCATCTTTTCCTCTGGGCTGCTCCCATCTTTTCTCCTCAGGATGTTCCCATCTTCTCACAGGGATTCTCCCATCTTTTCTCCTGGAGATTCTCCCATCTTTTCCCCTGGGGGTGCTCCATCTTTTCCCCCAGAGTTGTTCCCATCTTTTCTCCTGGAGCTGCTCCATCTTTTCCCCCAGGGTTGTTCCCATCTTTTCCCCTGGGGCTCCTGGCTCGGAGTGTCCGTGGGCCAGCCCATGGCTGGAGCTTTGTGTACTCCCTGTCACCATGGCCACCCTGCCAGAGGGACTTGGGGACAGTGCAGGTGGCCCTGGCCATCCATGGGAGCTTTGTGTTGCAGGAGAGGTTTCCATGGGCAAAGTCAACACGGGGGACACACCCCGAGTTTGGAATTTCCATCCAGGGGAGGGTGAGCCCGGCTGGGGTGGCTCTGGTGGCACTCCCAGCTCGTGTCCCTGGGGCTCCAGCCTGGTTTAATTCCTGCCAGGAATGCCCAAAGGCTGAGAATCAGCTCAAGGGGGATGAGTGTCCTGTGCTGTGCCAGCCCATCTTCACCTCCTGAGCTGCTCCCACCAGATTTTGGGGTCTGCCCAGGCGTTTCTCTCTGCTTGCCCTTGATCTTCAGCTCTGAAAATCATGGCACACAAACAGAGCGAGAAAACCCAGAAGATTTTTAAAGAGTTATGGCCACAGCTCTTAGACTCCATAAAATGAACCCAGGTAACTTTGCAGTCTTTTTAATTTAATTTTTGAACCTCCTGGATCAACACCACTGAGGGCTTTTAGGTTTATTGCTGAAATCACAAAATCTTATATTAAATTCTAGCAATATGGAGTACTCAAACCCTCAACATTTTTGTGGCGGTGATCAGAATCAGCTTCTGGTTTGCTCCAGCCCCCAAATAATTCTTTTTACAGAGACTGCATGGTTTAAGTACAGGTGTAGAGGTTTGTAACCTCCGGGTATGAGCACTTAGTGCTCCATGGAATTGGTGCTCTGCATGTGGCCAAACAAATGCAAGCTGCTTTTCCCTCAGGAGATTGTCACCCACATGGAAATCACTCAGGCTTTCTGATTTTTATATCAACATCTACAAACTGCTTACCTGGAGGAACTGCCATCCATCACCCACAAAAATCAAACGCCTTGAGGAGGGGAGATTGCCACTGGCAAGCTGCACTTGGTTTCTTTATTTCCATGTACTCAATCCTTTAAAGCAGGAAAATGGCAAAAAAATAAAGTCCTGCAGGGGTGGCTCCTGCCAGGGTGTGTTTAGGGGAGCTGTGTTTGCTCCTGGTTGGGGCTGCAGTTACTACAGAAACTGGGACCTCGGTGGCTCAAGCCTGGGCTTGCCTGCTGACCCAGGGACGCCTCATTTAATCTGGCTAAGAATGCTCGAGCTGGGGGCTGAGTTCAGCACCACTGAAAGCTTTGGACACATTTCCCTGCTTTCAGCGAGCTCTGGGTCAGTCCCATGTGAAACCAGGGAACTCCTTCTTACAGGGGAAGCTGGACAGAGCAAACAGAATACGACCAGTATGGTTATGGTTATCCTGAAATGGCAGGTTAAATACAGTTCCAAATTATTCACAGTTACAGTTACAAGTGTTTTCTAATTGGTATTCAGATAGAAAAGAGTGCAAACAATCTCA
>VWYN01012839.1:21741-31823 GCA_013400075.1 Hippolais icterina | reverse complement strand
ATTTTCAGGATTCATTGCTTTAGTTCAGCTGAATATTTAACTAACTTAAAAGGAGGGAAATGCTGTGCTTTTGACTGTGCTTTGTCCCTGAAGAAAATTCTTAATGGACATTGGCTGGTCAATGAGAGAGAATTTTTTATTTGGTCTGTGAAGTGCCAGTCAGCATAAAATGGAAACATTTTTTCAGCTTGGCTGGTATATCAAAGTAAAAATATCTGTTGAGTTTTGAGGATGAGTAGTCATTTCACTCTGAAGTACTTCATTTCTAATAAAGTTCACCTGTTCCAGGTGAACTGTGGTAGGCTGTAAACAAGTCTGCAAGTTAAAAATAAATTTCTTGCTCTGGAATCAGGACTCCAATCTGCTAATTCCCAGAAATACTATGGGGACCTCAAAGGACCTGTAGTGGTTACAGTGAGAATACAAGCTTGAAAAGGCAGTCTGAATAAAAAAATCTCCTGAAATGTAAAACCAACCATACAAGAATAGAAGAAATAGATGAAAAGAGAAAATACATGTCCTGGAGCTTTAATGATATAGCCTCAGCCACTCTGAACACCTTACCAAGATGTGATCCAGCCAACGTGGCAAACAAGAAACATTCTACATTTCTGGCTTTAGACAGAACATGCCAACCTGAATGTTCCCTAGGCACAGACAGCCTGCTTATGCATATGACCTTTATCTCTGCTCTGCTTGGCATGAGAGAGGAGCTCCTGTCCTCCTAACCCCAGCACAGGTACAGGATGTGAGAGGGAACTGCTGCCTGCAGGCTGGCACAGCTGCAGTTCTGCTGTCTTCATAACACAGGCCTGGCACTGCCTCATCTCTCTGTACAGCCAGAAGGAGATGGCAACGAGCCAGGTTCAGATCCAGAAATTACGTTAAACTTTTATACAAACATTTGCACAGAAATAGTGACCTGTAAAGATCAGATAAGGCTGTCTTGCATAGATAATTTTCATTTGTGACTGCCAGTGACCTGAGAAATATCTTTTAGTTGGCTTGTTTAAAACAGATTATGTTCTCAGAACTACTGCAACACGTTTATTTTTAACTCAAGGAGTTCAATAATTGACTGCTCTAAGATGGTGGATAGCATAGTGGAAAGATTCCTGCAGTCACAGTAGACCCAGTAGCTGAACAATGCCCAGAGGTGGGAATGAAAGTGCAAAACACAGTATTTTGGAACCGTTTCACACTCTTTCTAAACAACTGATCATTGTTCCCATGGCCTCCTGACAACATCCATATGTTATTTCATTCTCTTCTCTTCACTTCACATCTGGCCTATCCCCATGACAGTAGCACAAACACTCAGTATGATTGCTGTCTGAGGTAGGAGCTGGGCCCTGAATTTCCTGTCACTACCCTGCATCACAGGACACCATCATCACCATCTTCAGAAATATGAGACTAGTAAAGCCTAGATTGGAAAACAAATACAGGTCTACACTGACAACTGGGATTGACTAACCAATACAAAAAATGTAGAGATAAAGAAACATCTGAAAAACACAAGAAAAAAAAAAATTTTTTTGAGGAGGAGATAATGTATTGCCTTGATGTATTACAGTTTTTAGCATGTGTTAAAACTGCATATGTCTCCACAAGCTTAGAGGTACTTTGTGTACTCTGCTTTGTTAGAAGGTGGAGTGGCAGTTCCTGTTTGAAAATCTAAGTTAGTTACAACTGCTGAATTTATCACCTGCATATACAGTTCCATCACTGCTTTGCTCATTAACTGTCCTGGAAACAGAAGAAAGGTGCTGAAGAAAGAATAACTGGCCTATAAGTTTCAAGCACACATCATTTCACACTGAAGTGCCTTCCAAGCCTTCAACAGGAAGTTTTCCTGTTATGCCATGCTTGCAGCTGGAGTTAGAACAAAATCTTGGACTGCCAGTGAAAGGAGCATGGTAAAGTGTTTGGGTTAGTCCTCTCCCAGTATTCAAGCCCATAACAAGCTGCTCCTCTCAGCATACTAGGCTGTGAGTCTCACCATTCTGTCAGTGAACAGAGCCATTGCACACCTGGAGTGCATGATGTCTCTTCCATGTCACAGAGTATATGTCAGAGATCCAAATGCCCAGCACATGGATTCCAATTTTGTCTTGAAGGTTAGCATTTGCTTCAGTCAGGACTGGAACATACGGACAGGAAATGAGGATTAGTCACCCAGGAATGCCAAATAGCATCACAGAAATGCCAATCCCTGTCAGATTGGCTTTTGGCTTTTTAA
The DNA here is from genome assembly GCA_013400075.1 of Hippolais icterina. Lineage (NCBI taxonomy): Eukaryota > Metazoa > Chordata > Aves > Passeriformes > Sylviidae > Hippolais > Hippolais icterina. The sequence continues at coordinate 29,581 of VWYN01012839.1, read as the reverse complement.
ATTTTTTGAGCCTTTTTAGGTCTTACCTTTCCCCTTACCTTCAGAGAGATTTCTTAAATCTCAGGCCCAAGAGCTACAAATTCATTTTGACACTTTCCTAAAGTCCAAATTCAGATATCAAGTACCATGGGACTGGCATTTAGACCTTTAGCACTGACAATACCATACTTCTTGGCAATTCTCCTTGGAAGACAACTCACCTAACCCAACCCAAATTTCTCAAATGTGAAGGACTCAGCTTGATTCAGGTGAAGCTGCCTATAGCTTCCCTTGATACCTGGCTTTCTGTCCATAACCTGCCCTCTGACCTTCGGAGCAGGCCATGCTTACCTTGATGTGTCATGATATCCATGTTGGTTTCAAATGCTATCCTCATAGGAGGGAAACTCAATAGCTGTGATGTACTCTTCCAGGAAGACCACACTGCCCTGCACTGATCTTTGTTCAGCTATGATGAGAACGAGGTACTCAATTTAAAGGGGTCTTGGCTTTCTCTACTTAAAGTCATTCCTTTCTGGTCTCATCACTGTTGCTATAGATGGATTCTGGACATTTGTCTACAGCTCTCCTTGGTCCTCAGAGACTTAGCTTTGCCATGGCTTCTTACATCCTAGCACAGTTTACTTGGCAAGACCTGAATAAAACACACCATGAAGCTTCAGAGAGACACCTCAAATGACTCACATGAGTACCTCCCCTGCTGATTTGCACCAGTTGTTGTCCACAAAATCCATTGTTTTAACTAGTTCAGAATACTTCATTCTGAAGAATTAGGCGGGAAGTTGCCACCTTAAGTTATCGCACAGTATTTCTCAGAGCAATCTCTTCTGCAAAAGGCCATGGTAAAGTGCCTGTGGCCTTCCTCACTGTCCCTAAGCTTAGCTGATTAAGAAATCACTGAAGGACCCCTTGCTCTTGCAACTGTAAGCATGCAGACTCCCAAGATACAGCACAGGTTTTGATAGTCTGTTTAGGTCATAGGGTCCTCAGAGTCTCAGGAGATTTACTTTCCAAAAAAGAACAAAGCACAAATGAACTGAAGGAAAGTAGTGGAAAGCGGAGAGAGAGAGGAGAAAGTCCCAGATACATTATTTTTATTGTCTTATTCATTAAAAAGACAGTGGAAGATTTCTATGCCATGTATTTCAGATTTTCTTACTTTGATCTTCTCCCTCCTGAATGTTTGAGGCATGCCCTCTAAGCTATTTTTTACTCCTTCTTATCTGTATTTTCAAGAAGGGAAAGACTGGTCTATGCCAGGTATTATATGCCACAGATTTTATCTAAATACTGGTGATCTTGAATTGTTTAGTTCTAGGTATGCCATTCTCACATATGTATTACAGTTTTCCTTCCCTGACAGCAAACTTTTACCATATAGCTTATTCATTGCTGCCCCTTCACTGAGAGAACGTTTGCTCTTGAGTTCTGTGGCTTAAACAGAGACCTAGGAAAAGCCAGTCACACACCAGAAGTAAAAGCACAAATACACATTTTAAAAGCACAAATACACATTTGTATTCCAAGCCATTAGACTGGCTGCAGAACACACTGCAACAGTTTGCTAAGCAGAGTCTTCCTGTGGGACTACAAGCTCCAGAGGGTGAAGTGAATGTTAACTGCAGCTCGGAATGTGAACTGTGCCTCTTTGTTAAAACAACTATGTGACCTAACTGGAACAAGCAGAAGCAGAAGACATGCTGTTCACCACCTCCTGCTGTACCACCGTGTGGCACCCCGGGAAGTCCTCTGACACAAAAGAAGAGGCAAGGGCCCACACAGGTGGTGCCAAGTCCCAAAGTCTGGCCAGACATCCTGCAGGTTTGCTTTCCCTACCCTCAGCCAGGGATGAAGTTGGGAATGATTGCACTCTTAGTTTCTTAACAGCCTCAGAACTTTCTGTTCCAGGAAAAAACTAGACATAACACTGTCAGCTTCTCAAACACACTGTGGTCTCTATGAGTGGAGAAAGGTCTTGGTTGAGTTAAATCCCTGTTGGCTAGATACTGGAGGGAAAGGGAGTTCTGAATCTCATCCTCTTCCAATGCATATTCAAAATTCCCAGTGGTGTCTTCATACATTTTAAGTGCCAAAATACCTTTAAAAAGTTTGCCTTCCTCAATTAAAATCCAGCAAGCCCTGCCCATCAAAAGTGGCTTTCAAACTAGGCTGAGAAGAATCCAGCTAGGCTTTTTACAGTTTTCATCACCTCTGACTTTTTTTATTGTACATAACTTCCTCAAACAAAATCTCTTTCAGTCTGTAATATCGCAGTCTACTCTCTCAGAAGTGATTTATTTTCCTGATAATGAAACCCTTCAGTTTGGCTTTTTGAGGGTAACTGATGTAGAACATTTAGAACAAAACATTTTCAAAACCTTTCAGATACCCGCAAGCCAATATATGGATAATTGCAACACATATGAAGCACTGAAAGTCTTCAATAGGTTTAATGCTAGGATTTTTTTGAACTTGTGCTCCCTACATGCGCTTTCTTGTGCTTTCTAGAAGCGTGTGTGACATTCATGAAGATGGACAACATGAAACACTGGGATAAGATTCTGCTTCGAAGGCTTAGAGGGGAATTTACCTTAACACTCTCTGTGCAGAGAGTCTATACAGCACTGAATGTCACTGCAGAGCTTGTGAAAGAGATATCACTTGTACACTACATCTTTGCTTCCTAAATTCTCTCTCTATAGTAGGCCTCACCCAAACAAAGGAATCTGATAGGGTCCTCACTTGAAGTAAAAACCCAATAAAAACAGAATACAAAACAGAATGTCCTCCAGAGCCTTCCTGTCTCTGTTTTGCTCTTAGAGTAAAAGGATAAAAGTGTATGGCACATTGACTTCCAAAATTGCACTGATGCCAAAGCACTTTGCCGGTAGAGCATCTCATAATTTGGAAGAGCAAAGCGCTGAAGTAAATAGGGATCTCACTTATTCATCAGGTAAACTAAAAAAACCCCTAGCCTCAGTATGTAAGCAGGGTTTGTATTTTCTTTGAAGATGACTATCAGCTACACAGCTCATTACAAATACATTTGCCAAGAACAAGAAGTCCTGCCCTGTCCCCTGTTCATCTCAAAGTATGAACTCACCTTCAGGGCTGCTCTCACATAGTACAATCTGTGTTGCTCCCCATGCATTTAGCAGGAACAGTGACTTGCAAGATGACTCTCTCTTTTTGCCTTCCAAGGAAAACTTGCTTAATAAATACTCCTTTAAGTTTGGCTCCATATATTCTCTTCTGTGTGATGCCCATAAAGATCTCTATTTTATCCTTTATATACAGGAAATCTGCATAATTTGCATCTTGTTGTCCTATTCCTGGATTTTCAATGATCTGTTGCAGTTGTGTATCCAGCACATTTCAGACCCAACATATTTCAGATCCTCTCTTAAATTCTCATGTCAGATTTCAGTCTTTTGGTTTTGGGACAGTAAAAAATGGTCATGCAAGCAAGGGTGTCCTGTCAATCATAGTTTGCACCAGAAAAAAAAAAAGGCAAATCAAAATGCAATCCACATTTATTCAAGAGAAGAACCCAGTAAAATGGTATCTGCAGTAGCTTTCTGTTATAATTTATCTTACAGTCAGAAACAGGCAGGATGAGATTGCAGGTGATCTGGGATGGAAAACTAGCACACCTGTAGGCAGCAACAGTACAATCCTGAAAATTTTCTCTCATCAGTAAGGAGTTTTTTTCTTGTCACCCCAAATCCCAACTGGACTCTAAGCCTAGATTCTCAGCTGAAAGACAGCAGTGACCAACCCTGATTTCAGCTCTTCTGCCAGTCTCCTGATGCAGACCTCTCTAAAAACATGAAGTCCCAAGCATTTGGCTCAGGGCCACCCAGACTGTAATCTCCACCTCTGAAGTATCAAGCAGCAAGTTTCAGATCTGTAAGCGTACTCAGGGTCCCAGACCCTTCCTATCTTGATACTTGAGGTCATATATTTTAAAGTGTCCTTTGCCACTACAAATCTAAGCACATATCTGGTCTGACAAGGACACAAACTGCAAAACAATAGAATCAAAACCTGACCAAAAAAAAACCCCCAACAAAACCAAACGGTAAAAAGTTCATTCCTGAGGAAGAAAAAATACAGGACTTTCCATAATATATCATTTCACACACCAAACAAGCCAACACCTTTAAAATAAATATGCTCTTCCTCTTCAGCAGGATTCACATCCTGCTTCTGCCGATCTACAGATACAACACTGAATGGAACATGTTTGCTCTGACTGGAAGGTACTGCCAAGACACAAAGGAGTAACACAGGCATCGAAGCACAGGCATCTGATATAATTTTAAAAGCTTTTAAGCAATCCTCATGGCCTTCAACTCTCAGTACACAACATGTAAGAACTTTTACGTCTTCAACATTTTATAATGTCTATCACAGAATCCTAGAATGGCTGAGGTTGGAAGCAACCCTTGGAGGTCATCTGGTCCAACCACCCTGCTGTAACAAGGCCACTTCATGCTGGTTGCCAGGACTATGCCCAGATGACCTTCAAAGATCCCCCAGCAGGAATCAGTGTAAAATACTGGGTCTTACTAAGTCTGCAAACATGGGGATTTTGTACATAGAGCTTTCCCATTCACCTCCCTCTTGACCCAGAGTCTCTGCTGTTGTGCATCCAGGATCTACATCCTACTTCTTTCAGTCTGATCAAGAACTCATGTAGCAGATGGAAAGGGCAGGAGAAGTCCCCATCTTGTCTGCCCCACCTACAGTCCCTCACAGCAATGGCTGGTAGAAATCACCTTTATTTCTATCATTCTGGACGTTCAGACCTTCCTTTCTCCTTCAGCAACTTTATTGTGCTAATTGTTGTACTGAATTCCTCCAGTGTTTGTGGTGACATTTTTAGCTGAGCCTACATGGACTACATAACAGTAGTCTGCCATTTTCTAAGCGGACATTATTCATGTGCTTTTTTACAGGAACAGCCTGAAGGCAAGTAAAGGAGGGTAGAGCAAGAAAATCTAGTAAAGCAAGGTTAATTGTTTAATCAGAGATTACTACTTGGAAAGTTCTTTCTGTCCCTCCTTGCCCTAAAGCAGAGAGAAGGAAACCTAGATAGGGTCAGAGGACTTGACATTTAATCTCGCCTTCCTGCAACACCAGCTCCATGCTCTGAATGCCCACAAAAGAGCAGAAAAAAAAACTTCCGCAAATCATCCAAGTCCAGACTTTAGCTTTCTCCATACCTAATACCTCATCACCTGGGCAGGGCATAAGTGTCCAGACTGTATAAACTGCCAAAATGAGATCAAGTGAACCTGTAAGATGTTGAAAGCTTAGGCAACACTAGCAGGAAAAGGGTGATGCCACCTCCCTTTCAATAGAAAAGGTCAGTGAAGATGTATGGAAAACAGACATGGCTGTCTGAAGTCATTGGAGTGTATCTTATATATCACTATATTCATTTTAATACCACATAAAACTTTACAAAGGCAAAGCCTTTTTTATTCTGCTTTCATTATCAAGCAGCCAGGCTGCTGTCAGCAACGTCAGCTGCCCCAGCTGGCCGGCAGCAGGCAATGCAAGCAGCTCCATTTGAGTTCCCTGTGCAGTTCTCTCTTCCTCAGAACATCCTGTTCAATGCGGTTATCGCTATTTCCAAATCACTGGTCTCATCTAAGCAGGGAAAGAGGGGGAGCACTCGGGTGTGCTCATTGGCCTGAAGGAGTTGGTGAGTTTTCAGAGCAGATTTAATAAGGTCTCAGGCTGACATCCCACAATCTCAGGCTCCTGCTTTTGCTACGTTTCAGGAAAAGTAAAAGACAGTCCTGAAGCACAAGAGACACAGTTCCTCCCAGACTTGAATTTTCCACAATGCTACATACAGTATTAAAGGGAAAAAAAAAAAAAGAATTAAATAAATGAACTTGCATTTGTATCAATCCAAAACAAAAGCCCATCTGGAAGGATACTAATCATCAGTAGAGTAGGAAGTAAAGGTCCCATGCCAAACAAATGATCAGTGACATTTGGAAAGGCAGGATGCAAACAAATGTTTGCAGTAGGGGAAAAGTGCAGTAAGAAAGGAATGCTGTTTGGAGAAGCCCAAGGGAATTGGGGCTTTTCTTTTCAGTAGTGTTGTCCCAGAGGAAAAAAATAGAGCCTCAAGTTCAATATGTAAGGTCCTCTTTTTGTCAACAACAGAGAAATTTTAGAAACCAAGTATCTCACAAAGGGAATTTTCAATACAGCTTGTTTTCTCCCACAACTGGCAAATATGTTTAAAACCTACATACCTACATATGTATTTATGTGCCTACACATATACAACTGTGTAATGCAGCCCTGGGAGAAGAAAATCTGTAAATTGGATGTTTCAATGCTGAGAAGAAATAAGAGCTTAAAATACGTATGTGCAGGATGAGGCTTCAGTAGAACAGTGTAAACACTGGTTTCAGATTAGAGACAGAAAAAAGTATGTATGTCTCTGAGACAAAGAAAGAAGGGAACAGCAAAGAACTCACAGTGAAAATGTATTGAAAAGAGAATCACACAGATCTGAAAGCTGTGTAAAATGGGGAAAAATGCAATATACAGTTCAAAACAAACTAAGAAAATGCCTCCTTATCCAATTCTACAAATGGCCACCTTTTTGGAGTCTTTTGTGCTGCTTTATTGTCCTTCCTTTTGTTCTGATATTTTATTTAGCAACTTACCTTGTAGATATTTAACGGGATAAAATGAGCAACTAGGAAAACACTGTGATAACAGAATGCAAAAAAATTATGAACTGCCAATTATAAACTGCCACGGATATAAGGGAGGAATCAAAACAGATACCAGTATAGCACACTGATGTGAATTAAAAGAATATCCTAGCAATAGTCATGGCTACTACTGTTGAATTTTTTGTGTACAGGTGTAAATCTGGTCACAGAGAAAAACCCAGTCACTAAAATTTACAGGTGCTGTGTGCTGACCTGCTTACTGGAGTAAAGTGCTATAAATTTATGTCTTACTTTGAACATCTGTGTTCCAGGAAATACAAGCAGGAAAGAAGAGAATGGCTGGAGACAAGTAATTTCTCTGCAAACACTAAGGCACACATCTCAAAAATCAAAAGACATTCTCAAAAGAATGCAAGTACCCTAAGATGACCCAGAAATTTGTTGTCACACAGATGTCTAGAGCAGCTTGGGGCTCTGCATGAGAAGGGTAACTTCAGGGCTCCCTTGGGACAGGGCACATACATGCAGGCCCCAGGACTTCCAAGGGGCCAGAGGTACAGCTACAAGACACAACATATCACAGCCTTGAAACATTGTCTTGAGACAAGAAGAAACTGAAATCAAACTTGTGAAGCTCTGGCTGCTGCTGTCTTTGACCTGTGTTTGGAAGGCTCACTTGAGAGGTTCTTTGCCTTGAGACAGCTGCAGTTTCCTGCTGTTCTGATCGGATCTGCATAGTCTTGCTGATGTTAAACACACTAGGTGTCGTGGATATTACCGGGTAATATCCACAGAGATGCTTGGCAGCAGCGAGGCCCTGCATTTCCTCACGGCTGCGAGTGCTCTGAGAGTACTCAGGCGGGAATGGCTCCCTGAGACACAGGGGAGCAGTTGGAGGCGATACCGGGGGATACCCGGAGTAGGACCCCGCATCCCACGCTGCCCTGCAGAGATACGGGACGGCCTTAGGGCACGCAGTGCCAAAGCCTTGGGCCCCAGCACGCCTGTATCCCGGAAATACCGAAAAGCCTCAGCGCAGCCCCTCATCCCTCGACCCTCCGGCGCCTTCCACGGCCGCGCGGACCCCTCCCGGCGGCGGGCAGAGGGCGGTGCTTGCGGGGCGGTCCCGC
>VWYN01012839.1:0-12161 GCA_013400075.1 Hippolais icterina | reverse complement strand
ACAAGTGAATAGCCTGAAGTGTCAGGGCGGGTTTAGGCTGGATATTAGAAAAAGGCACTTCACCCGGAGGGTGGCTGGAACGGGCTCCCTAGGGAAGTGGTCACAGCACCAGCCTAACAACGTTCAGGAAGCATTTTTAGACTATGCTCTGGGGCACATGGATGCTTGGGGTGCCTTGTGCAGGACTAAGAGTTGGACTCGATGATCCTTGTGGGTCCCTTCCAATTCAGCACTGGAATCATCATATTCTGTGATTCATAGTGTACCAATATGCTGGAGGTGCACAGGAGGTGATCTCTTGCACCAGGAAGGGGCCTGGTGAAGACATCAGCCACATTCATGGGGGGAACGTTGGGGAGCATCTTTTGCCATAACACATTTGCAGAGCAGTGGATGCTTTTCTACCCTCACAGAGGCATTTGAGGGTGTCTGATGGACTTGGTTTGGTGTTTGGTCATCTGCACTGGGCTCTAGGAAGACGGCCCGGGTGTGTGTGCACACAGGCGATGTAGAACCGATGGCTGAACTGATGGGTGGAAAAGGATGGTGGGAATACACGTACTGGTACTCGGTGTGGGTAGAGTTCAGGGCAGAATATCCTACATGCCACACAGCAAAGCAAGTGTGAAAATTAAACTGCACTCAACACATGGGCATAGACAGAGTGTAGAAACTGGGAATATTCCAGAGTCTTTGATTTTATAACCCAGTGTTTCAGAGGTGTAAATGTTAGAGTATGGAATATACAGGTGGTGTCATTTATTTGTGGAACAATAATCGAGGGGCGTCTCATGCCCTGGGGACTGCTAACAGAAACAGTAGCTGCTTGGCTGCTATAAAGTCTGGCGCAGAATTTCCCAGTCTTAAAAAGTCCTTGAGTCTGTATAATCTAAAAGCTTTAGGATGGGATATGGAAGAGCAGTAGACCAACGCACATGGAGATTAATTATTTCAAGTAGTCCTTCATTGAAGACTGTTTTATTTCTTCTTCTTTCTGCTAAAGATTGCTACACCCTGCAAGGTAGAAGAGGTAGACCTTGGGAACAGGAGGATCCCCCAACTAGAGAATTCTATGTAGATCAAACTCAGTATATCATCAAACATCAAACTAAGAGGCAAATGTTAGTGATCAGTTGTTTAAAATAATTTTTGTGAACAGTTCTGAAAAGAGATGACTTGCCTGCAAAAATGGATAATAAATTCTAAAACCACAGTGGTAAAATTTTGTACGTAGGGCATCACAGCTCTGCTTGAAAGAATTTGCTGTTAATGGCTGAAGGGACTTGGCCATTACTTGTTGACAGTGAATACTGTCTGAAAATACAAAATTATTTTTGCATTTAGGCTCAGAAAAGATCAGAGTCAGGATAGAATAATGTCTGTTATTAAACTGTGATGTAGCAATACATCACGTTTCTTTAGGAAACATCCAAGTTATCCTAGAAAACAATAAACCACTTTAATTAGTGGCAAATTTCCACATGCAGTTGATATTTTGGTTCTTCAGATAAGCAGTGTTTAAAATTGACAGCCATAGAAAGCCTGCCTGCACCAAGTCCAGTGCATGGCTCACTTGGCAGCTTTTTGAAATTTCTGTGTCACAGAGTTTTAAGGCAGTACTGGAAATTATTATTCTTTGAAATGTAATGTTAGCAGAAGTTGAAATGGACAAATACCAGGAATTGCTTTTGATTCTAGTAAATTCAGACAGATCTAAAGTGTTTCCACATCTACGTCTAAAATTATTTCAAGAGACCATTCTTACAGCCAAATACCAAATGTAATTAAATGTGATCTTCATGGCTGGGATGACGTGGGGGCTAGTGATTTAATTCTCTTGGTTCTGTAGTTATGGTAAAAATGAGATTTTATTTTTTCTTGACTTAGAGACATAAGGAGACCTAGGAGATGGTATGTTCTATGTCTGAATGGAAAGTTTTCAGAATTTTAGACTGCTTGAAGAAAAAAGGATGACAGAAATTTATTCTGCTTCTTAAAAATCTGCTTTGCATAAATGAAAAGAAACTGCTTTGTCAAAGGGTTCATGGTGGTCCTAGCTCAGACAGGTAACTTGGAGTTAACAGACTTCAGATAAGTGTGCTTTGTCACTTCCTTATTTTGCAGTTTTTTACTTTGGCTTCTTGTTTTATATAATGTAGGATATGTATGCAGCAGTGGCCAACTTGAGTAGTTTGCCTCTAGTTATACTAATATTGTTTATGCAGTTTTAAAGACAAGTTTATAGATGTGTCAGAAGTAGTATTCACATCTTGATCACCATTTTATTTTAATTACTGTCTGGTACTGTTTTACGTAAAAAATGACAGGATGTCCTGCTCAGAACCATCTCCAAAGAGAGGTTGTTTTAGAAATGAGGAAAACAGTTAGTCTATTAGATGTGAGTCTGGCTAATGTCACTGCCGTCATAGTTTTGCAGAGCCATAATGAATTGCAGGTGGACTAGAGATACCATTTTACCTTTGGCAACTTGGGATGGATTCCTGATCACCTTGATGTTGCTATTACACCAAAGCATTGTTTTGTCATATGTGATGAAACATAAACTAATGTCTTAAAAATAGGGAAATCTTGAAAAGTTGCTGGACTTTTTAAGTTTCATGAGAGTGTGATGTCACAGTAGCCTTTCTTTTAGAATTTTCCTGAAAAAATCTGAATGCAATCTAAAAGGAGCATAGAACTGCTAGTGTTATCATGTACTGTCATGCTTTTCTAGCTGGCAAAATCAGTAGAGAGACTGATACCGCATTGAGTCAAGGATAAGCAAGCCTTCTGCATTAATCCAGAAAAGGTTCAATCTGCACAGTAGAGCAAAAACCTGACATAACATTAGATTTATACCAAAAGAATGGTACTTACTTTAACTTTTGCTTACACCTTAGTAATTTCTGTTTGGGAGGAGAGGAAATTTGAGTTATTTTGTGGTTATTATTGCTGTATCCTTTTTAAATAGGTTTATTTGAACCTACTACTGTATTATTGATGTTCTTAATGTACTTTGGCCTACAAAAGGGTATGTAAGGCTTTAGAAGTAAAAGTTTAACTTGCTTTACCTCGCCAAAATGTGTTTAATGGAGATACATAAACTGTCTTAGTGAAAAACTTTCTCTTTTTGCTTACAGGGTCTGTCAGTCATGCATCTGAGAAATTCTGTAATTTGGAATATGAGATTTTCTTTCTTTCATTTACTAAGGCAGAATAATTTTTCTACTTATACAGAAGTTTCCATCAGAACAGGGAGAAGTAATTTTACTGTTTAATTACAGTTAAGTTGAACTTCATAATACTTAAATAATGTTTATACAGAAATTTGTATACTATTGTTGAAATAGAAGTATTAAAATAGAGATTTAACTAGAAAAAATGTATTTCAATTCTAAATTTTGGAAACAGAATTTATTAGTTCTGTTAGGTACTAGATATCCATTATCAGTGGAGTAGTTACTGTGTATCCACATTTTGGGCTGCATTTGTGTATTCTGTTAATGAAGGGTATGCCATTTGCTGTAAGTGAATTACTATTATTAATGACACACTTTTTTTTTTTCTCCATTATGTCAGGAGGTGTACTTCAAGAACCTTTCGAAACAGAAACAAAAGGAAGTAATGGAGAAGAATGGAAACAACCACAAACTTCGTGTTTGTGTTGCTACCTGCAACCGTGCTGATTATTCAAAATTAGCTCCCATTATGTTTGGTATTAAGGCAGAACCACAGTTTTTTGAGCTTGATGTAGTAGTGCTTGGTTCCCATCTGATTGATGATTATGGGTAAGATGAATTTTTATCTACCAATATATTTCTGAGGTGTTAGCAATGATAATATGAACATTAGGTAATAAGAAGTCTAATCATGAGTGTACACAACAAAGTTTCATTTTTTTCAAGAATTTTATTTGGCAGCTCCTTATGAGATTGCGTATTTTTGGGATTTTTTGCAGCCTGTCTTGGAATTCTAGAAAGTTTTGTGCACGTGCTGTAATTGAGACCCTAAACAGGATGACAGACTGTATAAAGTGAGAAATTCATGTCCTGTATTTTTCCCTGAAACCTGGTGATTTTCAAATGGAAATGTGTTACAGTTATTTAATTTTCTTGAAGAAAAGAGCCTCCTCAGTCATTTTAAATTGCAGTTCTTCTGCTTTAGAGTTGCTGAAGAAAGTACTTACGTATTGCCTATCCCAGGAGAACACTTTTAGTTCTTACCTCCAGTATTGTGGAGACAGGAGAGTGTGGTCGTATGTTTCTGACAAAATGAATAACAAAAAGATAGATATATGGTTGTCTGTGGTATATGGGTAGGTGGGAGAGAATAGAGTCCCCATCCATAATTCTCCATAAGTAAGCAGTCGAATCACTTGCCCAGGAGGATAAGATGCCTTGGTCCAAATCCCTTCCCTTGGGAAGACTTCCCTCATCCCAGGTGGATATTCTCCTGGTTGCTGGGTAAAAGGTAGAAGAAACAGCATGGATAGCCTTTCTGGGATTGTTATTTTCCTCAGGCTGCATTTTCCAGATTGAACCCAGTAAGTGAAATAGATGTGAAAATGCATATTTTGGAAAACAAAATCAGACTTTAGCTTAGGTCTGCAGTATATCAGCATTGCTGAACTTCTAGAAATGTGTAAGTGTATCTTCAAGTAAAGATACTTTTTGAACTTTTAAGTGAGAAATTTTGGCATTTTTTAAGCTAGGACAGGAGGAAGTTATATTATCTGAAACCACTAAGATAGCATGTTCCACTGGTGACTGTTCTCTTTCTACACATTATAGTGCTCTGTTCCTTGCTTTGTACTGGACGTTTCCTTCCAGTAACATGGCAAGGTGAATTCAACATCACAAAACTAACCTGATTCAAAACAAAACCAGACAAGAAAAAAACCAGTTAAACTTCTTGACAGGTTAGTATGTTGAATTGCACCCTGTCTGATGGGAGAAATAAAGTAATCCCATTTCATTTGCTAGGAAGGACAAACATGGCCCTTATTTCTCTATATCACATAACCCTTTGCTGTCTGCAAGACTTGTGCAGAGTAATACAAAATATTACTTTTCCAGTTCCAAGGTGTTTAACACTTATCACTGTATTGTGAATGATTTGTAGTGCACAAAGCAAACAGTAGAGATTTTGATCTGGCAAATGTTTTTGCTATTGGTTACTTTGTGGTAAGTATTCTAAAACCCAGGTACTCCTTGGGGGTTTTTCAGGGCCTAGCCTCTTAGTCTGGATCATCCTAGAAAATGAGTGGGTCCTCAGAACATATACGTTCTAGTGATGATAATGGGGTGATCAACAGTAGCAGAAATCAGATGACAGTGATCCCGTTAAGTGTCTGTTATTAAAATTCTTGGAGGATCATAAAAGAAAGAAAACCACCAGAAATGCAGAGTCTTGTTTGTCCTCTAGATTTTCACCGTTCAAAAGGCAAAGAATACAGAAACAAAGAGAAAAATGTTTTCTGAGATAAATGTACATAATCAGGAAAATGGTAAGTCTGTGCAAGATATTTGTAAATGGAGTTGGAAATGTGATGAAGTTTATATATGTATACAAATGCAAGCCGCTTTCAGTAAAATAAAAACTATTTGTCTTTAAAAAAATACAGAATCTGAAATAATATATGCTACCTGCAGGATGTTGTCTTTGAACATTCAGGTCTCAGCTTTGCATCAAACCTGTTGTATTTATACAGTTGTCTGCGGAAGAGTCAGTAAACATACCCTTTCTGTCAGGAAATCATGCCACATCTATTCTCTGAAAGGCTCTAGACACATGAACAAAGAGTTGTATTTCTGAGGATTTCCAGAATATGTTCAACACAGTTCCTCCTTAAAGGTGTCTGGAGAAACTGGATATTTGGAATAATAGGGAGGATCTTCACATGGATGAGAATATTCTGTCAAAATTTTAAAGGCTGCTTTCCTCAGTGAAGATGTGAAAAAGCAGGTCTTTTTTCAAACCCCAGTACAGCTGTTGTAATTCGTGTTTATTTTGTGAAGCAATATTGCTGTAAAATCAAGTTGTATTTACTCCAATAACCCTTTTCTATCTGACTTTCAGTAATACCTATCGTATGATTGAACAAGATGACTTTGATATTCATACAAGATTGCACACCATTGTGAGAGGGGAAGATGAGGCAGCTATGGTGGAGTCGGTGGGCCTTGCATTAGTCAAGTTACCCGATGTCCTCAACCGCCTGAAACCTGACATAATGATAGTTCATGGGGACAGATTCGATGCTTTGGCCCTGGCCACATCTGCAGCCCTGATGAACATTCGCATTCTTCACATTGAAGGTGGGGAAGTCAGTGGGACCATCGATGACTCCATTAGACATGCCATAACCAAACTGGCCCATTACCATGTGTGCTGCACAAGGAGTGCAGAGCAGCACTTGATAGCCATGTGTGAAGACCACGACCGCATCCTTTTAGCAGGCTGTCCCTCATATGACAAGCTTCTCTCTGCCAAAAACAAGGACTACATGAGTATTATTAGCACATGGCTAGGTAAGCAGGCCACTTTTTATGATTTTCTCACATACCTTTCAACATTACATGAACTCAGTTGTAGGTTATCAGTCAAAAAGTAATACATTTTTTAATAGTACTTGGTATTTCTTTCTACATTTGCTTTCATCCTGTATTCTACCACATACAGCTGAAAAGCTTTGAATGTATTTTACTGACCACTTCTGGACATTCTGCCAAGTCAAAAAATAACTCCTTAAATGGGTAATTTCTCTGAGGTGAACCATTTAAAAGCAGAACAGTCTTACGTGAGCAGTTACTTTTGTGTAAGAGAGTTTTGGTTAAATAAAATCAAAGCTGTTCAGGCCTAATATAAAAAAATCAAACAATTTCTATTATGAACCTTTTTTTGAGGAATGCACTGCAACAGTACAAAATGTGCTAAAGGCTTTTGGTGTTTCATATTCACTGACTTACAAATAATTTCTGTGAAGAGTGGGGCTTAACACTTGCTTTTTATCTTTGATGGAGTAGTCTTCTGTACAGCAATCATGTGTAGTTGGAAGCTGGAATCTTTTTCAATCAGTATGTTTTGCAAATGTTTATCAAATATACTAAGACAAGTATGAGTGACTATTTTAAAACAGTGGAAATGAAGTCTTTGCTTGAGAATGGACAACTGACAGAAAATTTGAGCGCCTTCAGGAGTTATTCCTGATTTATAGTGGTGTGAGAACAGTTTCTTAATCCTGGTGTAGTCTTGGAAAGCTTCAGAAGTAGGCTTGCAAGTTAATAGTTTGTTGACATTTACATAGTAGTCTCTAAAGTTATGAGACGTGATTAGAGAGACAAATAACAAGCTAGGCCACCCTGTAACTCCCTTGATTTTTATTCTAGCATTGATCCCTATGTGTTAGATGTATCCCATTCAGTGCCTTGGCTTTTTAGGCCTTCACATCTGTAGTTCCATAAGTATGTCCTTCCTTCCTCTTGCTGTTCTACACCAATAAAAAAACTTTTCTTGCCCCCCATTTGGACAGGTGAAGATGTCAAAACCAGAGATTATATAGTTGCTCTGCAACATCCTGTGACCACCGATATTAAACATTCCATAAAGATGTTTGAGCTGACACTAGATGCTCTCATCTCCTTCAACAAGAGAACACTTGTTCTATTCCCTAATGTGGATGCAGGTGAGTAGAGTACCTTCATGACAGAATGACACATAACAAACCATCTTCAAAAGAGTGCTTTTATCCCAGGTCCTCCAGCCAGATGGAAGTAGCTGGATGGTGTCAGCCAGGTGGGTGCATCTGCAGCAGCTCCATGTTCACACTGCTGGAGGACATTTCAGCTTTTCAGTGTAGGAAGGAAAATGAGGAGAAACCACATGACGTGTTGGAGCAATATTAGTGCCTCTTAAATTAACCTAAAACTATAAAGATATGTTTGCAGTGAATTCTTGTATCAAGCTGTGGAATATGTGCTGAGCTATGTGATTTACAGTGTAAGGATAAAAAGAACAAAACCTGCTCAGAGCTGGCAACTCAGTGAATGGCTGGCTACTAGATTCTTTGTGTGTCTGGACTTTGATTTTAAAAGTAGAACTCAAGTCATTTATTCTACTTTTGTTTTCTGCAGGAAGCAAAGAGATGGTTCGTGTGATGAGGAAGAAGGGCATTGAACATCATCCCAATTTTCGGGCAGTAAAGCATGTGCCATTTGACCAGTTCATTCAGCTAGTTGCTCATGCTGGTTGTATGATTGGTAATAGCAGTTGTGGTGTCAGAGAGGTGGGAGCATTTGGTACACCTGTCATCAACCTGGGGACACGTCAGACAGGAAGAGAAACAGGTACATGTACTTAACTGTAATGTTTTGTACTGCAGGACAGTGTATCAGAGGTGTCACTCTTGCTTTAGTGGAAGCAAGGGGAGGCACATAACTGATGAAGAGTAATGTCAATCTGATGGGCATCTTACCCTCATGGGGGAAATAAAAACAATTTTTTTTTTTCATTTCTAAAGCAGCTCATACTCTAATGCAATTTGAAGATCTGATCTGTCATATTATGTTCATTTTTGTCATCTAGGTGAAAATGTTCTTCATGTTCGTGATGCTGATACGCAGGATAAGATTCTTCACGCTCTACAGCTGCAGTTTGGGAAGCAATATCCATGGTGAGTACATTTGTCTTAATTCATTGGAGGAGATGTTAAAGCAGTAGAGTAAAAGGCATTTAGTCCTAACGTGTTTCATCATATTTGACTGGAATGCTTTTAATGCACTGGTCTGAGGTCACAAATGATTTTTCATTTCAGAACCATAATGCAATATCTGGTATGCAGTAGTATTTATAGAGCAAAATGTTACTAGTAATGTTTTGATACAAGTAGTGATTTAACATCCAACAGAAAGTCAAGAGGACAAAATTCATATTAACTTAGATCAGTGTGATTAAGAGAGCTTGTTCTTTAGGAGCAGGATGGGGGAGAACATCCTGTCTGCCTACTCTGAGTTGTGCCTGAGGGACACTATTTTGTGTGGGTACAAATGACACTGAGAGCCAAAAAATGGGCAGGGTCAAGTAAGACAATAAAGCCCTTGTGGGGCACATGAAAAACGTCACCACCCAAGTCACCTCATGTATCCTACTAATTAGAGAAATCGGGACAGCCAGAGGCAGACACATCATGCAGATCAGTGTCTGGGTTTGTAGCTGGTCCTATTGAGAGGCTTTTATAACAGTGGGTTGTGCCTGTCATGGGGGAATCAGATTCCCGTGACTAAAAAGGTCAGAGAGTCTTTGGCAGCACACTGGCCAGTTTGGTGCAATGAACTTTAAAAAGACTCAAGGAGTGGGGTCCAAATGGCAACTATTGTGCCATTGCTTCCTCCTGAGGAGCAGGTCATAGCAACCAGTGCAGAGACAGATGTTCCTTTGCTGCAGCTCAGATTGGAGATCTCTCTTGTTTTGAGGCAATTTAATGAGGTGGGCACTCGAAAATGCATAACCTCCCCCTTGATTCCAACCAATCCCTTTCCACCAATAAGGAACAAGACACAAGTGGATGTAAGTGAAAAAATAACAGTTTATTAACAAACAGGATGCCAACAGGCAGGGGAAAAAAGTAAGTATCTGCTAGATACCAAACTGCTAAATCTCACAACCGCACAGGAACAGAGAGAGACCCGAAATGCCAGAAATAACTGTTACTGAAGTGGTGCCTGCCAGAGGCGACCATGTGGCAGAAGGACAAAGGGAAGGTGGCATCACACCCTTCCCTTCCAAGATAGTGCCTCTGTGTTTGCAGGAGCAAAGAGGCAAGATTATGATAACCCCCACTGAGAAGGCAAGAGTCTGCAGAGCAGTTCTGAAGGCAGATGGAAACTTCCTGGTTCATATGGGGTCCATGTTGCTGCTGCTGCTGCTTCCTCCTGCTGTCAGTGGGCTCTGCTGGCGCTGCTGCCATGCACTGCACCATGGCTGTGAGGTGGGATGGTTGGGAAGGACCAGTCCATCAGCACTGGCACAGAGTGCCCAACCCCAGGAACTTGCTGGGTTTTTTGTTGCCAGCAGACCTTGCAAAGTTCACTTTGAAACAGTTTCTAACTGCAAAATGCAGTTTTTAGAATGGCAAACCCAAGGCTGCTACAAAAGGAAGAGCCTTTGCTCTTGCTCTCTCCTGGAGCAGCTTGGACTAGGGCGGGGCCTGCCGCTCTCTGTGGCAGCAGGAAGGCACCTGTAGACTTCAGCCCAAGACAGCCCAAAAACACCAACTGGAATCACTCTGAGACAAGGGAGGGGGAAAGATGAAAAGAGAACTCAAAAAGGGAAGAGAAAGAAACCTCTGCCAAAACAAAGATGAAACAACTGGCAAAGCAAACACCACGCAGCAAAAGGCAGGAAACTGCCTGGGCAAGGCGATTTTAAAAATATCTGCAGTCACCCCACCACCTGCCACACACAGAACAGGGCCCCTGCTGCAGTGTCTTGAAGAGACAGTAACAATTTTTGGGCGCAAATAGATATGGAACACAACAACATTATAGGTACTCCAGGACAGATTGTAGGGTAAAACACATCAAGGGTTTTTGTGACTATGGTGTTTATGGCTCTCACACCCCTTCAACCTTGTTGCTTGATCATCAGTGAAGTTCCTGTATACCAATGCACACAGCAAGTGGTATAAACAAGATTATCTAATCAACTAGAAATTTATGTCAGGTTGCAGAGCCATGATCTCCTTGGAATTATGGTGACATATCTGGAATGTTGTCATGGTTGGCTATGTATTTTTTAGAGTACAGGTCAGAGAAGCAAGGTGGTGGAGTTGCTCTTTGTGTGAGAGAGCAATTGGAATGTATCGAGCTGTACTCAGGGGCAAATGAACAAGTCGAGAATTTATGGATGAAAATTAAGGGACAGGCTATTATGGGTGACACTGTTGTGGGTATTTATCAGAGGCTGCCTGGTGAGGAGGAAGTTGGTGAGGCTTTGTGTGGGCAACTGAAATAGCCTCACAGTCACAGGCCCTGGTTCTTCTGAGAGACTTGCACCTGGTATTTGTTAAGAGTGACAATACAGCTTGGCACATACAGTTCAGGAAGTTCCTGCAGATCAGTGAAGAAAATTTTGACACAGTGGTGGAAGAGCCAGCGAGGAAAGGTGTGTTCTTGACCTTGCACAAACAAACCAAGAGGCACTGGTTGAAAATGTGAAGGTTGGGGACAGCATTGGCTGCAGTGACCATTAGAAACTCAGAATCTTGCATCGGGGACGCAAAACAGCAAGCAGAATTAGAACCCTAAATTTGCAAAGAGCTTTGCAAAGAACTTTGACCTCCTCAAGAACCTACTTGGAGGGTTAGGACTCCAGATGAGGAGGGTGTCTAAAGAGCTGGGCAGTATTCAAGTATCACTTCCTCTGACATCAAGATCAGTGCATCCCTATGATTCAGAAATCAGGCAAAGAGGGCTGGAGACCTAAATAGATGAGATTCTAGTAAAACTCGAACAAAAGAAAGAAATTTATGTGATGTGAAAAAAGGACAGACTACATGGGAGGACTAGAAGAGAG
Organism: Hippolais icterina; assembly: GCA_013400075.1. Lineage (NCBI taxonomy): Eukaryota > Metazoa > Chordata > Aves > Passeriformes > Sylviidae > Hippolais > Hippolais icterina. The sequence continues at coordinate 590 of VWYN01012839.1, read as the reverse complement.
CACTGTCAGAATATGTAGGGATGTGAGAAGGAAGGCCAAAGCCCACTTGGAATTCAGTCTGGCTAGGGCTATCAAGGACAACAAGAAGGACTTCTCAAAGTTCAGCAGCAGCAACAGAAAGAATAGGGTAGATGTGTAGCAGCTGCCTCTCTTCTACACAGAGAAGGTAGAATTATTGAATTCCTTCTCTGCCTCAGTCTTTACTCCTGAGTATAGCTCTCAGGAATCCCAGACCTCGGCGGTAAGAGAAAAAAGTTGGAGAATGGAAGACTTGTTTGTAGAGGGTTGGGTTAGAGAGTAGCTAGGCAGATTGAACACCTATAAATCTACAGGCCTAATGGGATGCACCCATGTGTGCTGAGGGAGCTGGCAAGTGTTGCTAAGCCAATCTCCATTATCTTTGAAAAATCACAGAGTGGGAGAGATGCCTAATAACTGGAGAAAAGCCAGTGATACTGCCATCTTCAGAAAGGGCAACAGAGAAGGGCTGGTGGGAGATGCGGTATTTGGGGGCCATTTGGGATACAGTGATCATGAAATAATACAATTCTCAATAACTGGTGAAACAAGGAGGGACATCAACAAAACTT
>VWYN01012834.1:0-62167 GCA_013400075.1 Hippolais icterina | reverse complement strand
TATCTATTATATTTATTACACAATACTGTGTGATAATTCCCGAGATGCACTTAAAGAAGAGCATACCCTCAGCTCCCTATCACACACGGCAGTGGAGCACAGTACCCTGGGTGTGCCGTGGCACACAGGAGCTGTACCTGCTCATGCAATCACATGTTCAGGGCAACATGTGCATGGTAAGACACTCTCTCTGGACCTGGAATCACAGTCCTTCTGGACTGAGGTAACACAAGAATTTCTTGATTCCATAATCAATATTGATTGAAACAGATCATTCTCTAGTTGGGAAATAAAAACAAAGTGGAATGAAAAAAAATGAATTGATTTTAAATTGTCATGATTAATGCACGAGAGCATGCCTTGCATCTGACAAGGTTAGTGTTTACATTTTGTTTATATTTTTATTTAACTATATTTTAGTTATTTATTTTATTATGTCTTTCAGTCATGCTTGGTTGGAATTTGTCCTTGTGAATAGGTAAATTTGGTACAGCTTTCACCTGCACCATGTCTTTATTATTTTTACCATTTTGAAGGTGAAAATCATTTAAACACTTACTAAAACCTCTACGGAAGCCATGTAACCATAAAGAGGGAAACAATGCCAAAGACGGAGCCATCTGCAAGAAAAACATTTTCCAAGCACTACTAACACACGCATGTTCCCAATGTTATAAACGACAGTTCTCCAATATTCCGTTTTAGAGGTTTATTGGAAAATGACAAAATGAGATCGAAAAGAGACAAGTCCCACAATCAAACAGCAGCTCTGAGCCCGGGATTCTAGCTGCCGGGTGAACTAAGACCCCAGCCTCTATCGAACTGGGTCCCCCATCATTCACGCCAACCATCTCTCAAAGGCTAGTTTTTATAAGGTTTTTAGGCCCCGAGACTAGTTTTCTGTCCAGTCTGAATATGCAGATAGGATTTCCGTCCACCTGGNTGTTTGGGCCAGCCCGTTTCCCACCCCCCCCCCCCCCTTGTTGGTTTGGGTGCAAGGGGTACCTTTTAGCACACTTTATTTATAACAGTAAAAAACTCGAATTAAACTACATATTTATAACACCAAGTACTGTAATATGAAATTCCTGAGCCAAGAGCAAGGAATAGAAAGAATTCATGTTAAAAATGTTAACAACTCCCTATGATGATATCAGAAAATAAGTTTCAGAACAACAATTTTGGAGTTAAAACTCAGAGGAGATATTAAGAAATTGGATCAGGGTAAGAATAAGTTCTTGTAACTTCCCGGTGCATTCCAGGTATTCAATTACTTCACCCAAAAAGTGTAGCTTGGTCAAATAATAAGCAAAGAAAAAACAAGTTCCCCAGGAAACACTTGATCAACATGACAGAAAGCACTCTGAAGTTGTGCAAGTTTTCTGCACTAATGATATCTGTAAAGATAATATTGAACAGTTTTCCAGATGGGCATTTCCCTCACATACTGTGGACAGTGTATATAGAGCACAAGAGTAACAAATAATTCTTCTGCCTTTAGAGAACTGATAGTTAAAGTTTGTTCTTATACCCTGCTAACCATTACCACTATTTCTTAATTTTTACATATTATGACCCAATGGCACAGATTCCAAGCAAATAGTCCTTAACAGCTCTCTCCTACTTTAGCTGAGAATACCACAGAGCAGACACCTCCTCATTAGTGCTGATGCTCACTCCTGGTGTTTTTATGGCTCAGGTGTGGGAACTCAGTGCAGAGAATCGGAACTGAAGCAGGTGTCTGTTTTCTGTCCCCTCCACAAATTTGGAATTTTGCCCTTTTATAAGACTGTGCAATCTCTTGACAATTCCCAGCCCTGCACACCACCCCATGTGCAAAGCAGAGTGGGGTTGTTTTCCCAGGCTGTTGCAGGCACCTCATTCAGTTGTTGGGCTGCCCTTTTTATTTTGTTTTGCCAATGCTACTTCCATTCTTAAAACAAAGAGTCTGTTCCCAGATTGCAAGGTTGTGCCTTGTCAAAGACTAGTCACTGATCATCAGGATGTTTTCACTGTCATGGCCTCTGCTCAACTTGTGCCCATGTTTTCAAGGCCTTTTTCATCCCACACTTAAGCTGCACCTCTTAACAAGAAGCAGCTGGTATCAAGCTCTAGTTCACACAAGCTTTCATTAACAAATTGGTAACAAACCAAACAGGCCTCACACAGTTACCCAAAGGCCAGGGCTTTTTACCAGCACTAATTAAAGTAGTTTTACAGGGCTGCTGGGCACCAAAATGCACTGTCAGTTGTAGCGGTGCATTTTCTGGGTTTTACTTATTGTTAACATTAATTTGTTCTGTAATGGTTTCTCCCAAGTCCCCCCCCTGTATTCCTCCCCATCTGATCCCTGCCTTTGTTCTCCTCAGGGCTGCCAGTCTCCGGGAAGCCCCTCCTCACATTCCAGAGTGTTCAGAGAGACTCAGTCCCTGATTGGAACAGGCTGGGAANCTCATCAGAGGTAGTAGCTGACCCAGCCTGCTACTGCCTAACCGGACTTGAAATAATTCCTAGCCAGGGCAGCCGGGACTAGCTGGAAATCATCTCCAGCAAGGCACAAGGAATTATTTCAGTCAGTTACACTGTGCCAATGAGCTAAACCCTGGATTCTGAACAACTGATGGTGAAGTCGGCTTAGGGGCTGCTGTGGTCACTGGAGCAACAGGACTGTGCTTCAGCTACTGCGAGGTGCAAGGGGGAGGAAATAGCTCCACCTGGTGTACCAGTGTGCCTCGGGATTTTACTGTGCACGGCTCCCTTTACTGGAGCAGCATGAAAAGGCTTCAGAGGACGGGGTAGTTCAGTAACAGTTTAGGATCTTCTGGGAACAAGCAAGTGAAGTAAATGCCTGAGTACAGTGGAGATAGTAATGCCTCTGCCATGAAATAAGTGTAGCAATATATTAACATAAGGTTTACGTTTTGCCTCCATAAGAAGCTCTTAGGTTATCTCCTCTATTTCAAAAGCTTGGTAGGAAGCCTATTGCTATGGAGAAAACCAAACTCTGCTGCCAAAAAAGCCACTCTAAGTTGCAGTAGTTGCACATTCTCCAACAGTGACAGATTAAACATGTTTTCAGGTACAAGAAAGATGGAGAGAGTCTATTTACCACGTCATGTTGTGACAGGAGAAGGGAGAATAGTTTTAAACTGAAAGAGAGTAGGTTTAGATTAGGTAATAGGAAAAAATTCTTTACGGTGAGGGTGGTGGCTCACTGGAACAGGTTGTCCAAAACAGTTATGAATGCCCCACCTCTGGAAGTGTTCAAGGCCAGGTAGGATGGGGCTCGGAGCAACCTGGTCTAGTGCCAGGTGGCCCTGCCCATGGCAGGGGTGTTGGAAGTGGATGATCTTTAAGGTCCTTTTCAAACCAAGCCCTTCTATGATTCAACATTCTTTGTTCTCTCATTATAAGAATCTTTACCTCACTGAAGCAAAGCTTCAAGCTCTTGACTTAGAATTTTCCAGCTTCCTTTTATTAAACATGCTAATTGCTAATTTCATATGATGCTTTTTATCTATACATGTTTTGATGTATTTTGAGAGCAGTGAAAAATAACCAAAGGTTAGAAATAACTATTCATTATGAAAAGAATGTAAAAACATTTGTCTGCTCCCTGAACCATCAAAATATACAACAAAGACTTGATTTTCTAGAAAACAAGGAAAAGTGCATTGTAGTAGATGAAACTGCTTGTGTAATATACATTATAGTATAAATATTAATAATCTTCAAAGTCTTGTTGAATATCATTCAATGCATGTGTAAGTCGTTGTATTTTATTTTCCATGGCTTTTTTATTGTTTGCCATTTCTTGCAGAAGCTCTCGCATTTCCTCTTCAACAGAGTAAACCTGAAAGAGCACACAGAGATGAAGTAGAATTCTTGGTTTTTTAAATACACCTCAACCCATATAATCTTGGCAAATTTTAACACTGATAAGCAATACAAGAGCCATATGCTTATGTTTGAATATGCAATGCATTACTCTTGGTACTGGATGCAGCAGCAGATTTTTTTCTTTAAAAAATGTATTAATCTGCTAGGAGGTAGCAAGTACTGTATCAATCCAGAAAACTTATCATGGAAAAAAAAAAGCACCAGTTGTCATGTTAAGGAAGAATGCAATAGGTGACAGAAACAGTAGCAGTTAAGGTTGGCATATGTGAGAAAATTAAATGGATTATCTGGCATAGTCATCATTACTCTTGCTTGTATAGATAAGGAAATGTTTAGCTATTGATTCATAATAGCTACATAGCATGGATCTTTACTTTGCTTGAATATAAAACATTATGATGGCACAAGTCTAGAGATTTTCTTGCTGTGCAAAGATTGATTACCAAACCAGGACTGTTTCCATGCAGAGTCAGCCTGATAGATTCAAACAGGAGACTTCCAAGCACTACTCTTGTAGCAGCTGTAGAATAAAAATGCAAATACAATATATGTATAAATCGAGTATTAAAATTACTTTTTCATTTGCTGCTTCAATTTGCTTTTCTTTTTCATTTTTCAGGTGCAAGAGTTCTTCCTGATGTGCTGCCAACACTGACTCAAGTTGTTTTCTGAAAGCATTATCCATTTTATGAAGCTTTTCCACAGCAATCCTAAAAAGAATTGGAAAAAAATAATCACAGTCCTGCAAACAACTGAAGTATTTTGCTTTGTCCAATTCTGCCTTTGATAAGGTTTTAATAACTTAAGCATAAAGACAATTATATATTGGCATCAGAATTGTCCAGTTTTCTCAGGTATAAGATCTAGCTTTATGCTTTATAGTTCAGGACCTCTGGCATTCTCTAAGGAGAGGCATTTAATCTCTAGCAAAGGATATGGAGATTAGGGCTTGCTACTGTCAACATGGATAAGAACTCCACCTGTTTTCAAACATCTCCTTACACTTTTGGTTCCCAAGAAGTGAATGAACTGTGTGCTCCTGTGAACAGCCTGTGACCCTGTGTTTCACAGAAATAGAAAAGTGTCTCCTTTACCGTAAAGAAGCATTTCTTTAACTCCAAACAAATTCTGCTTTTAGGGGATAATTCTTAAATATGTAGGAGCAAAATGCAAGGCAAATTTATACAATTAATTTACAAAAAAATTTTGAAACAAACCCAATTATTTAGAACAAAATTTCAGTTTCCCTGTTGATCTTCTAAGAATTCTGAATCCCAGTACTACTGACTATTTGAAGTGGTTTGTTTTGTTTGGCTTTTTTTGTTATTGTTGTTTTTTGTTGATTTGTTGTGTTTCTGGTTTTATCTTTTTATGCAGTCTTATTAACAAGCTGGTATTTTCTGAAGAATGTTGGAGGGAGGAAGAAAAACATGAGAAGGGGGCCAAAGAATAAAGTAAAAATCACAGTAAGGACCTAAACTTATCACAGGCATCAGTCTAGCAAACTTCTCCATCATTCCAGAAGCATATGAAATAATTTTCTAGGTTATGAGTACTTGGTTCTGTATCATCTCATATTTAACTATTAAAAGAAAATTGACAAATTGATCAAGGAAATTGACAGTACAAGAGGAACAAGAAAATAAATTAAAAATCTTGCTATTTGTATGGGAAAAGAATGACAGGTAATTTAGAAACTGTAACAGACTGAAACAGTGATTCAGTTGGACAGGAGTGTTGATCTACTGGAAGGCAGGAAGGCTCTACAGAAAGGATCGAGGCAGGTTGGATTGATGGGATGAGGCCAATTGTATGAGTTTATTTTCAAAGAAAATGGAAATTGAGAAGTTCAGATGCTGAATGCTGTAACTGAATGCCAGTTCCATGAAGTAAGTCACCTCTACAGCAAGAATTCCTTCTAGGCTGTTTGTATCTGGGCTCACCAAGTAGTTAAAAAGGTATTAAGCATTCTTTCACCACATAAATGAGCATTTCTGCACAGTTATTAATAGTGCAACTCTACAGTAACTGAGTAGTCACAAAATAAACCATTGAAGTGTTCACCTTTGAGATTGAAGACACTTATTTCTCTCTTCAATCAGCTGCTTCTCTTTGAAATCAAAGTTCTCCTTCATTTGCTTAACCTGCACCTCCAGCTGGCTTAATAGGTCTCCTTTACCTTGCCACCTCTTTTTCAGTGCACTGAAAACAAAATGCATATATTTACAATGAATGTAAATACCACTTAGGAAGGCAGAAAAGTTTTTCATGCTTCCATTTTTCCTCATTTCTGTGGGTTTTAATAGCAAGCGAGTACTCTGACTATAGAATAACTTCAGAGCAGTGTTGCATACAATGATCCCAAAGAACTGTGTTTGTATGTATCACCTGTGTGCATTCTTAATGTCTTCAAGTTCTACTTCTTTTTCTTTTAGCAATAGCTTCAATTCCTCTTTTCTTTCATTTTGCCTTTCTAATTTTTCCATTAGCTTTTCACATTCAGCAGCTTTATCATCCAACTGTACTTGAAGCAATTTCTGAGCTTCCCGATTTTCTTCATGGTGTTTTTTGATTTGTTTATCTTTTTCTTGTAAGCCCTTTAGAAGATAAATATTTTAGAACGCATAAACTCCCTTAACTTTATTGTTTCTCCTTAAGAGTGTGTTTAGTCTATGAAAGCAGTGAAGAACATGAAAGTTTACTCTTCTGAATGTATGAAGAACACTTAGTAAAGTGATAGTCAGTTACTTAATCTTCATCTGAAAGAAGTCTGAATTAAAAAAAAAGTCATCAAAACATAAATCTGAAGTAGAAAGATAAGAAAAAAGTTATTTTGAACTTTTATTCTACATAGGAGTTGAATAAACAACTTATACGTAAGTCACTGAGCTCACAATCTGTAACAATGAGTAATGCATCTAACTGACATAACATGCTATAAAATTCTAATTAAGGAGCTAAAACTTTAAGTCTCTAAATGAGACAAATAGAATTATTTAGACAAAACATATTACCTCTGCTGCCAAAGTACTGTTTTACAAGAAAAAAAAAATTACGATGTAAAATAAATGTAAAGCAAACTTTAAAAAATTATTTTTCCTTTTCTTTTAAACACTCAAGAATTATGCTATCCTAGTTTCACCTCTCTCAAAATCATTATCAAGAATAAACTGAAGCAAGGCAATGAGAAGGAAGTCTGTACACAAATTGGTTCAATGAGAGATTGGAAGTAGCATCACTGTGCAGCAATTTAATAAAAAGGCCTCTTCTGCTGTCAGTGAAATGAATTGCCACTAACTGCCTGATTGTGATTTGTCAGTTGGAAAACTACGAGTGCAGACCCAGCTTTTATCACAGGCTTTATGATAGCTAAAATTAAGACTTGCAGTGAAAGTTAAGCACACAAATTGTCAGATATCGCACTTACTTCTTTTAGTCTCCTAATTGTTTCTGTCTGATCATCCACTATTTTGTTTTTAATTTTTATGGTATTACTATCCTGCTCCTTTTGCTTTTTTAACGTGTCAATCTCATTCATTAAAACTTCAATTTTTGCCACCAGTTTCCCCCGATCTTGTGCTAGATGAGCTCCTGGATAAAACAGGATATTCACATTACAGCAACTCATTTTATAGATGATTTCAAGATGTGGAATGTTGGGAGACTGGGCTGGGGGAGGAGGCGAAGGTAAGAACTTTACAGATCAAAGTATTGACTGTTTTGCCCACTGGAAACATTGTAGGGATTTTATCTATAGGTAAGTAACACTTAAGAGGAAATGCAGAATTGAAGGTCTGTGTTTTATCCTTTTTGAAAACTTCTCTGAAAAATAGTTGACAATAATACTTACAGACCCCAAAGGACCACATGGTGGTGCTCAGTCACAGGAATAGAGAAAAATGAAAAATGCCCCAACTTTTTCTCCCAGCATTTAGCACTCTTTTAACATATATACTGAAATTTCCGTATTAGACTTCCCTGCTGGACAAGAAGCATAACATTTACATATCTTTGTTTTTCTAGTTTCACGTTTAGAAGTTCTTTTTACAACTTTATGGTATTTTCAAATTTTCAGGAAACAGATAAACTATATTCACAGCTGACTCCCACAACTGCTGTTAAGATCCTGTATCAGCCTGTGTGCCACAGAACATCTATTTTTGCGCATCATCTTTACAACTGGATAAGATCAGGAAGGCATCCAATTATCCTGTCATGTTTAAACCTATATTGGAGTGTTTATTTGAAATATAAGATATTGAACACCACCATTTTTTTTTCTGCAAAAGAAAAAACCCCACTATTTTACCCTGTTCTGCCAACTCCTGCCCCCATAGTTTTCTTTCCATTTTTAATCCATCAATCACAGATTCCTGGGCTATCAGCTGGGAAATAAGTTTTCCGTTTTCCTTTTTTAGAAGTTCAACTTGAACAGCCTTTTGTTTGTCCTTCTCAATCACAGTTTCAAGTTCTCCAGTTTGACACTGTACGAACAAATATTGGGAAAAGACAGTAAGATCATTTAAAACAATATTCAAAATTTCAAGTCAATACTAAGGGGTTAGGAAAGTAAAGTAATCCTTATATACACTAAATTAACTGAGAAATATTCTGCTTGCATTCAGGTTCTATCTCCATCTCATTCCAGTTCTAAAACACAAATGTTTGCATCAAACAGACATACTTCAATCCCAGAACACTGTAAAGCTGACTTCTAAATACCCACTCTAAAGTATCAATGTCATCATAAAAACCTGTTTAGAATTAAAAATGCACAAGTCAAGAAAAGCAAAAGATAAAGATACGAAAAACTGAATCAGAAGAAGACAGAAGCTGGGACGTACTTTCACTTCCAATGATAAATGCATATCTTCAATTATCCAAGCTACTTTTCGTTTTACAAATTACAGCTATTTAATATAGCTATTTTTCAATTTGTTCTTAAAACCGTCACTTACTGGCAGAATCCTATTCTGTACAACAACAAAATGTTTGGGCATCCTAACAACAACAACATATAGAGAGGAGATTAGAAACAGCTGTGCAGGAGATGTACTGCACCCAAGTTTTAGCACAAAGGTGGACTGGATCACAGAACCATTCAAAAGTTATGTCCTTAAGATTTAAAAAAAATATTTATGGGTAATAAAATAGTACTAGAATATGGTACCACAAAGCAACTGTGCCCGAAGTATTTAAGATTAAAATTTGACAATTGGCAGATAATGAATAATACTTCTAATATTATACAACTAGGAGATACTAAGCTGCTAGTAACTACACTGCATTATTTGTTCAATTACATTTTTACTTCGTATACAGTGACCAATACAGATGCATGTTCCATTTCTTCGAATTTACCACAGGTCAGAGCTATTAATGCAGTTTTCGTTGACCATCTGATATATACAAACTACTACTGCTCACAGTAGCACTTTTCAAAACATAAATGAGTCGACATTTTTCTATATGGGTAACAGTGTTTAATAGAACCAGAAGTGCAAGATGCAAGAATAAAGGCTGACAAGCACTACTGGGTTTTAGTGAAACAGGAAACCTGTGTCTTTTAGTTAATCAAGCTTGTATGGAACCATTTATTTTTACAGATGAAACATCACAAAAAAAATCTATGTAGTTGAAATGTTTTCAAACAAATACCTTTAGGTTTGTTGTAGCTTCTTCGTTTGATTTTGTTAATTCTGCAATTTTTGCTTTCTGTTCTTCCACTAAATTTGTCAGGTCTTGGATCAGACTTGCCATGTATTTTTCCCTTTGTTCCAATTCAAAGAGGGCTTGTTTGTGTTCAAGTAGATCAGCAGAAACTTTTTCAAAACCCTGTTTTATCTAAAATTTTTTAAGACAAGACTTGAAAAATGCTAACATTTGGAAAAAACCGTGTATATATAAACACAAGTGACAGTTGAATTTCAATTGAAGACACAGAAATTTATCAACTGTATATGAAATTAGTGAATATCTGAAACCAGTTTTCTCCTGGTTTGTTCATGAAACTTCAACTTGAAAAGCTGGTTCTACCAGGTACATATTTGTAAAAAAACCCCCAAGCCCAACAAAACATAACAAAAAACACAAACAAACAAACAAAAAACCAACCCCACAGAAAAAAAAAATCATGGGTGGATGGGAAGAAGAGCAGAAAACCATACTTGGGAATTGGATTTAATCTCATGGTTAAAACTGACATTAAAATCTTAAAAGAAGGACGAAGTTAATTCAAGCCTTTTTTTTTCTTGCAACAGAAAGATTTGAAGGGTAAAACCCTTGACTTTTCTTTCCCCTTTTCTCCCATCTACTTAAAACTTATTTAAAACAAAGAAAACTAAGTTTAAAGTGAAGTATTTAATATTTTATTTAACAGATAAAAATGTAAATACTAGCCACAGAAATAAATTCTCTACAAAATTTAGCAAGCAAGTTTTGAAGTTGATTTTCAAAATGTATATCCAAAATTCAATTTTGAAAATTTACACAATAAGGAACTATATTATTAAATACATTTGCATATATATTTAATGCTAACCATATCAAAACACAAACCAAAGGAGAGGTTTTACTGTAATTGAATATATTCTAGTTGAAGGTCAACATATTTTAAAATAAATTAATAACATCAGACAGAAGGGGTTTTAAAAATTTCTTTTGATTAAGTTCTACATATGAATAAAAATGCTGGGGGTTTTGAGTGCTGACTTGGCATTTGCTGTCATTGTTCTAACCACTGATATTTCAAACCTTTTTACCAGTATTTTTGCATGAATCCTTGGAGCAAAGATCATAGGGATAAAAAAACCAACCCAACAAAACACCAAAAAACCACACCCAGAATATCCACCCAAACCCAACACATTTAAGAGAACTAAAACCCCACCAAGTGTAAGATTAAATGTTCTATTAGTCTTACCTCTTTAAACCTTTTTGCTTCAATACTTAAAGCTAAACAAAATTCATCTTCTAACTCTCTATACTTCTGGTTTGACATGTTAATTTTCTCCTGCAATTCTCTAACAAGCTTTTCATGCCTCTGCTCCTCTTTAGCCACTTCTTTTGACAAAGCATCTTGAAATTCAGGTCCATTTAAAGCAACTCGGGTTCCAGCTTCTTTCCTGAAATTACCAAGCATACACTTGAGACATGAACAGCAGGATCTCACAATGCTGTTTTAATTAATTTCCTTGGTCTTACTGAACAAGGATAATGAATTACATAATGAATGGGATAAATTCCTTCATCTCACAAACAGCCTTCAGTCTTCTCTGACAATGCCCTAGCATGAGAATAATTCTGTTGACTACTGTTAAAAACACCTAAAGGAAAATCCTTACTTTTTAATTCAAAAATTTGTAGAAATTACTCATTTGCGCTTTTGATGTGATTTAGCACTTGTTTGCTTTGCTGTTAACAAACAGCTGGAAGTGACATTGGAATTAGAGAAAAGCCCTGTACAGGCAGACACCCTCTTTTGCAGTCAATCATTCCTTTCACCCTCACCCAACAACTGCTCCTATTCACTCAGACCCAAAACCTGAAAAGCAGCAGCAATAGGGACCTAAAAGGACAATGTTGAAGCAAATGTACCCTGTACTTCAACACTACTCTGTTCTTCTACTTTAAAAAAAGAAAGAAAAAAACCCCACTGTCCTTTACGTTATATCTTTTGGAGCTTTATGAAGTAATTATTGGAAGTTCTCAAAACAAAGCTGTAAGATTCTTCCCTTCTAAACCTGCTATTTTATTGGTATCAGAATACATTTTTCCTTGTAAGATTTAGCAATTTTAACCAGCTTATTTTATTAATAACCTTTCTTATATAATACTATACCTCATGCTACTTCTTGATGTAGTTTGTACACATATTTGATTGTATTAGCTGAACACCAAGGAACTCAGTCTTAAGTATTCTCCAAAAAGGGGAAATTTTCAAAGAGGAAAACAGCCAGGCAAGTAACTCACCCTCCACCTAACAAGCAATGTACTGCAGAGACTGACTGATTTTTTGGAACACTTCGGTTTATTGTAGCATATGCAGCTCTTCATACAGTCATTCAAATACAATTTTATTTTTGTCTGATTATTCCTGGATTACAGATCAAGTACTTAAAATAAATTCAGCCATAAGACAAGGACCTTGTCATGTGAAAGGCCGGAAGTTGCCTACATGAACTTATGAGTCAGGAATCTACAAGATATTCTCAAATGAGCAAGCAAATGTGTGGGAAGACATCTACATTTTTACAAAGACCATCTCTCCCACTAATCAAAAAACCAAAAACAAACCAAACACAAACAAAAACACATCTGTACTTTAGAATACATTTAAACAAAACATGTTGGCAACGCAAGCATCTCTATTAAGTTGTGAAAAGAAAATAATGACTCCATACCTTTGCTCTTGCTCTCTTAATACAAGAAGCTCATGTAGTTGTTTTACCTTCTCCTTCTGTTGTCGGACAGATATTCGAAGTAACTGTACTTCTCTTTCATTTGCTGATGCCTTAAGCTCCGCTTCTTGCACCTGTTTCATCTGTGTCATAAAGACAAGAGCAAGATTTTCTTAAAACTGTAGTCTAGTCTTCATGTTTTATACTAGAACACAAAGGAACAGGTGCTTTCCAAGAGTTTTTTGTTTGGGTTTTTTTGTTTGGTTTTGTTTTGGTTTTTTCTTAATATATTGTAACACTTGAAGAAATTTAAGACAAGATGTTTAAAATAAAGTCTTAACTTTAACTCCTACAACTCAAAAAGCAACCTTAATAAAGAACCAAGGGCATTTATTTAATTTGTAAAGAATTTCAAGGTGTCCTGCAGAAGCAGAAGAAGTGCATTGGCAGAACAATTTCCTCAATTAGAAACTCTTCTATTGTAATACTTGTATTAGTTTCCAACAAAACATTTTTGGATGTATTCAACATTAACTTCACTTTTTTAACACTCCACTTCTGTAAAAAACTTCACCTTTCTGATTTGTACAGTTTAGAGCTGCTGAACAGAGCTGCTAATGATTTTACAAAAAATGTAGAATCAGTATCAACATCAGATGGCATATTCCACTTTTTCCATTTGATACAAGCTTTTATGAGTAATTCCATTTTATAGACTTAGGCCTTTTAAATACAAAACTCTTTTCTGATTCAACATGAAGAAAAAAGATATGAAAAAAGTTATAAAAAAGATTTTGATTACTCATTAAATGGCAAAAATCAGGACACTTCAGAAGGCTAAGTGCTTAGGTTCTGTATGTTAAGCCTTTTCATGAATAATTTAATGAGTAACTTTTAGACATACCACATTGTATTCCATTGTTTTGTGGAAGAAGAGAAGCAATTTTCTCCTGAACTGAAGCACTTCAAAAATGTCAACCAAAACACATTTTGACAAAAATGTCAAGGAAGAACAAGGGGATAGGGTACACATTTAGATGCATAGCAGACTTACTCATCTTGAATCCCTTCAAGAAGTCATCTACTAATGCTGACTGAAGGCCTTAAACAGTGGTGGCTACGTGGCATAACCATAATTTACAACTGAAAGTAATTGCCAGGATATACAATGAGAAAGTGCTATGAAATATTCTATAATTTCTTAATCTTGGAATTGATAAAATAGGCCAAAGGCATATTAAATCTGAACATTCAAAAAGAGGATTTTGTTTTGAGAGCATCATGATTATTCTTTGAAACATAATTATTAAGGAGTATTTGCTACGGGATCTTAAAGACAGGATTAAAGACCTTCTCTTAATAAAAACAATGTTCCTACCACCAAAAGAATGACTTATTTCTACAAACCCATTGAAGGAAAAATAAAAGCCTCATACATCAATAAGGTGTTTCCATTCTTATAGGATAGAAAAAAACACACACACATGTGCACATCCCACTCTCCTGTTCTCCAAATCACTAAATTTAGTACTTTTCAAACTGACGGGCAGATACCTGATCTAAACTGAAGGTCACTTCTAGATTCTATAATAGCTCCAGCGTATCTGCACCTAAGGAAAAAATGGAAGAGCCACTCAAGTGCCCAAACAGGAGCCTAAAGTAGATGCTGTCTTGGATAGTACTTCGCAGTTTGTCTGTCAGCACACTCCCTGATTCCCATTCCTTTCAGGGAACCTGAACAACACTTCCTAGAGCACCTATCAGTTCAAAGACTTTTCGGGATGGATGTGTTAAGATTCATGTTCTAGAAGTTCAGTGACACAGGACTAATATAGGAATATGAACAAACAAAAGGAACAGATACTGGAGGACACTGAAAATTCAGCAATTAATTTTTCAGAAAGAAATAGTGGCAATATCTGGTCCAGCATCTTGATCTTAAATATTTGTATACTGAACAAAGCACCTCTGACTACAAAAGCATCATTACCTTCTCCAGCTGTAAAAACAGAACCAACCAACCAAACACAAAACATCACACAAACTAACCAGAATCTCTAACATTCTCAGCAATCACTGTTTTGTTCTGGTTGCAATTAAAAGCATCTAATTCTTTAGACCAGCAAAACAAACAGAACCAGATTTCCATCCCAGTAGTAAGATGTCTATTGATTTTAGCAACTTTAAAAACTTGTCTTTGTCACAGTACTTTCAGAAAATACCAACTCCCAGTGTTAAGTACCTAAGTACATGTTGTCCTTTATCTTAAGGCCACCATTTAAAAATACATTAATTGACAATTAAAATGGATACCTGTTATTAACAACTATTATGCAGAGAAAAAGCCCCAGGTTTTACTGTGGAAAACTCAGACTCAGTGCTGGTAAAATCTATTATTTCTTTGTATTCGGAACTATGGTAGCCACCCTGTTGCCATTGCATTATTTACTCATGAAAAATATTTAACCTCTACTGCTCGCTGCTGCAGTCTCTGTGCCTCCATCTTGGATAGTGTTTCTTCTAAATCTCGCATGGCCTTCTGATATTCTGCTTCTTTATTTCTTGCCTGATTTAGCTCATTAGTAAGTCTTTCAGTTTCACCTTTCAACTGTTGGACATCTGCTTGCAGTCTTGCTTTGGCATCTCTCTCTTTCAATATCAAATCCTTTAACCTGAGAATAAATGCAATAAAATTGTATGACAAACATTTTACTTATAACTTCGATGCCAAATACATTGATAAAAAGGCATTAGTAGATGTTGTAGCAACATATCGTGTTTTTAAATGAGTTTTACTATTTATAGCACTGTCATATTAAACTGTTTAAAGAGATGTAAACTGTTACTTAAGTCGTGCAGCATTACTTTATGAATTCATTAAAAAAAAACTGGGATGGAGACAACCTCATAGATACATCTTTTAGGAAATGACATTCCATTATTACTTTCCTTTACAGGAACATAATAACCCCCTTAGAGAAGATGGTATAAATGTAAATGGGTATAAAATAAAGGTAGGAAGTGAACCTAAAACAAAAAGGGAAAAAGGGGGAATATTCACAGTCATGGATGGTAACTCGGGAAGCACGTGGCTTGGTTTTTCCTAAAAGAAAAAAAATGTGGCTTTGGTTAATACAATGCAGTTAAGAAAAAGACAAATGGAGCAGACATCTCCAAAAATAAGGAGATCTTTAAAAAAAAGGCTGCTGCTCAGAACACACAAGGATGTTGACAACCACCTCTCTGAAGATGTGCTAGGCCTGCTCTGCACAATACATTGCCAACTCTGGCCTGCCAGAAACATTTTTGTTCTCATGTTCTGTGCAGAAAAAAGCAAAGAATGCTCTAGGTGTATGTGGAAATGGAGACTGGGACACAGAAGGCAGAAGTATGATATGGGACAGCTACTAGAGCTTGAACTGAAAGTAAAGTTATGATACAGATTGTTTGGAAAGTAATGGCTAGAAATGGAGGAAAGAGGTATACTGATATTGTTCTATGACAAGAATAGGAAGAAAGCTGCAGAAGGGAATTTCACTAGGTAAAACTGAGAGAAATTCTAGCAGTACTTCTTGATGCCTTATTTTCCAAGTATATTGTTTAAAGCTGTCCTTGTTTCTTAAGCCTACAAAATGAATTATTGGAAAGTAAAAAAAAAAAAGCCCGTAACAAACTCTTGGACAACAGCATTGTTCCCCTACCTGTCTGTACTGTATACAGTCATACTCTGAATATTCTCTTCTTCTCTTGCATGCTTCTGTAGCTCACTGACATGCTCTAATAATTTCTTCTCTGCTTGCTCTGCTTTCCACCTCCTTTTTTTCTCCTGATCCAGTTCTTGAATCAGTGCCTTAGCAAAAATATGATAAGCATCAACTTACTAGGAAACATTCAAGAATAGCCAAAAGTGACAAACAAAATTTATAATTGTACAACCAGACTTTTTTTGTCTTTCTGGAATTTATTGATGACAGAAGAAAGCGCAAGCGACCAGGCCAAAAACTCCCATAAAAATGAAATAAAATGCATCCTCTCCCAGTTGACACCACAAGAACTCCACTACTTTTAATAGTATCTACATGTAATTATTTTTGTCACCTTGAGTTTTAGTTTGACCAGGAGACATATGTTTGGCTTCAGATGAAGATATACTCGTATTTAACTTGAAATGATGCAAAACCTACTCTGTATGTTGATTCCTCTATAGGATTTGAATTACATTCTTCTAATTTTTCCATATTGCTCTGTCTTCCAGTTAGTATTTCAGCTTTTCTTCCCACTACTTTAAAATGAGAGTCCTTTTGACTGGAGCATGAACACTTTGAGGAACTCTTATTCTCTTCCCTATATGCAGAATTTAAACAGTAACAGCAGATTCAGACACTTTTAAATGAAAAAAATTTACAGTTCTGTGCAGCAGCTGCATACTAGAGAGTTCAAAACCATTTAGAAAATAATTTGCAATCAGACCACAGAAATAGCTAAATTCAAATATTCAGCTCTAAAAAGATACTTACAACTAGTAGATGCTACCTAAAACCATCTCACCATCACATAAACATAAAATAATTTCATAAGAGTAGAGTAGCTGTAGAGCTGCAGTGGCTGACTGAACAATTATTTCAATTTGTATTGTCTTCTACTCATAATTTCTGATATTTACTATATAAATTGAATGAATCACTATGGCATCCTCAGTTTCATCAAGGATATATATTCTTGACCATAGTTCTGACACCCGGAATCCTATTTTTTAATTACTCAGTTCCATCTGTGGAGAATTCTTTTGTCACCACAATTTAAAATAATGATGGAAATATAAGTTGTTAGGATTTTGAAAGTGTTTGTTTTGGAATCTTCAATTCAATTTCCTTTTCACCTGAAGAAAGAAACGGCTCATATGGAGAAACAACTGAATGAAGCCTCAGCAGCTACTCATTTTTAGGCTACTATTAGCTGACCTGATTTACTCAACCTACCACTTCCAGTGAAATGTTCCAAGTTAAAACAATGTTCATACTGACAATATTCAGTTTAATTCATTTTGGCTTTAAATAGTAAACACTGGGATACCTGTCAGTTATTTTTTTCTTTAGATGACTTGCATGACCTTTTGTAGATAAGGTAGTTTTACGGTAAGTAGGGATCTTGCTTCCTTTCATGACCTTTCTGCTGTTCTCTTTTCCATTCTCATTTTCACTCTCAGAAGTTGGATCTGTGTCTCTCTTAGCTTTGAGAGCACTTGGAGCAGCTTCCTGTCTTGAACTATCAGATACCTAAGAAGAGATCAAAGTTTTAGATACAAATTTTACAATTTCTGATTGGCCAATTTTTAACACTTATTCAGGTGCTATTTTTAGACTTTAAAAAAGTTCACACAAAATAATTTTGACAAAAACTAAATTATTGCTTCCAGTTCTTTACTTTCACAATAACTTCCATCCTTTCTGAAATATTTTGCTGTTTTAAAGCTAAAGTAAACCCAGGATGCTTGAGAACATATAGTTGTTTCCATTTGAAATACCTGAAGTTTGGTAAAATCCTTAGGCAGTTGGTGAAAAATGTAAAACAGACACATCACTTAAAACCAAAAAAGCCTTGCAAACACCACTACCAAACAAAGTTGACAAGCTTATGTTACCTATGTTAACAACACAAACTATCATACATGATGAACATATCAGACCAAGTTGACCTATTAGTGAAATGAATTTTCACCAGCTGTATAATCCAGGTACTTTGGTGCATTTCGTGTTTTACTCTGGTAAATCATGAAATGTTTTGTTTTATCCTGAAACCATCAGGTTTCAGGATAAAATAAATAAAAAGAATTTTCTAATATAACATGATCAGATAGCTCTGCTAGTCCCATACACTATAGATTTATTCTGTATGGAATGACTCATGATACAAAGTGCAATCTTCACTTTTAAAGACTTGTTTTTGTTTTATTTCCAGCTTCTCAAAATTATTAGGAACACGTTAGCACAGTCAGCCCATAGATACCAGTAGAAATGCTCTAGTCTGGTTCATCAAATTTTTCATTATCAGAAAGGCGCACCTTATCTTACAAAAAAAACTTGCTGTGCAATCACAGAAAGAAACAATCACCTTTTGCAGTATCTGTAAAATCTGATCTTCTATTCTTTTCATCCTCATCTCACTGTGCATTTCATCAAGCTGGTTCTTCTCAGATTCAAAAGATGAGACAAGCTCTGTGGAGGAGCTGGTGGCTCCTTGCACTGGAATCCATGTGCGCTGCCGAAACTGAGCCAGTGCCTGGTCAATGTGTGGTGTCGCCAGCAGTAAGGGAACGTTGTTCTATCAGAAGAAAAGACAATTGTTGTAGCATTAATATGTTGTGTGCAATATAAAAATAGAATGTGTCAATTTTAAAACCAGTACACAAAAACTACGACACCTGATCTCGGGAAGAATGGCACCCAGATGAAACCAAAGATCCCAAAATGTCTTCTAAACACTGGAAATCTGAACAGTTTTCTTCTGCCAGGTCCACTGGTTCACCAGAAATATTTCTTCCATCTAGAGCTGTTAGCTGGGGCAATGACTGAAGAACAGTTTCTCTATATCCTTGAGAAAAAGACCACATTTAAATTGAAATCAATTCTTCAACGAGATGCCTGGTGTATTTTAGGTACCTCGTAATCTTAAATGATTCACTGCATTTTTAATGTAAGAAAAAAAGTAATGAGTGATCTACAATTGTCTCACCTTTCCCCACTCACGGCTTTCAACAGACAACATTACAAATTAAATCAAGTGGGAAGCTGCCTGCCTAGTCCTGATCTACACAGGGATTTCCCAGCCACCATCAGCACACTGCAATTGCACAGACAACCTTTCAACATCAGCCTGCTGCACCCAAACTGTTGTACCAAGTGGAAGGGCAGACAAATGTAATGGAAAAGCAAGTTCTGAAAAGGCTTAGACAACTTCATCCTTTGTCAGTGAATAAGGCATTATGAAACTGGAAAGCACTGAATCTAGCCTTTTTAGTTTATTAGAATTTGGGCTGCTGAACACTGCAGTTTTGAAGGTGTAACCAAAGACATAGATATACAGAGGTATGTAAATACTTGCAGAGGAAAACTAGTGGCATTTTTTAAGTTAATCAGATAACTTTAATAGTCCTGTTACTTTTCTTTAGTGCCTGAATGTATCTGTAAACCATGATGAGTGCATTTAAAAACATTACTTAAAACATTATTTGGCTTTCCTCAATAACCTCAGATGTTTCTTTTGAACTGTACATTCATTACATCTGTATCAACTGTATGCTCATGATATGGTTGCTATTTTATATTGTTGTAATTCCTACTGTCCTACTCTTCGTAATGAAATTATCTTTGAACTCTCGCGAAAGCATCAATCCTCCACTTCCACCTTCTTGTAGATTTCCCCCTCTGACACAAAAATAAAATTAAAAAACCTACACCAATATAGGATGTTACAATTTAACTTGTTTGAACTTAAGAGTGTAACATTTTAATAGCCTGAAAAACCAATCCCCAAACCAGAAGCTCTAAGGCAGCTGAAAGTGATGTATCCCTATGCATTTTCCAACTTGTCTCCATGCTGCCTAGTGAAACACCTGGCATCTATTTGGATGAAAATTACTGCAGAGGATCCTAGAGTCTGTCACTGCTAACCGAAGCAGGGGGAAAAGAAGGAAAAGCTGTTACTGACCTTTCTCTTGAAGTCTCTATCAGTAGCAGACTACCTACTTCCTGTGCCTGCCCTCTGTCTATGCAGTTCAGTATCTCTGGTACATTCTTTGAGTTCTCCACCTTTCCATCTTATAATATTAATACTCCTGTCTTTCCATTAGACCACATGTCTCAGAGCCAACCTGGCCATGAACACTTCCAGGGATGGGGTATCCACAACCACTCTGGGCAACCTGTTCCAGTACCTCACCATCCTTCACAGTAAAGAATTTTTCCTAAAATCTAATCTAAACCTATTCCAGTTTGAAGCCATTCCTCCTTGTCCTGTCACTACATGCCCTTGGAAAGAGTCTTTCTCCTTTTTGGAGACTCCTCTCAGGTACTGCAAAGACATAATTAGGTCATCCTGAAGCCTTCTCTGCTCCAGGCTGAACAATCCCAATTCTCTTAGCCTTTCCTCATAGGAGAAGTGCTCCATCCCTCTAATCATGTTGGTGGCCCTCTTCTGGACTCACAAGTGAAAATGTTGAGCCTTATCAAAGCATACAAGTTACAATTTTGAGAATATGCCTTAGGGAAAAAAAAAAAAAAAAAGGATTTTTTAAAATGGAAAATGATTTTTGACAGAATTTAGATTTCTGAAGGCTGGCCAGTTTATGAATGAATTTGCAAGCTTCAGAAAACAGCTCACAGCTTAAAGGAAATCACTGATCTACTGAGCACAAAGTAAGATCAGATCCATACCTGTGGTATGACATATTGGATTGGCTTTTCCGTTTCTTTCCAGTGTGAGGTTTGTCAAACAGCGCAGCCCCTTTGTGCACTGAAGTAAGTGATTAATATTGCTAATACAGTTGCTGTGAAGGTAAATGTGGCTAATCTTATGTCTGGTTCCATGAAGGGATCGAAATCCTGGAAATTTCAGGGAAAAAAACAACCAACCACAAAGTAATGTTTTCTGCTACAGTCCTAGACTATGTGGTTTAGAACAAATGGCATCTTGTTGAAAAATATTCAGTAAATAATATAACTAGAAATGAGAGAACAACACTTGTTCCATATCCTTGTCTCCATGTTAATTACCTATGCTATTCCACCACAAAGTACAACATTTAAGCTACTTTAAAGACAGCTACTATGTGAGCTGTCTTTAAAGAAACAGAATAATCTCTGACTGTTAAAATGCTTGTAAAAATAAACTTTTTTCTTGAAGTTTCTTTTTATAACACAAGCTCATTAACACAATTGTTACCAATGTTCTTTTTATTTCCCATTACAAGTTATTTTGATTTTGTAGCTTGAAATCGTAAGGACAACTGATCATTTCAACAAGGGATATACAAGAGAACTTCCATATCATATGTAAAGTTGCATTTTGTTCTATAAAAATGAAAGATATGAATATTTTGGAAGTAAGTCTGAAATGTTTACTGTACTACTTTCAGAATAAATTTGGCCTCACCAAACACAGAAGAATAAATTCTAGTTCAGAATAATCTTTGGTGTTAAAAAGTTTAAAGCTGAGAAGAGCAGCAATTGCCACCTTTATTAGAATTATTCAGTGAATTGGCACTTGAAGCTCTAGGAACTTCTCAAAATACACTTGGTCAAGTTTTTCAAAATTAAAGTGAGACAAATGCTTTGTATTGCACAGCACATGGCAACATCACTTACCAGAGAGATCGTGTATGTGATTATATGACAAGTTCAGCATAGTCAAATTAAAGAGGTTTTCCAGTCCTAAACAAAATGAGAGAAAAAATAGAAACAGTGGGATTTTCAGAAGAATGCTCTGCTTTCATCAAATTCAATGCTTGCAAAGTGAAACTTTAAAGATTATAACTACAAAGTATGACATTGAACTATAATCATATTATAAAAATCAGGTCTTCCCTCTAAATTAAGGCATTTTACTATGATAACACTTATGAAGACTATATACACTCATCTTAAAATTTACTTTATAAAATGGTTAGCATACTAACCCATACTAACTTGGTATAACCTTAATTATATGCAAACATTCCAGAAGTAAACTTTTAAAACGACTCTTAGAAAACCTTTGTAACTTGCTAGATGGACAGAAATAAACATTGCAGACCCTCCACTTTGGTCAGCAGGTTACAGGACAAGCTCAGAGTCCGCAGCTTAGCCAGGGAACCGAGCCCCTCGATGCGGCGGATCTGGTTTGATGACAGATCCAAGTGCTGCAGATTCCGGAGATGGTCAAGCCCTTGGATCCTGGCGATGAGATTACAGTGGGCGTTGAGCGTGTGCAGGTCCGAGCTCAGGGACACATTCTGTAGGCTGCGAAAAGAGGCGCCCACCATCAGCCGGGCAGCTCGGCCCCACGCCGCGGCCTCCCTCTCTCCGGCCCGTCCGCACTCACCTCTTGACGCCCTTATCCATGAGGCTGAGCTCGCCGGGGATCCCCGCCATCCCGCCGGGCCCCCGCGCCAACCGCATCTCACTTCAAACCTCCCTCGTATCCCACGGCAGCGCTCCCCGCCTTAGGCCGGGACACAAACGCCTCACGGCCCCGCCTCAGGGCCCCGCCTCGCGGGAAGGCGGTGCTGCCGGAGCTCGCGCAGCGCGGGGCAGCGGGGGAGGGCGTCGTGCCTCCGCTGGGCTCCCCTGCCGCTCCCTGCCGCTCCCCTGCCGCTCCCCTGCCGCTCCCCTGCCGCTCCCCTGCCGCTCCCCCGCCGCTGCCCTGCCGCCCCCTGTCGCTTTCCTACTGCCTCCTGCCGCTCCCTGCGCTTTCCTGCCGCTTTCTGCTGCCTCCTGCCGCCTTCCTGCCGTCGGCCCAGGAAGGGGCCGGGTTTAGAGACTGGAATGCTTTGAATTCTTCTCGGGGGGACTGGAGCGGCGTTGGTGTTTTTAGAGCTGACCCAGTGTTAAGAATTTCGCGGAATCACAGTATATCCTGAAATGGAAGGAACGCACAGGGGTCGTCGGTGGCCATCCCCAAGAGTCACACTGTGTGCCTGAGAGCGCTGTGACTCTGTCAGGCTTGGAACTGTGACTGCTTTCCTGGGGAGCCTATTCTCATGCCCAACCACCAAGTGACAATCTCAGTGAGGCTTTCTGAGATCAGGCAGCTTTGTCAGAAGTAAAAAATCCTTATCAATCTGCTGTTTGGGAGATTCTGTAAATGCCTTTGTTGTACTAGAAATCGTACTAGGATGTTCAGTGAAGAAAATCAGTTGCATCTGTACTTTAAGATGCCATTCAGTGTAACATTGATTTGTTCTAAGATAGTGATCCAAATCCAGCTGTACATGGCAGAATACGCAGACGGTTGTAAGAATGCTGAATATCAAAAAATATGTGTGCATTCACAGAGAAGGACACTCAGAAAAGACACTGAAATAAAACAAGAAATTATGTGTTTTAACCATTTAAAACATATGCCATGCTGAACTTCCCAATCATGAATACTAGAAAATTAATATTTTAATTATTATGAGTTATTAATAATGCATGGTAAATGCATACTTAAATACATACTGTCATTTATGAAATTAATAAATGCAATTTAAAATGTATGCAAGTTTTAGTAAATAGAGGTGTCCTTGTAGAACTACAATTTTTGTAGTCTGTAAGGTGAAAGTATTTATTGAGTACTGCAGGGATTTGGAAAAAAAGGAAGAATTTTCTTATGGTTATAAGCTGCTCTGGAGCTGTAGATTCTTTCACTGACGATGCTGCAAAGTTTCTGTGTGGCGAAGGAAACCCACTTTAAGTCATTGCAAAAATTAAAAGAACATTCTGTGCACATGCCTATTTTAGCCAAAGGTTTCTTACATGAAAGCATATTCTGTAAACTAACTTCTCAGATGAATTTATTTTGTGTTTGAGTGAAAATCCTGCTATTCAGGACTGGTGTGAACCACTGTGTCATTCAAGTTGGCCCCTGTAAAAGCATGAGTTTTGTTTACTGCACTGCCGAGCTTTGACCTGCATGACGTGACTGCTTTCGCAACTTGGCTGACAAATTAAGAACTTTTAGTTAGCAGCTCAGAGTTTGGGCACTTACACAACCCTTAGGCTTAGGATCCATGCTGAGCTTCTTTTCAGTTTGTTTTCTTCTTTCTGCCCATTTTTCTCTACATCTTTTAAAAAGAATAATTGCATTTTTTGATACAAAAGTAATTGGTTTATGATATCTCCACATCTGATTGAAGAGAAGCACCTAACAAAAAATGTAACACAGATTGATAAATATCTAGAAAAATCAGTGGCCACACCTTAAAAGACACATGCCACACCTGTAGGAACTTCCATCCTTCCTCTTTCTATTCTACAGCCCCCAAGCAGAAATGAAAATTTTTATACGGCTTTCCTTCACGGCTGTGTCTGAAGATTAATGCCACCTTAGGATGTGCTTGAGTACTAGTCTAATGAGTGCTCAGGAAAAAACTGGGAATAAAACTGGTAATTTTCTTTCTAGGGCAGTGTTTAATGAGTGAAGTATAAACAAGCTCCAATATACCCAGTGACTGATGAGATTTTGGCAAAACATATTGGTAATCATTGGTTATCACTGCCCATTTTCTATATGGATGGTGGAAAAATAGTGCCAGGCTGTTCATCTAATGTCCATGTCACCGTCAATAATATAGGGAAGGTTGATTTTTTTCCTCTTTCCCTAGGGTTGATGTAGAAGTCACATTTACTCACATCTGTGGTTGTCTCTGAAGATGTACATAAAATAAAGTGAAATCTGTTGATGAAAATCATCAACATTTGCCATGCATTATTTTTTATGTGGTTTTCTTTAAAAATACCTGCAGACCTTAATAATTTCTGGGGTACACATTAAACCAACATGTACATGATTTGCTAGTGCTTCTTGAAGTATTTGGTTAATTATCTTCACACAGGAGACATCAAAACCCAAAGTATGCTTTCTTTTCTGAATTATTAAGCCAAGCTTCCCATAACATTTCACTAGCAAGTAGGGCTATGACAGACTGCTAGCAACAAAGTGAAATCTGCTGTGAAAAAAACCGAAAAATGGGAAAAGGAGAAAGTAATGACCCCAAAGATGTGCAAAGAAAAGAAAAAGCGAAGGTACAACTCAAGAGAAATATAGGTTATTTTGATGGAGTAAGTTTTATTATAGGATCAATTGTTGGAGCAGGGATATTCGTGTCTCCGACAGGGGTGTTAAAACATTCCTTACTCAATGTTGGCATTGCACTAATGATCTGGACTGCATCTGGGCTGGTTTCTCTGATGGGTGCCCTCTGCTATGCGGAGCTGGGAACCGCTCTGCCCTTCTCTGGAGGAGAATACAGCCATATTAAAAGAGGCCTTGGATCCCTACCTGCCTTCATGTTTATCTGGACATCAACATTTACCAAACCAGCATCAAATGCTGCTCGAGCCTTGCTGTTTGCTGAATATGCCACTCAGCCTTTCTATGGCATTTGTCCTGCACCAGACGTGCTGAAGAAGTGCTTGGCCTTGGCCATTCTCTGGTCCCTGGGGATTTTGAATGGCCTCAGTGTCAAAATGGCTGCGTGGGTGCAGACAGTTTTCACTCTGCTGAAGATGATGGCCTTGTCTGTGATTGCTGTCGGTGGCATAGTTCTCCTTGTTATTAGGCAAAAGGAGAGTCTAGCCAGGTTTGAGGACATATTCGGCTCAGAGATCCCCAACACCTCGCAGGCTGCCGAAGCCTTCTTCCAAGGGCTGTACGCATATGGTGGCTGGTGGTCCCTCAATTACATGGCAGGTATTCTGCTCCTCTTCTTTAGATTTAGTTCTGCAGTTCTCATTCTTGTATCCCTCAGCTTGTTTTGGGAGAATTTGTCTCTACTTCAAGATGTCAGGGTTCTTCACATTTTACATGAGTGTTGGGGCTGGTAGAAGAGGCATTGTTCTCTCTAGGGAAAATTCCTTCTTTTTATGCAGATTCAAACTGACATTTCCAGGGAAGTGCAAGAGAAATCATAATAGTTAATTTATATATCATGCATAAACAGAATTTTTCATACCTTAAAAATTTGCATTTTTGTCTTTCACAGTGTCCATGTCAGTGTATTTTTAGGAAAGTATTGAGTTATCCATGCCAAACTATGTCTGCATAGATAATTCCTTTTTAAATATCTGTGCCTTATCTGAGGTTATGCAGGTGATTTGAACGTGGACAAATTAATTTTGAGTTTTGCTATAATGTAGTAATTTTATAGGATATATTTTCCTGGGAAAATAGACTTTTGAAGTTTAATAGAAGGTAAAGAGAGGTCTGTGGAAGGTGGTATAAATTTTTTCAGAGAACTTGTATTCAATTTTTACATTCAAAAGGTTTTTTAATATCTATTTACTTCCCTATTCTGTATCTGCTGACATGTGACAGTAATAAATGAGCATTTTTTCTTGAAATCTAGAGATGTTCATAATGTTATTCATGTCACAAGTTAAATTAATGGAGTTTTATAGTATCATCAGGTTAATGGAAGTACATTGTAAGCAAGTATCTTTAATCATTTCTATCCAATGACCTCTATCATGTAAAATATTAAATAAACTCAATGTGTTAAATGCATACCACAAAGTTCAGTGGTGAGGACTGTGTGAAAATTTGGTTAATGTTTAGAAACCTGACTGTTGTCTTTATAATCCAGGTACTCCAGCTTTAAAATAGGCTGCAATTTAAGCAAGTGATATAAATCAGGAATGTATGGTTTTGAAACCTTAGAAATTACTTAGAGGCAAGCATTTATCTTTGTAAGCCTGAGAAAATACAGGACTTATGGGAAAATACTGATTTATTCTGATCAGTTAGCAGTACTAATAAATGCCTGGGCAGCACAGCTGTTTAGACAGATGTAACCTATACAATAGTTCTGAACCAAACTGAGTTTCCTATTCTTCAACAATAACTTCATTTCTGTGAGCTTCAGCTGATGGATCAGATGCCAGCTGGCTGGCAATACTGCAACAAGCAACAAAACAAATGGAAAGATAAATTTAAATTGGCAGTTTTGGTGATTAGCCTCTTCTGAGCTCAAAATTACTAAGTGTATTTCTTATATCTGAAATAAATCCCAAACTCTCTTATAGTATCTGAATTCCACTATTGTGGTCCTTCAGTCTTGTCTCTGTGCACTACAGCCAGCACAGGGATCATGGCTCAAGGCTGATGTCCTGAGCAGAAGACAGAAATCAAATGTGAAGGAAGAAACAGATTTCTGTCTCCTAAAAAGAGTTTAAATGAGCTGCACATTTGACTTTTCACTTCTTCCCTTTTATCAGTTATTTACTGGTAATACTCAGAAAATTGTCCGTAAATGCTGCAGGAAGTGGGAAGTGGAGCGGGATCAAGAGGAAGGAATGAAAGAGATGAAAAAGAACCGTTTTGACAGAGACTAAGCTTCTTGAATGCAGCTCCATCTTTTGCTCGGATTGTGACATGCCCAGAAATGTGTGCTAGAGTCTGAGTTATTCACCTGCAAAATTTGGAGGTTTTTTTCTTGTTTGGTAAGAGTAGTTCTAAGGTATCAGACTTAGCACTAAACATTTTTCTTCCACCATCTTTGCCCTGGAAAAGATAATAATCATCAGAATCCATCAGGAATGCCCCTCTTTTAAAGCCACTCTGTTATGGCTCTTGTGTCTATACCTTCAGTCTCTTCTGTTACATCTGTATTTCTTGATATAAGAGCAAAGAGAAAGGCTTTGAGTAGGAATAGGCAAATATGCTCAATAAGTTTCAGACCAGGATTTGTGAGGTGATGTAAGAATAAATAATGTGACTTAAGAGTTTCATGTTTAAGCTAGTGATTTTCAAGTAAGGCTACTTGAAAATTTACTACCAAATCACTTTTCTAATGTAAGTCAAATATGTGATTAATAAAATCAAAGGGAAATTATCACTCCTTTTGTCATTTTTGAATCAGTCAGCTCTTCATCCAGCCTTCCTTCCAAAATAAATAAAAATAGTTTGAGAATCTTTAATATTAGCCTATTTGAGAACCACTGTAGGACTTCACAAGCAGAGAATTTAGCAATCATGATTAGGGATTGGGACAGGACTTTGGTATCAGTCTTGTCAAATTCTGCACAGCTTCACCACTGAGGAAGACTTGCAGAAGCTACACTGCTTGCTTAATTTGTTGTTTTAAATTGTATTTTTCAGAGGAGATGAAAAGCCCCAGCAGAAATATCCCCTTAACTGTGATGACTGCTGTTCCTGCAGTAATTGTTTTTTATTTACTAGTGAACATCTCTTATCTGACTGTCCTCACACCTAAGGAAATCGTCTCCTCAGGTATGTATTTAATATTTCTTTAATTAAAAAGAACTGGCCCACTGACATATCCATCTGACGTCAATGGCCTGGGTTACCTCTGCTCACCTAACTTCTCAGTCCAAAAATTTGGGTTCATTTTCTTTTAACAGAGAATTCTTCATTAATTTTACTGTATGACACAAGTTGGATGAATGCAGGCAGGTTGTTGAAATTGCTGGCTTTTCCCTACACTGTCTAAAAAGAAATCAGAAGTGTATTAAAACCTGGAAAATAAGGTGAAAGTCAGGTCCCAAGTATAGAGATGATCTGTAGTTTTAATCCTATCTCTTCCTTCTTTCCCTATCCCATCGAGTATCAGAATAAAGCCATTACTCTTTAGGAGGTGGACAAGTCTAACATGTTCAGGAGGATAGAAAAGACTATGGACATAAAAATGTAGCTATTTTGAGTGTATATTACTTATGATAAATACTGTGATTTCTCAGAAGAGCCTATACAAAATTCCGGTGTATGTAATGCCTGTCTCAGATCCTGTACCAATAAGCTGGCCATGAAAAGCTCCAAAGGGAACTGTATTTCTCCTTCATTGTCCAAGCAGCACATTTTAAATCCCACTGTAATGAGACTGGCCTTGCTTATAGACCTGCCAAAACCCATACTTCATTTGGATGGATTTTTTTTCCTATGAAAAAGCTCAGTAATATTAATGAGAACAGTGTACCTGTCACTCAGTAACCTCATATTATTGCTCAGCCTGTGTCAGGTTGTCTGCTGAGAGAGATGGATCATCTGCATGCTACAATGAGGGAGGCAGCAAATACCAGACTATCCATGAATAGCAGTTTCCAGCTGGCATGAGCAGCTCTGTGCATACCAGGGGAACTCTGTTTATCTACGCCAGCGGAGAAGATAACCTTAAAATTATAGTACTTTTTCAAGCATTTCTTGTTGTTTTTTTTTTTTTTTGGCAGAGTAGGGCAGGAGGTCACTGTTTTCTCCATCTCTAATAACTTCCTATGCTGCACAGGACACTGCAAGGCCTATGTTCCTCATGGCATTTGATTATAGACTTGTCCTCACTACAATATCAGCTATAGCTAACTTCCAAGCAATATGGAATACCTCTTGTTTAGAAACAATCTTTCACATTTCCCAGTTCCACCCAGAGGAAAATCTCATTAATAGCACATTTGTTGACTCATCTCTGAACGCAGATGTGTTCCTGTTGGCAGTTTCCTGTAACAGCAGATTGTGTCACCACCGTGGTCACACTAGGAACCAAGGAGTTAATTTTCTTTCCTTGCCCAGGTTTGTGTGTTTATGATGCAGGATGTGAGAGCAGCTCACTCCTGCTGGGCAGTCCATGACTGTAGTATTGGCATCAGCAGGTTTTTCAGGCTTGCTCTGGCAGGCAGCACTCCTTGCTGTCATCCCCCCAGGAAATGTTTAGCACCTGAATGAAATACCCTTAGGATTGGATTAGTGTTGGACTGACTGCAACGAAAAAGCAGGCATTGCTGGGAAATAATAGGTGCTTCTTACTTTTTGTTCCTGTTGAGTCTGCTATTTATTCAGAACACAGTACTTGTACTATACTAATTCTTTGCTTTCTTGCAGTTGCTGTGGCAGTCACTTGGGCTGATCGAGTGATCCCCTCTGTTGCCTGGATCATTCCTCTCTCTGTTGCTGTCTCAATATTTGGTGCCCTCAACAGCAGCATGTTCACACTTGGGCGATTAAGCTATGCTGGAAGTCAGTCAGGACATTTACCTCTTTTAATATCCATGCTTAATGTCCACTCCTGCACTCCTGCACCAGCCATGATTTTTTCAACCACCATTGCATCCATTTTTATCATCCCCTCTGACCTTATTATGTTAACAAATTTCTTTGGATTTTCTGCCTGGCTTATGACTGGATTGACTTGTACAAGCCTGATAGTACTTCGATACCGGGAACCTCATCTACACCGACCGTACAAAGTAAATGCATCTAAGTTCAGAATATTTTTTATTGATTTTTTTCGAGTCCTGGGTAGCTTGCAAAAATTATAGAAGAAGTGCAAACCCAAACTGGATAGTCACAAAAATACAAATAATAATCTCAATGCTTAGAGCCTTATTTGAAATTTTTTTTTCACTATAGAAAGAAGAGAAATGAACAGATGGCCTCTGCCCTAGTGAACTTGAAAACACAAGATGGTTCTTTGCAGAATGGGAGATATGTGCAAACAATGTGGAACCAGTGTGGAGCAGTAACAAGAACAGTATAGGACCCATTGCCAATTAAACTTTGATCTGTTCTCATCTTCCCTGACACAATCACAGGCATTAAGGATAGGTTGAATTTCCTCTTACTCCAGCAGTCAGAAAGCTGGGTTAGAAGTGTATGCTTATTGTGAAGGCTTCTAGGCACTCAGCCCTGAGTGACTTATAGGAACCCACAATATTATATGTGAACAAATGGATTTCCAGTACTGCCTGTCTCTCCCCCTCAACAATAGAAGGAGCCCAAACAAATATTTTAGAAAAGATGACTCTCTTATAGGCAATTTGAGTAAGATGACTCTTGTCCTGGGTGAATTTATAGCAGCATGAGAAAGGGTACTGTACTGTGGCAAAGTTACTCTTGTGAATGAGGCATAAAATCACAGTTGGTTCATTTATTTCCTAAACCACTTTTTTTCTTTCTCTTACAGGTGTTTTTACCAGTTCCGTTTATGATGGTGGCAATATCTTTCTTCCTAGTTCTAGTTCCCATCGTCTGGTCTCCAAACCTGCAATATGTTTATGCTTTCCTGTTTATGCTTGGGAGTCTTATTGTTTATCTGCCTTTTATACATTTTAAATTGCGTTTTGCATTTCTTGATAAAATTACTTGCCACTTACAGCTCCTGTTAGAAGTCTGTCCTGCTGATGAATCTGCTGAGGGCAAATGTGAATAATGGCAGATATTTAATCTCAGTACAAATAAGAGCCAACAGAGGATTTTGTTTAACTGAGACTGTAAACAGTACAATTTAGATGTTGATGTGATATACAGGTGTGCATGCATGCATATACAAATATAAATGTATACACATATATTTCAAACATGCACATCTATGTATGTATAGGCACAGAGTCACAGAATCACAGAATGAACTAGGTTGGAAAAGACCCTTGAGTCCAACCCATGACCTAACACTTCCTCATCAAATAAACCATGGCATAAACATAATAAGTTAATATGTATATATGTTTGTGTCTGTTTGTATAATTACATAAATTTGTATGTATACTAATTTAGTAAGTGCAAAGGACGTCTCTTAAATTTGCAAAATCTGTAAAATGCTCTCTCTTGCTCCTGAAAACACAGTTAAAAGTTGTGTAAAGTCTTGCAATAATACAAATAAGACTCAATCAGCACAAATGATTATCAATATTATCATACAATAACTGAATAAATACAGAATGGGATCATTATAAAAATACACTTTCGCACTTCAAACTAAATTGTCTAGATTATTCTTAGTTTACAGTAGTTCATTGATTAGAACTTCTGATTTTAAAGGCTTTATCTTTCTTTTCATCTGCTACCTTTTTTTTTTTTTTGCATGAATTTATTTTTAATAGAAGTCTTTGAAGAATATCATAAAGTTGACTGAGATCTTAAATCCCAAGAAAACTATACATGGTGCATCTTAGCTATTTTAGAAAAATACATACAAATTCAAGGTGAAACCTTACAAAGCACAAAGTAAGACAATAAGAATTATTTATCATTTTCATCACAGAAATAAAAGCTAAAGATATGTAGATTCCTTTTCTAATTTGTTTGCATCTTAGTATTAATACTACTTTATTCCTTGCTTTTTTTGTGGTTTTGAGAAATAAGGCTTTTTAATGCCTTTTTCCCTCCATTTTTATTTTGTTTATGAATGCAAGATAAATTAATTCCTTTTCCTTCTGATAATTGGGCCGTATTAAAGGCACAGAATATTTAATCTTAAAAACAAATAAACAGTACATTAAAATTATGTATGTAGGTGACTATTAATATATGCTGCTATTTTTATAATTGCAATAGAATTACAAATATAAAATGATTTTCTAAATCTGGCAATGAAAGATCAGCAACAAAACCAGTAGATGGCCCCAGTCAAACATCACTCTTATGCCATGATCTCTGGTTTGACTGATGTTGTTTTGATGAAACTGGCTTACATGGCATTGTATTATAACACACTAGAATGAAAAAGATCTTGCTACAATACTCGATTCACTGATGTATAGAAATTTTAGAGATCAGAATGATAGATAAAGAATTCTTCATAGCTACCCAAAATCTAGGGTGGCCATCAATAAAATCAGGAATCAACCCAAGGTTTAAGAGGATTTGACTTTACACTGGAATGAGCCCCCAAATGAGAACAAATACATGAAGCAAGTGGCTCTTTTCAAGGTGATAATGCACACAGAATGAAAATTTGAACAAAAAATTATGCCTTTTAAAATGCCGTATGAAAAAAAGTTCATACAAGTGAGGACTGCAGTGTATACAGCTGAGCTGGAGACTGGACGCAAGAAAGAAATCAATGCTTAATTTCACTTAATAGTGCTGTTGGAAAAACATTTCTCTTGCTATTTAAATTCAAAAAATCATGAGACTCATCAACATTGTAGAGTATATTTTAAGAACTGAATTATAAAAGAAAAAAATTATTTTACTGTGACCAAAGCATCCATTGGTGATTTGTAAATTCAGGTGTTGCAGTGCCACAGATTTTCGACTGAACTTTCAAGTAATTTATTTAAATCTATATTTTAATATGCAAATGAAAAGTGGAGGTTGTAAGGAAAAAAGTTTATGTAACAATAACACTGTATTGTAGACCAGATAACTAGGAAAAGCAAGCATCAGGGGAAAGTTGCTCAGTTGGGTGTGTTATTTCCATGTAATTTCTTGTCAGTGTGTCAACTATCTATTTAATTCTACAATGAGTTGGCTACCTACTGATATCATATGTCAAAATATTTTGGGGTAATTGAAGCATGTATTTGTTAATGATACAAACTTCAAATATAGAGATTTAGCAGTTCCAACCAATCAGTGGACTCAAAAGTCCCAAGGAAATGTAATATGAAATAAATTGCATTTATGTATCTGTCTGTAATGTGAAGTAGATAGTTTTTATTTTAACAAAAATCTAGGGAATGGCACATAAACATACAAGATGAGAAGATTTAGAATAGGTAAGTATTAAAAATGTCCATACAACTTAAGCTCCTCTGCAAAGGCACCTTTCAATGGCCTTGCATTATCAGATCATAAACTGTTCTTTCTATATACCCTTACCTCATTTATTGGAATGAATGGATGGTGTCAAATAATTCACAGTTATTTTCTCCCCATTTCAACACGTGATCTTGCATTTTGTTATCACTCTCTGCTCAAATGCTGTTCTTGATAGATGTTATCTTACAGAGTTTTCTATGGTATTCCTCATGACAGCACCTAAGCTATTCACAAACAACCACTAATTTCTCTTGCCTCTAATGAGCTGTGTCAGTGGTATCATCTTTGCTTGCTGAAAGTAAATTAAGGTGATGTGAAGATTGCACAAGAAATCTGTTCTGTGATGTTCCCTGAGATCCCTCAATTCACTTCACATACCTGGATGGAGAACCATTGATGGAGATTCAAATCCAAGTATGGATTTTTTTTTAATCTTAGGAGCAGGGTAAAGAGCCAGGGAATTGGTGAACATACATCTTTTATGGCTATTCAGACACTATATAAGGATTTACATTTCCATTCATTCCAGCTTTTAGATGGAAACAAAGGAAGTATGGCCAAAATTGCTAACTAACTTTGGATGCCTAAGATGGGGTACCCTGGAGCTGATTTTTCATGGTAATTATTAAGTTCAGACTGCCTATAGTCCCCTGGAATTAAGTTCCAAGAATACTACAAAAAGGAAAATAGGACAAATTATTGCAGTCACTTTGGTTTAGATGAATAGCTGTTATCCTTTAGTCCATCTTCTGACTAACTGTGGGTAGCTGCAACTCCTTTAAGACTTACAGTCTACTAAATGTTAAATTACAACCATGAGATTTTAAAATTCCACAAATCAAATGGGAGGATTTAAAACCTGGTACTGAAAATGAGGAAAACAGAATTAATTTCAATTTTGAAAAATTATGATTTAAAGTATTCCAGTATAGCCATAGAATTTTATAGAAAAAGATCAGCGTGTATTCTTCTGGGCAATACTGAAATTCCTAAATCCAGCAACTGTTCTGCAAGTGCTACATTATTCACTACATCAAATTTCTCTTCTACAGCAAATGAGGGATTGGCTGCCTCATATTTAGCATCTTCTTCAACACAAATGTTGACTTATTCCCAGATCCAAGAGAGACAGGATTTTCTGAAAAAGAATACTCTCATTAAATGACCCCTGTTGGAAAGGGACAGCTGAGCTGAATTAGCATTATAAAAGCAATTCCAGATATGGTATGGCCCATCCCCTGAATATGAGTCACTGATGTTCTCTTAATGCAGACTTTCTTTTGCCCAATTGTTTTAGAATGCTAAATCACAAAGAAGCAAAGACACTATTAAATTTATAAAGATTTCTTATTGTTGCTGGCTCATTCCACATCTCCAAGTAGTAAACATAAAGAAAATTCAAATTTATAACTCGTGTTAGATACTCTAGCCAAGAGCAATTCAATATTTTAACATTATAGCTTGTTTCAGTTGGTCTCAGCTGCTTTCCTACTTGAATGTATTTCAGAAGATGCTATATGGAACTGCAACTGTTTTATTACTAGACTTTATCAGATATTTATTTAATTTTTTTTTTTTTTTTTATCTTTGACTTCATAATTCTTTTATGCTTATGCATACTTGCATGGTTCAGAACTTCAACCTTACAACAAGTAAAGAGAGAATGTGGATAATTTTTTATCAATATTGTACTGACTGGTCCATTTTGACATGTAATCTCCCTGTTTTTCCAGGTTTCTAACACAATATTTGTATGCATGTCTGCATTATCTTTTTTTTTTTTGTCCTTTATCTCCTTAAAAAAAGAGTAAAATACAAAATTATTATCAGTATTATTTTAAAAATTAGTTGTAATTACACGTCATGCTACTTCCATGTGTGCTGACTGCTTTACAAAAAAAATCGCTTTGAGGCTAACCCTAGCAATTGTACAGAAGAAAGAAAAAGCCCAACAATTATTTGTTTTGCTTCCCTTTTCATAGTTAGTGTTAACTGTGATTCCAATAAAAAGATTATCAGCTAATAATGAACAGCTGTACATGGTTTTTCATGCTCTGATGTGGTGATATTTGGTTGCAACTTCTGGGTTAGGTAGGGGAGGATGTGTGAGGAGCTGCCTGTAGCTGTTAGGCCATGAGTGGTTCAGACCCGACTTCTGCTCCTATGCTTGTTACATACACTGTGGATATTGCTAAGGTTCCCTACATCTCAGTTTCCACATATGCCAAACCAGAAACAATTGTGTTTTAACAACTAACAGGTCAAAGGGTATTCACTTGTGACCTTCTCTTCTGTACCACAGTTAAAAGTTATTCTTGTCATTGTCCTTATGACTTATTCCAAGTGATGGAGGATCCTGGGCATTCCCAGTTCTTACTGGCTTGATATGGAGGGATAAGAGCTGTATCTGCTTCAGGAACTTTGAAGCTGTTTGTATTTTTGCTTTGGAACAGGGAATGAAACATTTTTAAATTAGCAGGTTTGGATAAGCTTAAGACACTGTTGAGGAGTTGGCCTGTTAATGTTGATTTTCAGTAACTCTTGCTTCACAGGGGAAGTTTCAGGAGTGCAAAGGAAAGGTAACAATGCCAATATTTTAATAGAATAAAATAATTGAGCCAGGAAATTATGTACTTGTCAGTGTTACATAATTCCTTGGAAAAAAGTAATGGAACAGATAACATGAAACTGAATTAATAATGAATTACAAGTGACTAGCAGAATTAATGCCAGTTCATTTGTATTTATGGAAAATAATCCTATCAAACCAGTTTCACATTATACTTTCTGCAATATAGGTTGGGATAAAAGCGGAAGAAAAGGTGATTTTGAGGTCCACCAAAGCTGCAGACTTGACAAAGTAGTTACACCACTAGAAATCTCTTGTT
Source organism: Hippolais icterina (assembly GCA_013400075.1). Taxonomy (NCBI): domain Eukaryota; kingdom Metazoa; phylum Chordata; class Aves; order Passeriformes; family Sylviidae; genus Hippolais; species Hippolais icterina. Next base: position 25,755 of record VWYN01012834.1, on the reverse strand, counting down.
TGGCAAATTTAAAAGTGACTAGAGTTTTTCATTATGTAGCATAGCTACTGAAATTAGCCCTATTAGCAAACCTTTGTGCATAATATTGGCTAGGGATTTTCTCCTTCTTTTGACAACAAAAAGATATTTTTCCTGGCAGTGAGAGATAAATGTGTTTAGGCTGAGACTTCCCTATATGCAGCTCCATATGCAATGGTTCTAGTGGGAGGGTGGTGAGGCACTGGGACAGGCTGCCCAGAGAAGTTGTGGATGCCCCATTGTAGGCCAGGTTGGATGGGCCACTTGATCTAGTGAAAAGGGTCCCTACTCACAGCAGAGGGGCTGAAATCAAATGATCTTCAAAGGTTCCCACCAACCCAAGCCGTTCCATGATTCTGTAATTGTGAAGTTCTGGGCTGCAAGAGGGACTTTCTATAGCAGAGTCCCACCAGCACTAGGTGTGGCCACGCCTGGAACTTTGGAGAGGGGATGTTGCTGAGCAACCTCACAGCCTTTCTGTAGACATTCCACTGCAGTTGGTGCACAGGGTCCCTCTCTTTTTACTCTGCCTGCATGGGTATGTCCTGTCATTATTGTTAAAGTGCTAATTTATATAAAGTGTGGCCTTTGTACTTTGCAGCCAAGCTCTTGAACCTGAGCTTTTATTGGCAACAGGTTCTTGTGGTTGTTTAAGACTTCATTTCTGAGTATTTCCAAAAGGGTGCATTTGGCAGGTGTTTCATGTGTAAAGAATTTGGGCAAGCTAATGTTTAAATTGGCTACTGATGTCCTCAATTTGGGATTGCCTGTTGCAGAGAGATCATCAAACCTGAGCTTCTGTTATGTGTGGTCTCATTCTTGTGCTCCAAAACAATCACTTTATGTTGTGATTTTCAGTAGATTAAACTTTTCCTCTAAATCAGTTTTCTTGGCATGAGAAGCATCTTTGTGTTTAATTAACTTTTCTTTCATGCTTAAAATTAATTTTCTAATGCCAGGTCTAGTTAAGATGCAGTGGAAAGTTAGATACAAAGTCCTAGTGTTTCTGTCTGTGTGTCTGTAACTTCATTCTCTTTGTGATGGCCACACTGACATGCTTTCTGAAAGGTTTGCAAAGTGTAACAGCAATGAGATTTTTTTCTACCATATATAGTCATAGAAAATCAGTGTAAGATCTTAATTTTGGTTACAAGAAGAGTAAGCAATCTTAAAAGTTGAAGTCAATTGTCCTTGTTGCTTCCTTCCAACACACTCTGTGAGTCTGTTGCATGAGGAAGGCTGTGAACTAAAAATGCTATAATGCAGAGCAACCTAAGTTCAATGACAGACTCCCATAATTTCTTTCTGTTATCTTAATATGATCTTCAGAATTAATTTTTTTTATTGCTAAATTTGATTTTTTTTATTGTGTTCAGCAAGAGGGGAAAATAAACCTGAAAATGGTGTACGTTTGCAAATGCTTAACCACTTGTTCTTAAATCTCTCTGTAAAAAAGTAAACTTTTTGACCTAATTTTTAAGTAGTGTTGAAAAACTTGGCTGGACGTCAATGACTTGCTTTGTGCACACTATATTGAAACGTCATACTGGTTGTGTGTGCTGGTTTCAAAGAGGTTTTTTGTACCTGCCTATCTTTGCTTTTACATATCAACTTTGTATCTTAGTACTTCAGACGCAATCTTCCAAAAAAGTGGATGATGGGGAGAAGATTTGTAGGGTATTTTACGTAGAGAAATTATTTAGTTGTATTTCTAATTAAGCTCAACAAACTTCTTCCAAAGCACAGTTTAGTCTAGAAAACTTTTTATTTTTGCTCTCCAGTTGTAGCTAAATACCTCACAGTCATGTCACATCTACACTCTAAGGGTGGAGGAAATATCTTCTTCAGAAGAAACTGAAAAATTGCAGCAAAATGCTGTGATACATGTCATAAACTATGCTTTCTGAATTGCTTTATGACTTTTGAATGGACTCTGCTTTTGAACAGCTGTTTCAGGGCTTGAGTTTTCACTTCAAATCTTACTAAGGACTGATGTGTGGCTTATGTGTGTTTATTTTTTTCCAGACTCATCTGTGAGCTCAAGTAGTCCTCTGTTGTGAGAGAAACTCATGTTAAAATGATATTCAGCAGCCATATTCACTTTTAGTTTTCCTATATGGTTAATCCCCTGTCCTTTTGAATGACAGGTGCTTTGTTTTTTGAATATCTTCACAGCCTGCTTTCATAGGTGTTTTTTGTTTAGATCTGAATTCCTTTATGTTTTCTTTGGTTTGCTTGTTTGTTTTCTATTGAAACCAGAATTTTCCATAATACTTTGTTTATCATCTCCCAAATGCCAGGATGATTTTGTCTGCTAGGAATTGCTTTGTCCTAGGTTCTGCTACACTCTTGGATTATTTACCTGGGATTAACTGATGCACTCTTTTTTGCATCTAGTGAAGTGTTTAACTATCACATGTACTAAATCCTATTTTAGAGCAGAAATACTTGTTATTAATCCTGGGTACCAGAGAGATGCTCGCATTCTCTCCTCCTGTGCCTAATTTTATCTTTAGTGTATATGAAGTGCCTTCATAATGTTACTATATAAGTACCAAATATGCCCACAGGTTTTTTGCATATTTCTGACTGATCTTTCTTGTTTCTCTTAATTAGGAAAGCCTAAATATGGGAAGAACTAATAATGAAAAACCTGATGATCCAGGTAGCATTGTAGGCTATTTCTGCTTTAAATATTCTTAACTACGGTCTAGCCAAAAGCCTTGTCTTTAACAACTGAAATGGGCTGAACTACTTGTTGTTTTCCATCTATTAAAGAATTTATGTTGCTATTGCCATGACAAGCTGTGAGCTTTAGGGCTGTACTGTAGTGAACTCCGAACATGTATTCAGAGGGGAAAAAATCCATGTTTTTCCAAAATGCTTACAAGATAAAAGGTCGTGGACAGGTGGTAAGATGTCATGCAGCGTGTTTTGAATACATCACACTTGCAACAGTACTTACACGACATTGTGTTGATGTGCAGTGGTTTCACCAGAAAGAAATGAAGGAAAAGAAGGCGATGGCCTGCATCGCTCCTTCCGGCAGAGGAGAGCTGTTGAGCACTATGAATCTCCATTGGAAAGTAGGTGTGCTGGGCTGACCTTTGCTGCACACCTGTGCTCACCAAGCTGCTCTATTACTCCCACTTCTCAGTGGGAGTGAACTGGGGAGAGAAAATAAGATGGAAGACAACTTGTAGGTTAAGGCAGTTCATCAAAGCAAAAGAAAAAGGCTGTGCACAAACAAAGAAAAAAAGATTTTACTTTCTATTTTCCATCAGGAAGTGATGTCTGGCCACTTCCCAGGAAGCAGGGCTTCAGCACATGTAGCGATTGCTCCAGAGTGCAAACATTTTAAATAACAAATGCCCCACCTTCCTCCTACCTTTCTTAATTTTTATAGCTAAGCCAATACCATATGGTATGGAAAATCCTTTATCTTAATTTGGATCAGCTATTCCAGCTGTGTTGCCTCCCAGGATCTTCCCAATGTTCTGCTTGGGGGTGGAATATTGGGGCAACAGTCCTGATGCTGTGCCAGCACTGCTCAGCAATAGCCAAAACATTGGTGTGTTATCAACACCTTTCCAGCTACCAAGGCACAGCGCTGTGAGGGCTGCTGCGGGGAAAATTAACTCCATCTTAGCTAGACACAATACAATATGTTATACAATATTTTATATTATACAGTGTCTCTTCAGAGCTAATTTCTTGCATGGAAGTGGGGAATTGTTGGTTTAGGGGTTTTTATTAATGAAAATACATGCACAAAACTTCTCTTTCTATTTCTTACTTCAATCTGCCAGTAAATTTCATTGAATGCATGTATCCTGTGCGCAATCTATTTTTTTCTTGCCATTTGGCATCCTTAACTGTTGCTTTTCAGTTAAAAAAATGACCTATCTAGCTTTAAAAAAATAGCAATTTTAGAGACTTAAAAATCTTATTCTTGTGGTTTTCAATTTTTCTTAAATATCAGGTGTATGTCTTTTTACTTCTATTGTGCACTGATTAAACCACCCAACATCCCCTCCTTGAAATTTTCCCTGAACTTAGAGATGGATAATACCTGTCCCATTTTCTGCCTTTGACTATTCTTGTTTCTCTCAAACTTTTTTGTAACAAATTCTAAATTCTTTGCATTCAACAGATCTAAGAAAACGTAACCGAAGATCTTCCAAACATACTTCATCAGTCAAAGAGAGATATTCAGGCAAAAAACCTAAAAGGTTGGTTGTGATAGTTTTCTCCTTTATAAGAGTGTTGTTGTTTACATGACTGAATAATGCTTTCTAGTTTTTTTTGACTGGTGGTAATCAGAGATTAATATAATTGCAGATTATTACTGTAGTAGTCTGAGGGTATAAGGAAAACAAACACTTCAGGAGAGGCCATCCATTTTACTAGCCATTAGATTTTATTTTAAAATGCTGTATTTTTGGTCACTGATAAGGTGATCTCAGCCACAGTTGTGGCTGAGATTGTGTAACTGAAATTCATTTTTCTGGAATGGGAGCCATAATGTCCCTCTCAAAATCTTTGACTTGAAGGGTGTACAAATTAAGATTTAAGACTTAATCTTGAAGGGTACAGTTTATTAAAACTGAAGACAACTTACAAGGAGAGCCTATATGAAAGTTTCAATGGATTTTTTAATTCAATCACTCAAAAGAGTTCATGTTTCGTTATGAAACTATCCTTTAAAAAGAAAAATGCCTAAAGAAATTCTAGGTTGCAATATTCATTCTTGCAAGTGCTAAGAGTTTTAAAAATAATTAACTTAGTTTAAAGTTCTTTATTTACTCATGGCCATTAAATGTAAAACAGTTGGAATTAATAACCATTTAGGAAGCTTATGCTCATTTATAAGGTCTTTTGGATTCACTTGCTATCATTAGAAAATCACAAATCATCTAACTGCATAATAAATGAGAAAGCACTTTTTTCTTTCTCCTTAATTCAAATTAGGTCTCTTTTGGCCAACTCTCAGAAAAATTATATAAAGGGAGTTCCAAATGATCACATACAACATGAAGCAACTCGGAAAGGCAACTTAAATAAAGTTCGTAAGAATCACATGAAAATTGGAGCAAGTCTGGCTGGTTTGGAGCGAATGCAAATAGATGGTTCAGTAAGTATTTTTACTTCATGTCAGTGAATGTCAGTGAGACATTTGCAGTATTTATGAAAGCTTCCAGTAATGGGCCATCTACAGCTCCCCTGACTTACAGTCTTCCCTCAAGCAATTTGCAAATTGCCACTAACATTTTCTTTGTGCTGACATCTAATTTGTGATGGAACATTATAGAGGTTGCAGCTTTCTTTAACATGTGTTCTGTTGACTTCATCCGTAGGCACAATTTAAGGGTGTGGGTGGTCTATCTGACCACATTTCAGCTTTAAAAGAGATGGTCATTTTGCCATTGCTTTATCCTGACGTCTTTGAGATATTGAAATTTAAACCTCCAAGGTAAGAGACACCATTTTACACTATAAGTTCTTAACTCAATTATTTTCAGGAGAATATTCAACTGAGGTATCAACATATTTCCATGCTTCAAAACTTTCAGCAGAGTTTATGATTCTTTTTAGCACAAATAAAAAGTAATTTATTAAAAAAGGATAGAACACAACATATACATAGGTTCACAGATTGACTGTGTGACAAGACTATCCTTTAAAAATGTTCTGCCTTTAAAAGGTGGACTTGGAGATTTTTTTCTTTAGAGTCCTGCATGCAAGTGGACTTCATTAGTTTGTGAACAGGAAGGAATTATCTGCTGCCAGTTAACTGTAGTTTGCTTTGTGGAAGTCCAGCCCTGTCTTAAACCAACTCTTTTTTTTTTTTCCAAGTATTTTCAGCTATTAGTTTTACAGTTGATGGGACTTGCAACTAGAACTCTGCAGTGTTTTTTTGCAGTACTTTAGCTTGGGCTAAAATAAGAATCTGTTCCCTTATTACACAGCCAACCAAGTACTGTGTTATGAAATGAGATTATTAGAGACTCTTTAGCTTTATATATCCTTGGTCATGGTATATTAAAATAGGACTTTAAATTCTTTGCTTCCAGTGAATTTAAAAGTATTACAAACATTGAAAAGAAAATAATTTTTAAATGAATTTTGCTTCTTTATTCATTGAAATTCTTTTTGAATCCGCAGTGCGTTGGCTCTTCTAGTTGATGGAAATACAGAAATGCAGAATACCTTCCCCTTTTTAGACTACTTCCTCTTCCTTAATCACCAGCAAAGGGAGACCAAATCCAGTGACTTAAAGCTTTTTAAGGGAGGATGAAATGCGTTACTCTCAAATCTCGACTTTTGTGAAAACAAGAATGAATATGCAGTTTTATCATTGAAAAATGAACTGATGATTCCTGAGTTAGCCCAGTTTCAGATTCTGCATTGTTTGCTCTTGTTTTCCTCCTCCTTACTGTAAACCATCTCTGCTGTTTTGTCAGAACTGGCATGCTACTATATTTTCTCAAGATTTTGTACGTCTGCATTATTCTCTTTATTAATTTTGTTTCCTGCCTTGCAGAATTCTGTAGGGACATTTTTGACTTTCCTCACACTTCAGCTCTTACTATCTTATCCATGAAATGTTCAGCTTAGGAGAGCAGAGTTGTGTGTTTTAGGGATGGGGGTTGTAATAGATATTTTTCTATGATGTTTTTTCTTATGCGAATTTTTTTTTAATTCTTTCTTTTAAATTGTAGAGGCTGTTTATTCTATGGTCCACCAGGGACTGGAAAGACCCTGGTTGCTCGTGCACTTGCTAATGAATGTAGCAGAGGTGACAGAAAAGTAACCTTTTTTATGAGAAGTGCTGCCGACTGCATGAGTAAATGGGTAGGAGAATCTGAACGACAGCTTCGTTTAGTATTTGAGCAGGTAAGGTTGAAACATGCCATTTGTTCTGTTGGAATTGTAACTAACATTTTGTGGTCAAGAAGAACTAACTCTTTTTCATGTTTTGTAATCTCCTTCCACTGAAATGGGATTATCAGTGTTCCCTTTTTCAGTGTAATCTCTTGAGATGTATTGAAAAGATTAGTAAAGCAAATAAGAAAATCACCACCATCACCCCCCTCAAAAAACCCTCCACCATACACACAACTCAGTCACACAAAAGGTCTCAAGAAGCAAGAGATGGTAGCTTTAGGTGAGAGGGAAACAGATGCAGGGTGAAAACGTGTTCATTTAAATTAGTAATGGAAGGTCACTTCCAGGAACTTTGAGTCCTGTCTCTGTTCTCATGGTTGCCAAACAGCAGTAACAACTTTTGGTATGATTTTTTTCCTGTTGCCCAGTCTCAGTGGGTTGACAAGCTGCTGTTTTCTGTTGACAGGCTGCTGTTTCACATTAGGTTAATTAGTAGAGATCCCTGATGCTGGTCTGAAAAATCTAGCTCCGGTGCCTTTCCAACCATAATGTCTTTCATGCATTTTCTCTTTCAAGTAGTACTGTTTGCCTGATGTCAGTGTTCCTGTGTTTTCTTTGTAGGCCTACCGGATGCAACCTTCAGTTGTTTTCCTGGATGAGATTGATGCTCTTGCTCCTGTAAGGTCCAACCAACAAGACCAGGTTCATAGGTAGGGCATGTTTTGTATCTATGTAGAAGGTGTTTGATCTTTGTGAAAAGAAAACCACAACCTGTTTATCTTGATGTGACACCTTTATTTAACCTGAAAACTAGTAATTCAGTGCTAGGGAATTTCGGATGATTTTTAAACAATAATTGGAAACAATTCACTAAGCTTGATATCAGGTCTGTGTTACCTATATTTTGCTATGTCTTAAAATAATTCTTTCACTGATCAGTATCTTGTCAATAAAGACTTGTCCTTTTTGAAGGATCAGTGGAGAAGGTTATGTGGGACTGAAGAAAATTTACTAAACCAGTGAATGAAAATTATATTTTTCTTTTAGCTCTGTTGTGGGGACACTTCTGACACTTATGGATGGCTTAGCCAGCAGAGGAGAGGTTGTGGTAATAGGAGCCACCAACAGGCTGGATTCTATAGATCCTGCTTTACGAAGACCTGGGCGCTTTGAACGAGAATTCCGCTTCAACTTGCCAAACAAAGAGGTCAGAACTTAAAACCAACCTTATGTGGCAAAGTCCATCTTCATAACAAACCCCTGTAACAAGCAGCACCATGGAGCAGTGCAAGTCTCCATCTGTACTGTATGGCTTGGACACAAGAGGGATACCTGGAAACATTCCATTGTACAGTGAAGGGCAAACCTGGTACACAATATATATAGGAATAAGATGATGTCAACAAGTAGTTGCTTCTCTCTTGGACAAAGATGTCAAGTACACTGCACTGGTGCAACGTTTCGAGTTCAATGGCAATAGCTAAGCAACGAAGAAATTTGTTTTATAGCCACCAAAAATATTGAGATGGGGATGGTTGGGAGAGAGATGGTGTGCAAAACTGTAACGCTGTTTTTTTGTTTTTTCTCTGGCTATCACTGATATTTCTTGACACTTTTTGGAGCAAAGATAAAAGGCTAATTGAAGGCTAGTAAAAATGCACGAGACAGTGCATTTAATACAAACATTTATATCCAGTATTTATCTGCTCTCAGGAACAAGACACAAGGTGCCATGAAACAGATCTAATACACAATTCCCTGCTGTGAAAGATTTCTAGAAGTGAGCCATAATTAATCTGTGTACCAGGAGATACTTAACTGAAAAATCTTGCTAGGATCAGAGATGAGAATGGGCGATGTTTGACATTTTCTGGATGAGTGCCAGTAATTTGAGTCATAGTTTCTGTTCTTGGTAGCAACTTTAGCAATTTTAAATTGACTAGGACTGTTTTCTTTGAATGAACTGGCAGAAAAGCAAATTTAATGAATTGCGGATTTGCTTTGAATGCAAAATGTCCATTTGCAGATGAGGCTTTTTCTACAATTTGTTCTTCAAAATCATTAGGTCTCACACTTATAAAACTCACTTTTTATGGAAGATGCACCTGCCTTTTATTTCACTGTATCTCCCATAAGAGCTTGATGTAAGGATTTAAGAATGATTAAATTTCCTGCTTGAAGAAGCAGCAAGTGTGTTAATAACTGACATTTAAAATACTTAGAAGTTTAGCAGACAAGAAAAGTATTTGTACTAGTGTGAGAGGTTTGGGGGTTTTGTGTTGTGGTTGTTTTCTTGAGAGAAAACTTAGGGCAAACTAAAATGCAACTATTTTGTTTCTAGGCAAGATTAGAAATTTTCAAAATTCACACACGAGACTGGACCCTGAAGCTGTCAGACAACTTACTTGAAGACCTGGCTGAGAAATGTGTTGGTGAGTTTGAAAGCAGCATGGGTCCTTTTCCCCTGGGCAGCATTCAAGCACTCTGCCCCCAGGCTGTAGTGCTGCATGGGGCTGTGACTGAAGTGCAGGAGCTGGCACCTGGCTTTGTTGAACGTCATACCCGTTGATCCNTAGAAATTTTCAAAATTCACACACGAGACTGGACCCTGAAGCTGTCAGACAACTTACTTGAAGACCTGGCTGAGAAATGTGTTGGTGAGTTTGAAAGCAGCATGGGTCCTTTTCCCCTGGGCAGCATTCAAGCACTCTGTCCCCAGGCTGTAGTGCTGCATGGGGCTGTGACTGAAGTGCAGGAGCTGGCACCTGGCTTTGTTGAACGTCATACCCGTTGATCCAGCCTGTCCAGATCCAGCCCTGCAAAACCTTCCTGCTCTCCAGCAGATCAACACTCCTACCCAATGCAGTGTTGTCCACAATCTTACTGAGGGTGTACTCAATCTCCTCATCCACATCATTGATAAAGATATTAAAAAGGACTGGACTCAGTTCTGAGCCTTGGAGAATGCCACTAGTAAATCCTCTGCCATCTGGATATGGCATCATTCACCAACACTCTTGGCTTGGCTACCCAGTTTTTAACCTATAGAACACATATAAGTGTTGACATAACACTTTTTTCTTGTTTTGTTTGTCAGGATTCTGTGGTGCTGATATTAAAGCCTTATGTGTTGAAGCTGGGCTCTCTGCTTTGCGCCGCCGCTATCCCCAGATACATGAGAGTGACAAAAGACTGAAGATAGATGCCAGATCAATTAAAGTAACAGCAAAGGATTTTGCTGTGGCCATGCAAAAGATTGTTCCAGCATCACAGAGAGCTGGGGCTACACCTGGGAGAGCACTACCACCTATTTCAAAGCCACTGTTAGAAAACACACTGGAAAGAATTTTACAAGCCTTGCAGAGAGCATTTCCCCATGCAAAGCTTGCACTGAAGAACAACCAAGGTATTAAAATAACATCTAATTGTTTAAAATCCTGCCAAAGCAAAAACTTCTGATTTCTGCAGCCAACATACACAAACTTCTCAGCCATAATGACAGTGCAATTTTATACTTTGCGTGCGCAGATTGGGAGCTGTGCGTGACTCATAACATGCAGTGGAGAACTATGGGTTCTTCTCTGGAGTCCCATGTTACTGACAGTAGCTCACATCCTGTTAATCATTTCAGAGATGGATCTAGGGTTTCACATATGAGGCACTTCTTTCCAAACTGTAGAATCATAGAATAATTTATATTGGAAGGAACCTTAAAGTTGATCTAGTTCCAACCCCACTGGCTTGGACAAGGACACCTTCCACTAGAGCTCCATCCAGCCTGTCTTTGAACACTTCCATTGGTCTAGCATTGGGCTACGACTTCTCTGGGCAACCTGTTTCAATGCCTCACCACTCTCACAGTAAAGAATTTTTTCCTAATATTCAATCTAAACTTACTCTCTTTCCGTCTGAACCCATTCCCCCTTGTTCTCATACTACATGCTCTCATAAGGAGTCTCTCACCATCTTTCCTGTAGGTTTTCTTCAGGTGCTGGAAAGCCAAAAGTAGGTCACCCTGAAGCCTTGTCTTTTTCAGGCTAAACAAACCAAATTTTCCCAGCCTTTCCTCACAGGAGAGGTACTCCCATCCCTCTCATCATCTTGGTGGCCCTCCTTTGGACTTGCTTCAACAGGTCTATGTCCTTTCAGTGCTGGGACCCCAGAGCTGATGCAGCACTGCAGGTGGGGTCTCACCGGAGCAGAGCAGAGGGGCAGAATCCCCTCCCTTGGCCTGCTGCCCATGCTGCTTTGGATGCTGCCCCAGATACAATTGAGATACTTTCTGAGTTGCAAGAGCTCTCAGAAATTTCTGGGTCACGTCCAGCCTCTCATCTACCAGCAACCCTAAGTCATTCTTGTCAGATCTGCTCTTGATCTGTTCATCTCCAGCTTGTGTTGATAGAGGGGGTTGCCCTAACCCAGATGCAGCACCTTGAACTTGGAGCTGTTGAACCTCATGAGATTCCCATTGTCCCAGTTCTTGAGTTTGTCCAGGTCCCTCTGGATGGCATCACATCCTTCAGGTGTGTCAACTGGACTGCTCAGCTTGGTGTCATCAGCAAATTTACTAAGGTTACACTCAATTCCTTCATATATGCCATTAATGGAGATGCTAAATAACACTTGTCCCAGTAGGGACCCCTGAGGAACATCACTTGTCACTGGAACTTTGAGCGACCAATTGCTACCCTCTGGATGTGACCATCCAACCACTTTCTTATCCATCTAACAGTCTACTCATCATATCCATACATCTCCAATTTAAAGAGAAAGACACTGTGGGGGACTATGTAAAAAACATTATGGAAGTCCAGATAAACAATGTCTGTAACCCTTCCTTTGTCCACTGATGTAGTCTATAATTATTACTAATATAGTAAATAAATTTTTAAATGAGGGGAGAAGAGTTTTTCTGGTATCTAGGAGCTACAGAAGTTGTTCCTAATCATCTCTATTCTAAGGAAAAAATCCTCCCAAGTGTTTGTCAATAGAGAGTTAATACCTGATGCAAATCATAATACATAATACAGCTTTTTATAGACTTGTGCAATCTGTGGTAGGGTGTACTCTTCAGATAATAGCATTCAAATAACAAAATGCAAAAGAAATGGTTTCCAGCCCTGATTTCAAAGGTATATTAAAGCAAGAGCGAGAACTATTCAGTAAAGAGAACAAATTTCTCTTGTCTTTAAATTCTATTTTAGAGAATCCTGGGATTGATGGTGATGATGACTCACCATCAATCTCTGAAAAGAAACCTGACAGCAAAAAGGCAGAATTCCGCACTTTTAGCAGGTACATGTTTGTCCTTTTTATGATGACATTTTTGAGATGGCTGCAACTGTAAAATGTTATGTAAATATGTGAGGGCTGCTAAATCAAGGAGTTAAGGGTGCATGTGGGTGCATGTTCTTGCAATATTTGCAAGAACTCAACTGTGAAGATCCAACGGGGTACTAGATCTAAGTGTTCTGACTACACTGCCCTAAGTAATCAAACTGATTGGCCCAGTCTTCTTTTACTAAGTCAGACGGGTTCACAGACTATTAAAACATGTTGGTTTAGTCCATAGTATTCCTTCAAAGACTCAAGACCCCAAAAATGCCCATTCTGTCCTTTTAACTTAAAAAAACTCTATGGATTTATTTTACCCTTCTGCCTTCCAAGATGGTTGAACCAGTAGCAAATTATGTCTCACAAACAAAATCAAGAAGTGGTTTGTTAAATCACTGTGAGAAAAATTTAAATGATGTCTGCATTTTTTTTTCCTTTACCCTACTGATTTTTTGTTATCTTTGGACATTTTAATTGTAGAAGTCACATAGTCCAATAGTTTTAAAAGTAGATTATTGTCAGATATTTTTCTCCCTTCCTATGGCTGTGCTGCCCAGAAAACATGACTTGCTGAGCTTGGTTAGATCTCTAGGATCTTTGACTTCAGCAAGTAAAGGTACAATAGTAATGTGGTGGGAAAATGCACAAACCTCTTCACAAGTGTATTTCATGTATGTAAAGCAAGCTGACTAGGAAATCAATGCACAAATAAAAAATGAAGCCACCAGAATGACTGAATAAAATAAATATAAATCTTATATATATTTAATAGAGTGTTGTAATTTAAGCAATCCAGTCATGTTCTTCTTCAGATACAACTAATGTGTTTCAGTACCCACATTACTTTTTTTTTTCTAAAAATGTGGTTTTTCCCCTTTCTTCTCACCATCTCCAGGAACTGTGGCCAAATTTTAGCTAAATTTGACAGGTGTAGAGATCTCACTTAAAATCAAAACAAGCTGAAAATGATTGTTTATGGACAGTGAAGAGACCCAGACTGGTTTGTGCTGTGAGAGTTATTATTTTGCCCTGTATCCGGTTACTGACCAGCTGCTTTGTGTGTATTTGCCTGGACAGTCCCCCTGTGGGATTTAGGAAGTATTACATAACCTAGGCAAAGGAATAGCAGACATTCTGGGGACTAACAGGATGTTTTAGCAGAGGAGTGATACCAGTTTTTGAGAAAATAGACTCTGATAAATAGACTGGTCTTCTTGATGACAGACTCACAGATCAGCTGGTTATTTGGTAGAACATGGAGCATATTTAGAAAAAAAATATGGGAAAAGTATTTAACATCTGTGTGCCTCTTCATCACTCTTTTTAAAACTTGTTTTCTTCTTATTGTAGAAATCCTTCTTACCAGCCAACATCTTTCAGGCCACGGTTCTTACTAGTTGAAGAGCCAGGATGTGGGCAGGCTTTTGATTTGGCATCTGCCGTATTACATGCCCTGGAAAAGTTTCCAGCTTATACACTAGATCTACCAACCTTGTTTGTTGGCAACACATCACAGGAAGAAACATGTTCACAGGTATCTATTTTTTTGTTGATCTCAGAGGATTCTTGAACTGTATATAAACTAGTAAAATAAGCACAACTCACTCTTAATGGAGTTGGCCTGGTTTGAATTTGCTGTTATGTTTACTTTTGTCTGAAAGCTCACTTTTCTTGTAGATGGAATGATATTGAAACAGGACATTTGTACACAGCTGTGTTTCATTTCTATTTGAAATGAAAGAGGGAGGATGTTGCTAGCAGATTGGAACAATGGGAGGTGCTGTTAATAAGCCCCTCTTTGTGGCAAGTAATCCTGCTGGTCTTGGTGGGATCCAGAAAGTTGTTTTTGTTGCTTCTTAAATCTCTGTGCTCCCAGTTGCTGGCTCTGCATCAGCCTCATGGCATCATGCACTTTTTGTAACCTTCTTTTTTACTGTATTTGTAGGGCAGCCAAAAATTTTGTGAAAATAATTTTTTTTTGAATATACATATACAGTTTATTCTGCTGCAGTGAAATGCAACGAAAGTGTTGCAATTCATGAAATGCTTAAATGTGTAAACGGATGTGTGCTCCTTTACCAGAAAAATAAATATTAGCAGATTACTGCAGTTTTTATTTTCTACCTTTAGGCAGGAAATAAATTTCATTACTTGGTATCGCTGTATTAAAATATTTTGATCTTTATTAGCAGCATTTTAGAGCTGTACAATTCAGACACATCATGTGACTGGACACTTGTTTGCCACACAGGAGGAACAATTCTCTTCCTGTTATGTCATGGTTGCACCTATGGCTGTATAAATACCCTGTCTACTGCATGGATATACCACACATTTCCTATCTTGTGACAGGAACTCCTTGCATGTTACACTGAAATGATGCATGGAGAAATTTGACATGGAAAAGGACTGTTGCCACCTCCCTCATGCAGTAGATTCATTTCCTCTTCTGTGATTGAAGTGCCATCTTTCAAAGGCATCATCTGGTCTGATGGATACTTTGATAATGAAAGGCTCTGAGTGATTTAGCTCTTCAGGCAGGCTAAGGACTGGTCACCTCTTATAAAATGCGCTTGAAATTATGATGTGTGACTAGGCTTCTTTTACAGCATTAGGCTTCATCTTTTCTCATAGGTCTTTGGTCAGGCTGCACTCCAGTCTAACGTGGGTATGGGTCCACATTGAAGTGGAAATGTTGCAGTCACAGTTGTGTAGCAATTTCTCCAGGCTAACACATCTAGCTGAAGGGTTAGTCTTGATTTTTCAGGCACATCATCACATCATCTGAGTTTTGAGGCTCTTTAGAAGTTACCTTACCCCTAAGTAGTTCCGAAATCCAATTCAGTTCTGTTTCTGTCTGCATAGCAATGTCTATGATTGAGTCAAAGTGAAAATGCTACCTTTTTTTTAAGGAGTGGTTTATTTATTGGTTGCCTAGATATCTTTGCTTTATGCACTCTTATTTCACAGGACAGTCAGATTGATATGCAGTTGCTTAGTGGCTTGTTTTACATGATGTAGTTTTCTTATCCAAGCTTTCATTTCACCAGTTGATACGAGAAGCTCAAAGAACAGCACCAAGTATAATTTATATCCCACAAATACCTTCGTGGTGGGAGGCTGTTGGACCTACATTGAAAGCTGGTTTTACAGGACTACTGAATAACATTCCATACTTTGCTCCAGTTTTGCTCCTTGCAACATCTGATGTGCCACATGAAGATCTCCCTGAAGAGGTATTTCTGTCAATACTTTGCTTTCTTTGTTACCCAGTTTCTTGTTAATTTACAACTCCTTGAAACATTGGAGTACCGTGCTGCTCTTAAGAGATTTATGCTGTTATTACTCAGGCATCAGAACCCTGTATCTTAAAATTTGCTTAGACAAAACAATGCTGAAAGCATTTGTCTAAAGTGTTTTTTGAGTAGAGAGATTGACTCAACTTTTTCTCCCTTCTCACACACTTGTGCTTACTAGACATACACTTCAGAGGATTTGGTGTGTACTTACTGAAGAATACACAATGCTTGAAAGGTAGCTGGGAAGAAGATTGCTTTTCTGAAAACATTTTTAGTGAAAAAGTACCGTAGTCACACTTAGTGATAGAGTGTAATTTCTATATTAAATTATTTAACAAAAAAAATCAATTTCTTTCTTCATCCAGGTGGAAACTTGAAAAATTAAAAAGCCAAGGACTAACTTCTGTTTAAGCAACTTGGAAATCAGTTTTTAGTTGTATTTCTTAACAAAATTAATTAAGAACACCTGCTGTGCTTTCTTCAATCTGAGAGTGTTCATTAAAGGAAGGTGTTTAAAATATTAATATGCTGCTCTGATTACTTTGTCTAAGTAACAGAAGTTTTTATAAAATTAATAAGGGCCTTCTAAAATTAAAAAATAAAACAACAAAATAAAGCAAAAATGCACATTACCAGAAAGTTGGCACTTGTCTGCTGAGCCCTGCCTCTTCCCTCTATAGCTGTATTCAATATTCAAGCTAAAGGACATCAAGCTGGGTAAATGTACAATAAGCAGTATTTGACAGTGAATGTTACCCCTTTTTGATTGCTTTATCATACCTTTTTTCATGGATTAAACTCTAGAAGGTTGATTAGAGAAGGCATTTTAGTCTGCAGTGCTGTGAAAATCTAGCCTTTTAAGGCCAAGAAGTTACCTTTTTGTAGCTTGTTTTTATCTAGATGACTATTCAGCATAATTTAGAAATGCACTCATCTGTTTGGAATAGAAAATAAAAAATTTTTGTGGCCTTGTATCTGAAATTGTTTTTCCTCTCATGGTCTAGATAAGAACATTGTTTAATACCAATCGTGAAGAAGTTTTCAATATCCCGCGGCCTACCTGTGCTGAAAGAAAAGGGTTTTATGAAGACTTGATTATGAAGCAAGCTGCTGAACCTCCTGCATCAAAAAACAATGTAGGTAAGGATATTCTGCATATACAACTTTGTTACTGTAAGTTAACAGCTAATACAGTATTTGCTTTGGTGATAATACTCTGTCAATCATTTTTCATGTACTTGCATCTGAGCACCATGAATTGACTAAAATTTTTCTCTGTTATTGCAGAGAAGTATTAAAAAAATATTATCCTATTTTAGGTACAGGATACTTCATGGATACTCTATTCCACATTAAGAGAAATCCTGACGTAAATTTGTGTCATTCAGATTCGCAGGTACACCTTCCCACAAGATGTTCTCAGGTGGATGTGCAACCACAAGTATGGGACAAGAAAGCAATGAAAATTCAAAAACGAGGAGTGTTTGTGGATTACTCTGAGCTCAGAGTAAGTCAAACTTCAATTTTGTTAATACTGAAGTAGTACTGAAGGACACTTTCTTTATGATCGCAAATTAAATTGATTGCTAACCAATGCAAATTCAAACAATTTATGAGAGGTATATATATCTTGTGAAATAATTCAGCCTGTAAAGGATTATGACAGTTGTTTCTGCTGCTGGTATAAACTGCTGCTCTTGTATTTTAGAAGACAAGATTCTCCTCCTAATTTTTAATGTAAAATGACTTGTTAAATTTTAAAGTAGCCCAATGACAACCTTCCAGTACTTTTAGTTATTAATGCAATTTTTATGATAGATTGGGGTAGGGTTTTTTGCTTTTCTGTTTGCATGTTTTCATTTATTAAAAAGCAGAAAAGGACCTTGATTTTTAGCAGTTATGGCTTGAAACCTGAAACAAGCAGGTAGACATAAAGCACATCCTGGATAAAACACTGATATCTGCTTTTCCAAAATTCTTTCAAAATCCAGTGTTAGAATTTTACATACATACAGTTACAGTGTTGTAAGGTTTTTCTAATCCCCTGTAGGAGAGAAGCTGTTATCCTAGGCTATAGCTGGGGAAAGGGTCAAAAGTGGTCCTAGCTGCAGAGGGTAAAAGAAGTTCCTTTGCTTGAACTGGAGAGGTTATAAAAGAAGGACCTGACTTTCAGGGAATATGGCTTGGATGAAAATTCAGGAAATTGCTAGTTGAAGTCCTGGAGTTTGGTCAAAGAAGAAGAGGCCGTTTATCTGTCTGAGAAAGGGAGTATTATTTGGATGTTTCCTCTGTATGGGGAGAATATGACCAGACTGGAATCCCCTCTGATGAAGGGACTTGTCCACACAATTTCTATCACATTTTTCAGCTGTGACATAATTTGTAGAAGTGAAACTAGCTTTCTAAGGCTGGTGTCCTAAGGAAGCAAATTTTTGGGGGTTTTGTTGTTCACATCTGCCTGCATATGGAGAGAAACCACATAGGTTTTTCTAGAGTCAGAGTGCTAATAGCATGTGCTCCAAAGTTATTTCCAGCTGGAGAAATAGTATGGTAGAGTCCTTATAAATATTTCAGATTATATATATTTTCCTATCTAGGAAAAAGTTACAGTCATGAAACTGAAAAGTGAGGAGAAAGTTACAATCATGAAACATGTTTTCTTAGAAAACTCGTTTCCTTAACATGAGTGTCATTGGAACTTGACACTTCTATCAGAGAACCTCTTTGGAACTTTCCTGAAGTCAATAAGCTGGGTGAACATCCAAAATATATCTACTTGGTTTTGGATGGGATAGGTTTTTTAAATTGTTTGTTTGGGTTTGTTAAGTTGGTTTGATTAGTGGCAGTTTCTGTTTGTTTATTTGCTTGGTAATAGGCATAGAACTTGATGAACAGATAGAAAAGCATGCAGACGTCTATGTGGCAACAATTAGAAGTAGTTTCACTAGGGATGTTGGCCCTGCACCTCTGTCATGTCCTATGTGTTGTGTTTGCAGCAGCTGAAAGCATGCTGTGTGGGTTTTTTGCCTCTTACCTGGGGAATATGCCAACCTTGTGCTAACTGATCTGAGCAGGCCTGAGTTAATGGCAAGCAGCTGTGAAGCAGTAATATTTTCATTCTGTGTAGCTGCTTTTGTAAGCTATATCTTCACAACTTAACATAACACAGAGTTACTGAACAGCGGTGGGGTCACTAGCTTGTTAGTGTTGTATGTCCACAGATTATCACAGTCACATCACGACAGAAGGGACTGTATGACAGATAATTTGCTACAGGCAGTCATTCTGCTCGTTCATCCACTCCTTAGTTGAAAGGTAGGAGGTAACTGGTGTTTGGCACAGTACACATCCAGCTAATGGGTAGGTGTGAGCACCTAAGGAGCTTCTGTTTCCAGCTGGCATAGCTGTAGCTGTGGCATAGCTGGAGATCTGTAGCCTGGCTTCCAAAGACATATTTTCCAGGGCCCTGTATTGAATTTCTAATGAAATGAAACCATTTGGCTTTTCAGTGGCTTTTCAGTGGCAGCTATTCTATAACGAAGTGGACTGTGTCATTCCCTGCTGTTCTGGAGACAGTTGATTGGCAGTTATGATCGTTGATGTCATAGATTAATGAGTAAGAAAATATTGTCTGAACTTTAAACCTTCATTTTGTCTGAAGTGTGAGAAATTAACTTGTTTTCACCAGTTAAATCTTACGAGATATTTAATCAGTTCTCCAAAGTGCCACTTTTATTTATCAATATACGAAAATAGGGCATACCTTGTCCTATTCTGAATTATAGTTTCCACTTTCTTTTTTCTTCAGAAATTGTTGGACGCTGTAGTTAGAGCCACTGAGAACGTCAGTATATCAAGCATGGCAAAGCTATATTCTGTTCTTAGCATGTGCATTTACCAACAGCGGGAAAATCCGGACAAAACCAAATTAGTGGAGGTAAATTTTTTTGTCTTATAGCACTTTCTGCCACATGGTATTATGTGTGTGTGTTGTATTATGCATATGTATGTGCTCACAATTGTTTATCACTCTTTACTGCTTTACTGTTGTCTGTGTCACAAGACTTTCATGTCATCTACTCATATTGCAAACCCATTGTTGAATTTGGCATAATTGTTGGCAATTTCAGCAGAGAAAGGCAATGGGTTCACCTACACAGGCCTCTCAAACCAGTTAATCTACCTGTCACTAGTCCTTCCCCAGAACTTTTCCAGGGTGTGGGGCTGTGAGAATGCTTTTCTCAGTCTGCCACTTCCTCTTTCTCCTCTTGCAGGCAGGCACACATGGTAACACTTGGATAGCACTCATTCCATTCTTGAAAAGAAATTAAATATGAAACATTACAAGAGTTTCAGGTTTTTCTGTAGGCTCGCTAGACTTTCTTTTTAACTTAGCATGGCTCAAGCATCTTTAATATGACAGGTGGGGAGCTTTCTGCCTATGATAGTTTGAATCTAATGATCCAGCTCTCTAATCTCTTCTTCTGAGAGAGGATTTCTGAGTTGTTAGAACACAGCAGAAATCTTCCATAGGCACCCATGGTCCCAGGCAGGCATTCTCAGTATTGAGTTGTTTTAGATAGATGGGATATTTAGTCTTCAGCTTCAAGATCCTTGAATCCAATTGTCTTTCAGATGTTTATGCATGAAATTACATAAAATTCTTTATGCTTCTAAATCTGCCTTTAAAAAAAGAGGAAGCCTCTTCTCTTTAGCCAAGAAGGCTGTTCCTAAATAATGCACCCTTCTCTCATCTAGCAAAATAATCTGTTTTAGCATGAGGAGGGATTTGTTTGTGTTATATCAGGGCTTGTGGGCTCTGGTGACTGGACTTGATTTTTTCTTCATCTTCTATGTCTACTTCTAGCTTTAGTTCCAGCTTTTAGCAGTGGCTCTTCAGGAGCTGTCTTTTTTATTGTTGAAAGCACCTTGATAGAGATCCATTGTTCCTTGAGATAGATCTCTGCAGTTTCTCTGGCCTGTTTTGGGAGCCTAAGGACTTGTTTGAAGCTAGTGGGGCTAGTAGGATGTTGTGATGATGGTAGCACATGTATTACCTAAATATTACTAACACTGGTATGTATGTACAGATTCTTGATTCTTTTGATGAAGAAGTTATGAGGGTTCTCGGTCTTGTATTCACACTGACTCCTAATTTGCCAATTTTTCTTTTTTCTTATTAGGAAATGAAGAAAGAAATTGCAGCCCTCAGTTGGCTGTGATACTTGACTTCAGTACACTTGATATACTCTAATGTTCATGTATAGCTCCCAAATAGATAAATTATATTTAACATGACTCACTAATTGCAGCACCTATGGGAAAAAAGAATAGAAGAAAGAAGCTAAGTATGTAACTGAAACCAGATGTAACAGAGTACTGAACCAGCAACACTTGGTGAAATGATCAATATAATGCCAGATTATTAGGAGAAAAACAAGGCAAACTTAATAAACTAGGTAATTCCAGTAGTAAATCATGCCCACTGGATCAAGAAAGGATCTGTCTGAAGAAGGAAAGGCATCAGCTGAAAAAAAGTGGGCACCAGCTTGAAAAGATTGAAACGAGAGAATCATTCAACCCGTAGAAGGTTGAATATTAATTAATAGGAAAACTATGTAATTGGGAGCCAATCAACATTAGTGTCGGCAAAGTTTTGATAGTCAGTATGCCGGCTTTGTGGATTACTGCCTACCACCCTTTTCTATACAGAACTGCAAATAAATCAAATACATCTACTTTGTGTGGATCAGCCTTTTGTACACTTGGTGAAAGAACACATTTCAGGACAGTGCTTTCTTTTCAAGAGAACATCATGGAATTCTTCTAAAGTGTATTGATTCTGATTCCTGCTGTTGTCTCAAACCTTCCAAACATTTTTTATCTCTGGAAGACACTGGAACTGTTTGGGTTTTTTTTCCTCCAAGTTTATTTCTAGTGAAGGGAAGCTGAGAGGCCAGGAGTGGGTCACAGGGCACCATTCCTGCTTGTGACTCTGCCCTGCCCTCATTGGGGTGGGTCAGGAGGCACCCCAGTGCCCCGTGCCCCGTGGTGCAAGAGCGGGCAAGGTCAGGTGTCACCGCTACCTCATAGGCGACCATGGTGCGGTGACCTCCAGGGCTGCAATTTCGAGTTCATTGCCTTGGATCCCCTTGGATCCCCCTCCCTCAGTAGCGGACGCATCCAGACGTGCTTCAGGTGTGCCCCGGCTGCCGCAAGAGCAGAAGGAGGCAAGGCCCAGGAGGGCCGGCGAGGCCATGAGTAGCGGGGCAGGGGAGCCACGAGAGGCCCAAGCGGGGAGCCCACAGAGGCAGTGGGGAGCGGCAGCGGTGGGGAGCCTTGGGACTGTTGGGGAAGCTGGGAAACTTGAGTCCCGGTGGGAATGCATCGGAGACTGCTGCCCCACGAGGGAATAAGGAGAGGATAAACGAAGTTTAGGGTAAGTCATCAGTTACG
The DNA here is from genome assembly GCA_013400075.1 of Hippolais icterina. Classification (NCBI taxonomy): domain Eukaryota; kingdom Metazoa; phylum Chordata; class Aves; order Passeriformes; family Sylviidae; genus Hippolais; species Hippolais icterina. The sequence continues at coordinate 3,760 of VWYN01012834.1, read as the reverse complement.
TGGCGCGTGTGAAAAAGCAGCCGCGGGTGTAGTCGGGGGTAGTCCAGCGCAGCAGGCCGGGTCTTCTCCAGTACCATCCCCTTTTTCTGGCAGCCTCGCTAAGGAAGGTGGCTCGGTACAAACCCTGGTCCCAGAGGCTGTGGCAGCATGCTGATAGCCAGTCCCTGGGATGCCTACTCCCCTGGGAATGTAACCCTTCTGCATCACCTCATGGTTTGCTGGTTTATTTGTTCTTCCTCTTCCTCGTTTTCCCTGAAAAGTTATCTTATGAAGATTAACTTAGACACTGCTTTGGTTTTATTTTAATAATGGTCAAATAGAGGATGCGCATATTTTAATGACAAAAAGGCATCAGGACTCGCACTCAACACAAAATATACATAATCTCTGAGTTCATTTTTGCTGGCCTGAAGTACCTGTGAAATACTCTTTAGTCAAATGTTTATATGTTCTACTTCAGATGCTTTAAAAACAAAACTCTGTTTAGAAATTGGGATATATTTGTGGTTAATTAAAAGTCATAATCTAAACTGGTGAAAATGTTACTTAAACTTTTTATAATCTTAGTCTACCTTAAGAAAAAAGAGACAACTTACATGACTGTAAAGGATGTCAAGTAGCCCATGCTTTCTGCAACTCAGTGTTGCTACTTCAATGACTGAATCATTTAACTTGCAGGAGTTCAGTGTTTTTAACATAGCTTTCAAAAGCTAAAATTCTTCTCTTGACTTTCCAAGTCAGGCTCTTCTTTCCAGCCTGTCTGCATTTCTGTGGGAAACACCGACCAAATCCAACTCAGAAATGGTCTGCCCTCCCTTGGAGGGAGGCTTGTCATGGACTCTGTTTCCTTCCGATGGAACACTTTCAGGAGTTTCAGTTGTGTGGATTAGGGGTTTTTTTGTCTGTTTGTTTGTTTGTTTTGTTTTGGTTTTTTAACCATCAGCTTCAAAAGTACTGAACTAAGAAATCCTCGGAATGGGTGATTGGTGTTTTTTGGGTTTTTTTCCTTGCAAAGGTTTGTGGAATCTGTTTTAAAATTGCTGCTTTGCTTTTGCAGTTTTTATGAGCAGAGAGTGACAGTTTCTTTTGGAGAATACTGTGCGAGAAAGTATCAAAGATTTTACTAACTTCCAAGTAGAAAACCTCCACAGCTTTCCCCTTGTCCACCAAGCAGGAACACCACGTTGTAAAAGGAGATCAAGCAGCATCTACCTTTCATAAACCCATGCTGGCTGGGCCTGAGCCCATGGTTGTCTTGCGTGTTCCATGTGATGGCACTCAAGATGATCTGGGCCATGACCCTCCTTAGCACCAAGGTCAAATTGACAGGCCTGTAGCTTCTGGGATGCTCCTTTCAACCCTTCTTGTAGACTGATGTTACATTTGTCAACTTCCAGTCAACTGGGACCTCTCTAGTTAATCAGGACTGCTGGGAAATGATTGAGAGTGGCTTGGCAAGTTCTTTGGCCAGCTCCCTCAGTACCCTTGGGTGGATCCCATTAGAGCCCCTAGATTTATGGGTGTTTTAAGTGGTGTAGCAGATCACTAACCATTTCCTCTTGGATCATATGGGCTGTATTCTACTTCCAGTCCCTGTCTTCCAGGTTAGGGGAGGAGTACCCTGAGGTCTGCTGTCTCTGTGTTTCCTTTTGTGTCAAAAAAAGGATGGAGATTCTCCATAGCTCTCCTTTTGTTGCTGATATATTTGTAAAAACATTTTATCTTGCCTTTTATGGCCCTATTAAGAATAAGTTGTACTTGAACTCTGGCCTTTTAATTTTCTTCCTGTATAACCTCCTCACATCTTTGTAGTCCTCATGTACTTCTTCACACTTCTGTCATCATCTCCACCATTGACTTACGTCTTGGTAGCATTACCATGGAGAAGTAGAAGAATCTAGTCCGGTTTCTGCCGCTTTCACCATGAGATTTAATTTGGTGTACTTGTTATGAAACTTTGGATTCTAAACTGAGCAGGCCCTGTCCCATGGCCATCAGAGCTTTCCTCACATAGTAAATGTGAATAGTATCATCCTCCTTGCAGGAACACTGGTATAAACAAGATCAACAGCTACGAAAAAGTCTGTCTTCAGTTCCCTTTGGGTTTCTGTGGATAAATGCCATCCTTCTGAAAGAAATCTTTTAATGTCCCTCTCAATGCTGCTATAAACGGGAGACAGGGGAATCCCCCTCCTATTTAGACTTTACTCCCAAGAAAAGGTGTTTTTCTGCTGCATTAAGGGTATAGATGTTTGGCAGAACACAACCACCCTTGTGTCCCAGCTGGTCCTCAGAGGGGCTGGGTATGGCTGAACTTAAATTCTGATTAGAATCAATATACATCGTTCACATAAATATGTTCTTGCTCATTTTCCTAGGAATTTTTCTCTGACAACATTGAATGTTTCAGTGAACACTGTCTAAGATCAATGAGAAAAACATGGCATCTCTTTTAGACTAGCTTTGACAAAAGCATAGAAATACTAAGGGAAAATGTCAGTTGATGTTTTATGAGGTGTTCTATGTGTTCAATTTCTATTCAATTTATGCAATGAACAAATAAAGCATGCAGAATGAGTCATGTCATGGCAAATCTACAGCTAAAAGTCCACTGGGGAATATGACTGTATTAATGTCAGTAGCAGTGTCTTAAGACCAGAATCACTCTTCTTAGTAAAAGACTGCTTGCATAAAACCTATGTATTTCTTCACAGATCCTTTGAGAACGCCCCTCCTCTTTGATTACTTGAGATATTAGTTGCCCTATGTAGCATCAAGATTATGGTTAGGAAATGTCTGTCTTTTGAGAACTGTGTGCGTATGGTACACAGCAGACTCAGAGTCTGGGTTCTCCTTGGGGCCCACAGGCTTTTCTTTGCATGATGTAGAGCACTGGATTATAAACCTGGTGAACTTCCCCAGTCCTGGGGAAGTGTACAATGCAATACAATATAAGATTTGTGTACAATACTTCTAATTCAGCAATCCTTTTCTCCTTTCCTCTGTCCTTTTTTTTAATGCAACCGGTTGGCAAAGCCAAAATTAGGTCCAAAAAAGGAGGACTATAAAAAAAGGTATGTTTTTGTCCTAGGGTGATGTGTTTATCCCTGAATTGTCTGTTGGGTGCAAAGAGGGGGGGAAAGTGCAGTTTGTTTTTCCCCAGGAAAACTCTGCTCCTCGAAAGGACCTTGAAACTGAAGTGGAGGAGGCAGAATACTGCAAGACAAAAGAAGCTGTTGTTTCTCCGGGAGAGTTAGTAGTTAGTTTAGAGCTAGCATAGTTAGACCTGTAGAATAGCTAGAGGTTTTTTTCTCTTTTTTTCCCCCTTTTTTCTCCCTCTCCTTGGAACTGTTCCGATCTCTTCAGACTGGGGACCTGGGGGAAGCACCGGGGGCCTCCACAGGGGACCCACCCCACCAGGACCAGCCCTGCACATCTCCTTTACTCTCCCAGCACCAGCAGAGATGGAGCAACGGAACACAGTGACCATCTTCAAGAGGAGACCTTCTCTTTTCCAAGTTTGTTATCCCTCCATAAGCAGCACGAAGCTCTTGTCATCGGGTATTGTGCTGGGGAGTGCTTTGCCTGTGTAATAAACAGGTTTTTTCCACTTCTCTCTCAGGAAGCCTTTTTTCCCAAACTGGTTGGGGGAGGGGAGGGGGGTTTTCCCAAATCTGTTTGAAACCAGCACAGACTTCCTAGCACCCAACATGGGGCATGAGAGAGTGGAAAAACCTCTGTACTGATTGGTATTTAGCAG
>VWYN01012817.1:0-16115 GCA_013400075.1 Hippolais icterina | reverse complement strand
TCCCCCCTTTTTTCCCCTTTTTCCCCTTTTTTCCCTTTTTTCCCTTTTTTCCCTTTTCCCTTCCCTTTTTTCTCATTCCAGGTGTTCATGTCTTATTTCCATTCTCTAAACTTGCATTCATTTAACTTTAGCAGGGGTGTATTTTCAAGCCTGTTTTTTTTTAAAGCTGGGAAATGTTATAATGTAACTTCCAGAAATGTTAACATGTCATCAGAAGAGATAAAGCACCATAATTTCTCATTCCCTTCCCTTGAAATATTTCTTTATTTTATCCAACCAGCCTTTGAAATTTAAGGCTATTGGCAATATCTGTTTTAAAGGTATCCTTTAGAGCCCAAAGAATTGCTCTTGCTGCTGTCTCACTTGGGGATCTGAAGCCACAGGGGAAAAAAAATTAAAGCACATGGAGAAGGAGCAGGGTGGCTGCTCCCTGGATAGGGGAACGTGGGAGAGCTCATGGGCTGTGTGTGCTGGGGAGATCAGCCTGGCCTGTGAAGAGGTGGCAGCCTCTGACACTTAGCAAAAGAAAACCTCTAGGACTAAGAGGAAATGCAGTCAGACCTGACTGTAAGGTTGTATAAGTCAAGGAAAATGAGTCTGAGGGGTTTGTCTTGCATTAAACCCTACTAACTACCAGGAAAAATCCTAATTCAGCCTGAATATCACCAGTGTATTTTTCCACTAAAGCTGCTTGCCTTTTTTAAAAATAATATTTTCTTCTGAGCCAAGTAGATAGATTGAAATATTCTGTGCATTTGCACTGACAGTTCTGCAGTCTGCTACTCAGGGAGCAACATTTAACAACTTCCATTGAGAAAGATGAAATGGGGGTGGGTGTGTAGAAATCCAGCATGTTGGGGTACATTTAGTCTCTTTAATAGTCAGTGCATACTGTGCTGTCTCTCTCATGTGAGAAGGTTAGTTCAGGTCTTTTACTTGCACATCTTTTCCCCCACTTTACTATTCATATTACTCAACTCTAGGCTCCAAGTGCGACATTCCTCGTTTGCACATCGTGGCTTTGGAGTTGTTTCAATCTCTCAGATGGATATAAATGAAAATAAATGAAATGAAATGGCCAGCAGGTTAAAGGAGGTCATTCCTCCCCTGTGTTATGCACTTGTGACACCCCACTGGAGTGCTGCCTACACTTCTGGTGTCCCCAACAAAAGGACATGGAGCTGTTGGAGGAGGAGGGCTCCAAAAGTTTGTGGGAGGACTGGAGCACCTCCCCTGTGAGAGCAGGCTGCGAAATTTGGGGCTGTTCAGCCTGGAGAAGGTTGCTTGGAGACCCAGTAGCACCTTCCAGTATCTGAAGGGGTTACAGGGAAGCTGGAGAGGAATTCTTCATCAGGAACTGTAGTGATAGGACAAGGAGTGATGGGTATAAATTGAAAGAGGGGAAATTTACCTTGGACATCAGGAAGAAATTCTTTACTGTGAGGATGGTGAGGCGCTGGCACATGATTCCCAGAGAAACTGGGGGTGCCCCATCCCTGGAAGTGTTCAAGGCCAGTTTGGATGGGGAATCTGAGCAACCTAGTGGGAAGTGTCCCTGCCTATAGCAGAGAGGTTGGGGCTGGGTGGTCTTTAAGGCCCATTCCAACCCCTGAACATTCTATGAATGTTTCCCAATTCTGTGAAAAAGCCAATGGGACACCTCTCCTGCTGCCCCCTCATGTTGTCTCTGTGTGTCATGCATGCCAGTACCACAAAGAGCAGAATTGTCTCTTCCTTCCCTGTCTCCTGAAAGGAAGTTTTCTGCATGTCAACTTGTGTACTACACAGGGTTGTAAATGCGCCAGAATAAATCTCTCTAGATTATGTCTTTTTTTAGCAACTAGAGAGATTCTGTCAGCATAAGTGCAGAATGTTTAGTAAGATCTCATATTTTCAGATGTCCTAAATCTTTTCTGGTTTAAGGTGCCACGTGTAATGCCAGTGCAAATAGTCAGAGGGCCAAAAGAAAAACATGCCAGTGTTTACTTTCCTTGTTACTGGGTTTTAAATACGAGCAGGCAATATGTAAAACAGTAAATTAAAAGAAGAGGCAGGAATGTGGCTAAAGGGTTAATTTGGAAATAAGAATGCCAGAACTTGGTGCTGGTTTTCCACTTAGGTGAGACAAGTCCTGCCTTCAAGCTGCTATGGATACGCACTATTTTGTGGCTGCATTTCAGTTCCCTTCCTGTAAAAGCATTATTTGTGCCTCTGGGGCTTGGTGAAGTAGGCATGCTGAATTGTGAAGTACCAAATACTGGAGGAAGGGAAAATAATGGGGGGTGAGGAAGCTGCTTTTAAGCTCTCCACGGCTACTCTGGAAGCTTTATCACATAAACAATGGATCCAAAGTTATAGAAGCACAGGATGTGGAGCAAACCCACTGAAAAACAAGAAACATACATGAGAGAAAAGTGCATGTAAAAAGCATTTCCAGGATGCTGTTAGTGAATGAGCATAAGAGGAAATGTCTTTCAGATGAGCACAGAAAAGTAGAAGTAGCAGAGTCAATTACTCCAAGCCTGCAAAAGCAATTTGATATCCAAGAATCCAGATGAAACTCTGCGTCCCTTGGAGTCAGAGCTGGCTATAGGAAGTGTGTGTAAGTTGGATTTCTCTCCCCACTCTTCAAGTCTGTTTTGTGTTACTGGAGACCTACATTCTTTCCAAGAAAAGGTCGTTTCATAACAAACACATGCTAAATTCTAGATTATTTAGATCATAGCTTTATAAAGCAAGCTGGTAAATGTGCCCAGGGCCAGGAGGACAAGGTAATTGTTCCGTACATGAGGACCTTACCTCTATGGCTGTTTTGGCTTTGATCCTGCAAGCTCTTTATGTCATACCTAATCTGAAGCAGATGGGCTCTCCTGTTGAAGTCATTGCTTGCTGACCTGAAGTTTTCCACTGAACTAAGCTGGCATCAGATGAAACATCTGACATGAAGTCAGAAGAGGAATAAATTGAACGATGCAAACTGAAAAGTTGTTTCTGATCGCATTTGAATCATAGAAAATTTTGGGTTGGAAGGGACCTTTAAAGGTCAATGTCCCTGCAGTGAGGACTGCATTTTCCTCTGGAAAAGGTTTTTCCTGTAGAACAAGTTGTGCGGAGCCCTGTCCAACCTGACTGAGGATGTTTCCAGAGATGGGACATCTACCAACTCTCTGGCCAACCTTTTTCAATCAGCTGGACACAGCGCTCTAGGTGGAGTCCCAGCAGAGCTGAGTACCCCTCATCCCCTCTAACCAGTGAAATTCTTTTTGTTTAACATTTACACTGGAGAGAAGAGGTTAATCTTAAAGTATTTCCCTAGTTTTTGCCTTATTAATTCTCACTATAATTTTTTCCTAGCAAATATTCCTCTGAAGACACTTGGAAAATAGTTGTAGAAGGAAGACTATTAGGTCACAGCTCCTGTGAGGTGGGATGCACTGTGGTTATGTGTTACAGCATAGATGCCTGGTTGTGGGGAGTAGGACACCAAAGATAAACAGCAGACCCAGGTAACTTCTGAACAAATTATGCATTTGATCCATGAATCAAATGGATAATTCCAAATTGGAGATCCAGCACCCACACTGTTCCTCTAGAAAGGGAATGGTGACATTTGTCTGATAGAGCAGGTTACTTTTCTGACTGCTACACTTGACTGCAAATATGAAGGGATGACTCTGACCTATCTAAAGGTTAATTAAAAGAAGTCAGAAGTAGATCAGATAAAGGCCAGATCTTCCCTCCTTGCTCATGGGGAAGCCCACCAAGGGTTATTTGAAGTCTGTAGGACTGAGCAACGAAGGTGTAGAGCTCTGAGCAGATTTTGGTTGTGGTTTTAAATCTCAGCTTCATTTGATATCTGCTGTTTGTATGTGATTGTTAGCAAAGTTTAAATAGCTGAGTAGGATTTAAGATTGAGTAGGATTTAAGATCAAGTAGAAAGTGATCAGTGGTGACCTATGAGGCATAACCAACCAAAAGGTATATGAAGATCATGAAGTTATATAGTGACTTTTTATATATATATAAACCCCAATTATATATGCACAAACAGCTTAAGTCACCACAAAATTACCACTAGGAAAGCAATATACTTACAGCACGAATAAAGTAAATATATGTACAAGTTATTATAAAATTCCAGTTCTGAAGTAAGCATTTACTTATGAACATTTATATACACCCATAAACGTGTGACTTGTGACCAAACTGCTTCCAGGAGTGGGGCTAACCAATAATGGAAAAGTCTTACTTGAAGATGAGCTGCACACCCCTGGAACTGGAGTTTGTCAGGTGTTCCCAGCCAGGTTCCAATCTCTTGGGGAGGTCTGGTGCTCCTTTTAGGTAGGCAGTGGGTTCCTTTTTATTCCTTTTGGTGTAGGTACATAAGTGTGTGTAGCACATCTGTTCATGGGATAGCTGCTGCTATCTTCTGCTTTCCTAGATGGCAAATTTGTTGTCACAGTTTTTGTCTTGCTTCCATCAAATTTTATTTTTATCCTGCCAGCTACTGCCCATCAAGAAAGTTTAGGGTGAGCTTGCCAGGGATGTCCTTCACCATCAGCAGGTTTACCTTGTAGGAGCCCCATCACTAGGCAGAGATCATCACAAGATAAACAATGAGACAAGCTTGCAGAAGCCACATAAGCTGTCTTAGACTTCAAGGTCCAAGGAGATGATGTAAATGTTCAAAAAAGATACCCCTAACCCTTCAATTTCTTTTTTTTTAGGGTATCTTCATGAAGTAAATAACCACCTCAGCTATTCTCTCCCTCAAGCGTGGCTCCCTCCTCATCTGTCCAATGGGATTTAAACCAAGCCAACTAATTTGACTGCAGTGTTACAAACAGCACACTGTGTTTGTTTTCAGAGGTATGGTCTTTACTGTTCTTTTTTTTAAAAGTATATGGCTCAGTTCACAAACCTTGAGAATGTAAAATTGATTATTCTTTAATGCAAGGAGCTTGGAATTTGGGACTTCTGGAGGTAGCATCTTGTGTTTAAAATTTATGGTATTTGATGTTCCCATAGTTAATGTGTTGCATCCAGTCCCTAGAATCCATTTCATAGAGGCAGCAATACACCTTATTTGCTTAGCCACACTGATGGCAGGGTAATGTAGCAAAGTTAGCAATCAGATAGCACAGAATCAGGGTGGGTTTAAACTTAGACTGGTTTTTAAACAATGAGCAGTCTATAGATAAGATAACCAGAATATTCGTGCAAAAATTGATATGCTGAGAGGTCTCAGCCAAAACCATTCTCTTCTGGGTAACTAGTAAGTTGGGTTTTTTGCTAGTAAGTTATTTTCCCAAATAAATTAGGTATTGTCAGAAATTAGTATACAAATGGGTCCTTTTATTTCAGATTATAATGGAAAAATCTATGCTTGTCTTCAAGTACAGGTCATTGANAAGTTATTTTCCCAAATAAATTAGATATTTACTTGTCAGAAATTAGTATACAAATGGGTCCATTTATTTCAGATTATAGTTGAAAAATCTATGCTTGTCTTTAAGTACAGGTCACAGGTCATTGACATTCAATATATTCAAGAGTATATTCTTAGAGTTGGAAAAGGCTGCTTCCCCTGTAGGACCCATGAGCAGGATGATGCTCTTCAAGTGCTTCACTTTCAAATAGGACAGAATAAATGCTCACAAGCTTTCAGTTAAATTTCCAGTTAAAAGTTTAAGGGCAAGTGATGGTAGGTGTTTTGTGGTTAATCAGCGCTTTGTCCAATAATGCTGGGAACCCCTCAAGTAAACTGTGAAGTTGATAGATGATGTTTGAACTCTGAGAAAGGAGTTTTCCTTTTTTTTTTAATTTTTTTTTTTAATTTGTTGGTTTGGTTTGGTTTGGTGCTAGTGGTGAATCTGTAGAGCTGGCAACAAAGGCCATGATGTAACAGTCTCTCAGTCCTAAAAGGAAGGTGGGAGGAGAATGTCCATCATAGCAACACTCCTGGAAACTTGGAGCTGAGGCAATAACTTGAAGTAGAAAAATACATTAATTAAAACAGTGTATGGGGCCAAAAGAGCAATCCAAGGGCCCAACAGAGCATGTCCATGATGAGCATTCAAGGCAAACATCATTGACACTGGTAGTTTTCCTTTATCACTATAGTCCAAGCAAATGTTAATGTATATCCTGAAAAGACAAGAAGATTCCCCAGAAGTATTCCTGTACTAACATTATTAACCAGCCCTTTAATGTATTCTGTTCTTTTTTTGGGTAGAGTGATAAATAAATGTCTTGAGAATCAATAAATCTGTTCAGCATGTACTTATTTGAAGCCCATGATTAAGTAAACTTTAGTAATTTGGTACTCAATATGTTGTGGGTTTTTTTCCTGAAACAATCAAACCCTTCCAGTTTTCCTAGGGAATTATATTGCTAGCAAAGTCATTAGTGCTTGCACATCAGTTTTGAGCCAAATTATGAATATCCCTGAATGCAAAGGGGTAAGTTTCTAAGCTACATCACTGCAGAACAAGTGTATTGAGAATAAGATTTTTTTTTTTTAATCCAAAGTACTTGGGGAGTTTACTCTTGAGTATTTAAATTAATCATTAATCACAAAAGCAATTTGTTGGGCATTTGAAAATCGCTACCAGTTTAAAAGACTTAGTTTCTATTTCAAAGCTTTCAGTGGGCAAAAAAGCTTCAGCTGTCACTAGAGAATACTCAATCTACACAGCAATTTAAACTCCGTGTTTACAACAGACATATGTGGTTTAATTTTCACAGGTTTTTTTTGTAATCTACTTTAATATATATTATGCATTCACAGCAGGGAAAAAAATAGCCTTCAGTAAAACAAGTATGTTTGATATGTTGAACCTGGCACACTCAAAGCCAGTCTGCAGAGCTCCTCAAGGGACAAATTGGTGGGAAGCATCTTGCCCTGTAGAGGTCCAACAGAGGCTTCAAACTGAGTTTATGTGCATTTTCATAGAGGTTTTGTGGTCAAAAATAAGTGACATTGGGGGTAGGATGAAGGATACAGCAATTTTCAGGAGGATCTTGTTGTCTTATACAACAGTTATGAGTTAAGTCCAGTATAACTTTACAAGAACATTTCAATTTGTTATTTAATAACCCTGCCATCAGTAAACAGGCAGCTCTGAAATCTGCCATTCTGGCACAGATGTGTAAGTCCTGGGCATGTTGCCTTTTGGAAAATCCTTCACTAAATTGCTTTGGGAATTAGCATTGCTACAAAGGCATGTAGCTGCAGAGAACCAGATAGTGTGGAGGAATATTTGAATTTATGTACGTTTTAGTCTTAAATGCCTGTATAAGGAGATATTGTTTTACTAAACTATATAGGTTTTATTATTTGTGTACAAGGATTAATTACACTTGTTCTATAAAAATGGGAACGTATGTCAAAACTTTATAAAAGCGTAGTCATGTAAAACACTGTACTCATTTGCAAGCAAACCAGTGGGAGATGACAAGTCAGAGATACAATTTAATAGGAAAATTAGGATAAAACCAGCAATACAGAAACACTGGCTTAACCTGGCAGAGTCAGGATACAACCTGACACCCTGTTGTTCATGGTGGTGGCAGCACTCTGATTGAATGGTGGCTGCAGTCCTCCTGGAGTGTTAGAGGTGGTTCTGTTGAAGCAGTGATCCTGTAGAGAGGTCTGGTCTTCCTCTGAAGTTCCCAGTGGTGGTTGTGTAGCTCTTGTCCTCTGGAAATCCAATAGATAAGGCTGCTCATGGTGTCCCAAATCTCAGATTATATCCAGGTAGGAATGCTTGATTCCTCCCCCTGGGTGGAGCATCTCACATTAGTGTGATGTAATTTTATCAGTCATGAAGTGAGACTTTGATGGCCCAGGTGCAGAATATGTTCCCTTGGAAGGAGTTATGAGGAATGGGTCACTGAAGAGATAAGGAACACTGCCCCACTTATGGAGATGATGATAAAATAGATACTTTTGACTACATCTTACATTGTAACCTAAGACAACTCCTACCTGTTGTCTCTTGGCTACAGCAAAACCCCCTCCTTCCCAGGAGGGCTTCTCTTTCCCTTGACGTGACATAAAAGACATTTCATGTTCAAAGAAATATACATATTCTGTGCTGAGCTCCTCAGGGAACTTTTGGGAAGGTAATTTACTATTTCACACATGATATTTTTACATTGGATCACACATATATTATATTTCAGGTGATATCTGCTTTGTGAGGGCATTTAACCATAAATGTGAGTTTGGGGCTGGAGTAAAAAGATTGCTTTAACCTTACTGCAAAATCTCTTGGTTTATTCTTAATTAGGGCCCACTAAGCTGGAGTTTGGGACAGTCAGTAAAAACAATGTGATGGATACATCTCAGTTTCTGAAATCCTTGTGCAGATCAGGAAATCTGGTAAGTAAAAGATCAGGTAGAATGTGTGCTCTACTTGTAAAAGTATAATTATTGTGATTCAAATGCTCCATACATTTGCCTTAGCAGATTAAGGCTGAGTTTACTCTTAAGTGGATGTGAAATTTATTAGGTAAATGTATGGCATAAAGCTGTGTTTACTTTTACTGGCTATGCTCAGGTTGTAATTAAATAGTCACAGATATAATATTTCTTCTATTTTATGGTAATTCTCACCTTAGAAGAATTTCTATACTGGTGTATTGATACAATCTGTAGTTATCTGCTGTAAGAAAACAGCTGGAGGTACCCCATGGGAATAGCCAACAAAGTCCCAATTATCCCATCAGAGCTGGGGGGCAAAAGATGCTTCAGGACATGACAGAGGAGTGGACTGGATGTTTTGGACTCTCAGCCATTAATACTTTTGTAGAGATGCAGATGCTCTCCTGTCTCTGTGCTGATCCCACAGCTGCCTGACTGAGCTGCTTATCTTTTACATCCTGGCAGAGAGCTGATCAAAACTTTTTAATTGCATGGCTCCAACAAAGTCTGGTCTTTGCCTACTGAGCTGCAGAACAGCTTGAGCCCTCCACTGTTTGAAAAATGCAGGAAAAATAATTGGAAACTTCTATTTCAGTGTGTCCCTGAAATAAAAGCTCCAACTTAGGGGAAAAGAAAAACCAAAAACAACCCCCCAAAAATTAGTTTCTTCCTTCTTTTGTCAACTTACACAAAACTTGTAGGTGAAAGATAGATTTCATTAATATAGCTGGAAATGTTCTGTTTCCCTCCCTAACTTTTACTTAGATGGGAAAAGCTCAGAGCTGATTCAGATGGTGTCTATAAGATTTGTAGATCAGAAGCTTTTATGGAAATCATGAAGATATTATATGATGTTATGGAAAGAATATAGATGATCCTAAAAAATTGGTATCACCTTGCTGGAAGTCCTCTTCTAATTTCTTTGTGAATATTTGTAGAAGAATTTCTTAGTGAACAGGGGCATGATTTGCTGTGGGACATGGTTTGAGCTATCCTGGACTAGGCCTCAGATTTGGGCCTGCATTAGGCCTTGGATTTGGGCCTAGTTAGTAGTGAGTAGACTTGTGGCGCAGCTAGAAATTAGATTAAGGTGTGCTTGGATTTAATTAGTGTAGTTGTAACAATATTACCGTAGCAGCCTTAAGTTTAAGATTGTTTACATTCTTTTCTAATCTGTCACCAATTAAAAACTACTTGTTAATGTAAGCTATGCACTTCTGTATATAACCCATCATTTTGCAAGAATAAACGGAGAATGCATGCACTAACCATAGTGGTCGGATTGTGCATTGCTCTGTCCAGCCTCCCACTGATCCCCTGGCTTCATTAAATATTCTGTAAGAAAAGAGTACTATCTGCTTGGAAACAATGATTAAAAGTGTAGGAAATATTTAAAACACCTCCCTCTGAATACAAACCTGACTGAAGTAAACATGAAAATGCCTATTAATATCACCATGCATAAGGCCGTGCTCCTTGCAGAAAAGCCTGTGATTGCACAATCTGTGCCCGAGTTCCACAGTGTGTTTTTTAAAATATGCCTTTACAATGTACTGCATGATATAATGACAGCACAGGGCAGAGTTGAACTGTGCATCCATAGCAACAGGATACTCCAGTGGCTTGTGAGATGCAGTAACACCCAGCTCCTTATCAGATAAATTACTATCAGGTCCAAAGTGCTTTCATCCACCCTCACTGCCCTGTGAAAAGAAGATAAAATATTCAGCTGAGAAATGTTGATAAATACCAATGTGCCACAAGGCAAAATGTAGCTACCAGGACCAAGAGGATGTCAAGCCCTGGAAATATGAGCAATCACAGGAGACAGGAACATCTCCAAAACTCTTCAGCATTTATAGTTTTCCAGAACCTGCTGATTTCTAAAGCTTAACCAAATTATCAATGTGAAGATAAAGTCAGTAGATGTTGACGGGCAAAAAATGTGGATGGTGAAGAAAAAAAAACCAGTATGCAGGAGGATAAAGCTTTTTCTCTGCAATTTAAACAAAACCCAACAAAGCCTGTTTCAGACTATTACAGTTTTGTGTTTGGGTTGGTGATAAATTGGGGAAATCTTTGGTTTAGTGTTTGCTGTGTTTAAAAAAATCAGTAAAGAAAGTCAGTAGATAGTTAACTAAGGGCCCAAGTTATGAAATTGGGATTAACCAGAGTGAGCAGGAATCTGCAAGACTCAAGGCTCGAACATCCAAGGGGAATTTTACTGTGGCATATAATTTTAGAAATTATATTCTCACTGTGATTGTGCCTAGACCTTGTAATACTCCAACGCACATGTATCTGCATTGACATACCTTATTTACTGACATCTCATTAGAGTTGACAAATACTGCATCAATGATATCTTCTCTGTAAAATACTTCTGTAAATGTTATGAAGCCCTGTGCTCTTTTCTTGTTGTTTGAATACATATTTGTGTAAAAGGTATGACAATTCTGTGTGTCACTACACCTTCCCACTGTCATCCAGTTATTCTGCTGGAGCAACCAGCAGTTTTTATTCAGTCTACATAGCCAGAGTTCTCCCCACAAAAGCTAGGATGTGACTGAGGAGCAGGATGTATGCCTGGGTCTTGAGGTAACCTCATTTTCTCTTGCTGGAATGAAAGAGTGTACTAATTTCAAAGCAAACTAGTGGGAGATTACAAGTCAGAAATAGAATTTAATAGGAAAATTAAAATAAATGCAATAATGCAGAAACTCTGACAGAGTCAGAGCACAACTTGACCCCCTGTTGTTCATGGTGGCAGCACTCTGATTAAATGGTGGCTGCAGTCCTCCTGGAGTGATAGAGGTGGTTCTGTTGAAGCAGTGATCCTGTAGAGAGGTCTGGCCTTCCTCTGAAGGTCCAGTGGTGGTTATGGAGCTCTTGTCCTCTGGGAATTCAGTGGATAAGGCTGCTCATGGTGTCCCAAATCTCAGATTATATCCAGGTAGGAACGCTTGGCTCCTCCCCCTTGGCGGAGCATCTCACAATGGGATGGTGTTACTTTATCAGTCATGCAGTCAGACTTTGGCAAATTAACAGAAAATATCCCCTGGAGGGAGGATGGGCCATTGAAGAGAAAAAGAACTCTGCCCCACCTGGTTTTACCAGATGGTGATGGAATACATGCTTTTGGTTACATCTTACATTGTAAACTAAGACAAAGAGCAATGCAACCGCATCACCCTAGCGTATTACAGATTAGCAAATACACAAATTGAACATCTTTTAAGAAAAATAAATTGGACTCCAGAAGTGTGGAAGAACTGCAGGACATCTTCAGTAAGACTCATGTAAAGTGACCTCAGAAGAAATCAACTTTCTTCAGACAAAGAAACAAAACAGTAATGTCACTTTCGTTTGGTATTTTTTATTCCTTCCCTCTCAAATTTCAAAAATAAACTTTCTGACCATCGTGCATGAATGCTTGGTCCCTTTACAGTGGTTCTGACAGCAGGAGGAAACCTGCGTTGCTGCTCATATCTATTCTATTGGACAAGCTTTATTTTAGTATACATAGTTAAGGATTCTTCCAAGAAAAAGTTTCAAAAGCAATATAGACATGACAGCATGTGAATAAGAGTGGATTCTGTGACTCCATGGGCAGTAGAAGATATCTCAGACTGAGTTCCTAATACAGAATTTAGTACTGATTTAGTATGGTTTGGAAATATCTTTTTTTTTTTTTTGGTAGATTAAATGAACCAAAGGTGCGCACTAAATGCAATACTTCCTTTTCAATTATTAAAATAATATATTGCAGACAATTTAATTTGAAGAAGAAAGGAAATTTTCAATATGTGAAAAACTGAATTCTAGAGCTTTTGGAAGAGAGCTGAAGTTTAGAAAGCATGCTATCCAAAATTCTTATAATTAAGTAAGTTACTGAAGAAAGTGTAGAGAGTTTAATGATATTGCTGTCTCATAACTTCTGCATGATCACATTACTTTAGGCTTTGTTCAACAATGTCAAATCAGTTTTATTGACTTTAGGTTGTAATAATTTTAAAGCTTTATAAATCATAATAAAACCAGCCTCACTTTTGCAGATGAGACTTAGAGAAAAGTAAAAAGATCTTAATCAGCGAAAGCGAGAAAAAATACGATGTGATCTTCAAACAAGGCCAGGGGAGAAAAAGGCAGTGGTGCGATTTTACTATTTCAGAAAAGTTCTAAGACTGCACGCTTCTATNTCCCCAGTCACTGTTACCTGTGATGGGGCCCTGCTCTCCTGGAGTTGGCTGAACGTTTGTCTGGCCATGAGAAGCAGTGAATTAATTCCTTCTTTTGCTTTGCTTGTGTCTGTGGCTTTTGCTTTCCCTGATAAACTTTCTTCATCTCAACCCACAAGTTCTCTCCCTTTTACCCTTTCAATCCTCTCGCCAAAATCAGATTTCCCCATGTTCCTTGCATTCCATGAGAACATGTTCCATGTTCTCTTGCTCTTTCCTACCTTGAAAGAGTGCAGAAAACATACAGATAATTAGGAAACCTGAGAGCTGAATCTTAAATCCATCACTAGATAGTAGAAAATAAATTATATTCTCACGGTATTCCATCTGCCTTGATTTAGAGCCAAAACATTCTCCGTAAGCTGCTCTGCTGATTCAAATGTAAGTGAATATATGGATCCAGATATGGAATCTGGGAGAGACATGAACTAAATTATAAATTAGAACAGTTGCAGAGCTGGTGGATTTTGTGAATTTTGAGCTACACAGTTGTGGTAGGGGACTGGACTTATTATCTGGGAAAGGCTTGTTAAAAATCGTACACTGCTGTGTGATGAGATATTAAGGAGTCAGAACTTTATAACCTAATAAGGAAAGATTAGAGTGTATACAACCATGAGGTTTGAAATTCTATTCTGTCTCTAATGAAGAGATAACATATTTAAAAATGCGATTGAAACCTGATGTATACAAAGAAAGGAAACTTCATTTGTTTGCAAAGTAAAAAGTTCAGTCTCTGCTTTACATGTTCTGAAAAATTCAGTTTATTAATGGCATAGCCCCAAAAAATAAGTGTCATGATGCTGGGATGAGCTCTCTTGTACAACCCACATTCACAGACAGAATGTACTGCTTTATTTCTGGCGGCTCCTTCTATCCCTACTGGAACTGTTTTTCTAGTTGCTGTTTATTTCAGAAGCTGAGAGATACTGCAGAGGAGTGCTCCATTAAATGGTACCTCCAGGAAAAACGGAGAAGTTCTAATTAGCCTCGGAATGCAACTACAACTGTGCCAAACCTGACATTTACAGAGGTAAAAGCAGGTTGAAAGATTTGGGGTTTTGTTTTTCACTTTTATGTTTCTATCAGTAAAGTTGGATTTTAACTTTCAGTGGAAATGTTGGTGGAAGTTTTGCATAGCTCACAAATTAAAATTCTGTCTTCAGAATTGCTCAGAACAGTTTTCAAAAACTGGCTAACTGGCTTTTCTTAGTTGTGCATACACCAGATAAAACATAAAGCATCAAGCTTTCCTGAAATGTTATTTCCTTTCTTACAGCAAATGTGATGTGAAAAGAATGGGAGGTTATTTAAAAAGTCTGATAGGGTACACTTCAAGGTTAGTAGCTTTTAGACTGGCTTTCAAACATTCAAGGGCTAGCACTTCAACTGCAGATGTAGTAATCTCTAAGATTATCAGAAATTACTAATATATATTTAAAAAATCCTCAATCTAGAACTATAAGTAAAGGCATTTTTAAATTCTCAATATTTTTAAAACTTGAGAAGATGGAAGAAACTGGGGTAATATTGAACAGATGTCAGAAAACAAATGTTACAAGATAAATATTTATTTTTACTATTTATTTCCTTGCTTTATATACCTTCTGTACATTTCATAATTTGATCTCTCCCAGAGTGGTGAGAAAGAGATGTGGGGAATGTCTTGCAAATCCATGTATGTTTTGAACATCATAGTGATGTTATACTGTGACAAAGAATTATTTTACTGAGAAGCAGAGAAAATCAGTTTATGGTGCCTATCACTGTTAATTTTAAAACATATAGTAGAAATTGCTTGGCAGTTGCTGTAAGACATTGACTGCTGTGGGAGGTGTTCAGCAGAGCCTCCATATAAAACTGCAGTCAGAGCCCCTTGCTCCCCCAAGAGCTGCCAGCTAATGTCCAATCAAACTTTCAGGAGGAGGAGTTACTCAGTTCAAAGACTGAACTCTGGATCAACACACACAGAAAGAGGAAGAATTGAGAGAATACATGGACATTTAGAATAGAAGAAGTTTGATCTGATCAGACTCAGGACTGAGATGGAGACAAAGTAGAGCAGTTGAAATACTATATTATTTGCAAGACTAAAAAATTTTAAATTTCCTATTCAGTATGATACAGTAATTTTAAGCCTGAACCTATATACAACAGACACTGAACTGGTTTTTCCAAGCCAGAAACTTGTATTTAAAAATATATTTCATATACAAGAAAGCAAATTTAATTACTTGTAGTCCAGTTCTCTAACACCTGAGTTGTCTCATTGACTCACTTAAGCAGGTGAGGTTTGGACAGAAGCCTTCCACTGTCCCCAAACAAACTACAGAACATCATTTCTTATATTAGCAGAGAGCTCTCACCTCAGACCTCGTTTCTTGCCATGATGGGCTTAGAAGCAGGTGTGTGAGAGTTGTCACAGACAGTGGAGACCTGAACTTCTTGCCACTCAGAGGTAGGGTGTAAAGCTACCGAGCTGGCTGGCAAAATGAGTTTTTTCATGGGTCCTAATAGCGCAGTTAAATTAGGCTATTGCAGTTTCTTGGGAGCCAAAAATCTTATAAAAGCAAATACCATACATGGTGATGTAGAAAAAGAGAACAGTGAAGAGATATTTGTCTTTTTCACCCCACATTTCAAAATGAAAACTTAAAATGGTGCATGGGATTTATGCCTATGTGCACAAATACATGCATATTTATGTCATGAATTTCCCTGAAGTGTACCTGAGGCAAAGTGAACACTGAAATCTAATCCATCCTTTTGCATAAATGTCTGAATTTTGCCTTCCTCTTCTTGAATTTCTCTTTTTTCTTCATCTTAAATTCATAAAGGATCCAAAGAAAGCATCAGGATATTTTTACTTTAATAGCAGCTTTAAACATGAATACTGCACTGCTCTCTATGAAGCTGCATAATATGAACATTTTTTATTGTTGATCAGATTATGAAGCACTCCATTTTTCTGTAGTCCTTCTTCAGGTTAAACATCCTTTCTATAAAACATGACTACTTATGTGGCTGTAAGTGTATGAAAAAATAAATTGTTCATGATCTGACCCATAAAGAAATATTTATTCTTGGTAAGATACTAAGCTGTTGTGTGACTTGGGAGAAACAACTCTGCCTCTCTGTATTTCCTGACAGCTGTGAAACAATTCTACTTCAAAAGTCACAGGATTTGAATTTCAAAATAACTTACAGGCTGGAAGCAGGGCTTTAATGTTTTTAAAACTTTAGCAGGCAACTGAGAAAGGAGCTGAAAATGATTCTGAGTGTCAGGAGAATAGAAATTTTCATGCGTACAGGGCTTTAAAATTTTGATGTTAAACATGTCATTTTACAGGGCTGTGGCATGTGCCATACGGTCCAGGAGGAGGACAGCATGCTTGGCACAAAACATTTTGAGGGTTGGGAATAAATGGTGGTGAGGAACTGGCACAGGT
>VWYN01012815.1:0-41957 GCA_013400075.1 Hippolais icterina | reverse complement strand
AAATATAGAAGCTAAGGCATTAGCAGCACACCCCACTTTACATTCTCTTCAGTGTTTTTCCAAATCACTTGTAAAGTCAAGTAGAGAACATGTTGGACCGATTCATACTCCAGTGAGAAGAGCCAGAGTTCCACCTAGAATGAGGTTAGAGCTTGATATGATTGTGGTAAACTGGACATGGTTTTGAAAAATAAGATGCAGCTCATCAAGGGCACTGCAGCAGTAAACCTGTGGAAGGAGTTGTATGGAATAAATCTAGTATTTATATCACATGAGCAAAACTAGTTACAAAAATTCTTTGGAAAAGTGATTTTTTATAACAGATCACACACTGAAGACAAGTCAACAATGTCACCCTATTATATAAAAGGTAAACATCCCATGTAGATATCTGACCACATCTGCTAGTTTTAAGACATTGTGTTCAACCCACAGCTGTCCTGATTTGGACACTGGACTTCCAGAAATAGATAACCATCTAAATAAAAACCAAAATAAAGAAATTAGAAATTACACCTGTGAGGACAAATTTATGGAACTGGAAGCTCTAAAGGGAAAAAAGACTGAAGGGAGACTGGATAATGATTCTCAAGCACAGAGTGTATGTAGCTTCATAAAAGAGGGTATTTTTTCTTTATGCCTACTTGTGCTAGGAAATGAATTAAAATTGTAGTAGACAACTGACAGGAACAACTGCTACTAAAGTTTTACTACCAGTATAAGAGAGGAATTGCATGGAGTATTTAAGAATGTCCCAAATCTCTTTGTCCCTGGAAGAAGAGGAGATGATCTGAGGGAT
Source organism: Hippolais icterina (assembly GCA_013400075.1). Lineage (NCBI taxonomy): Eukaryota > Metazoa > Chordata > Aves > Passeriformes > Sylviidae > Hippolais > Hippolais icterina. The sequence goes on along the minus strand of VWYN01012815.1, from coordinate 41,158 downwards.
CCCTTGGCATAGAATTAATACCTTTTGAAGAAATGAAACAAAATTGCGTACTCTAGCTGTGGATTGACAGATAAATACACACAGTTTCTTCATTACTGATGGCCCGTGCACCAGAAACATTTTTGTGACATCACTTGCAATCTTTTTCTCTGTATTAAGAATTTTTCAACCATATGACTCCTGAAAAAAACCCAACCAGACAGAGGCTCTTTAGAGGTTTTTCATTTACCTGTTTAATCAACTTTATTTCTGTGTTTGCGGATTATATGGACACCACATGAGTATGAGAATTTGTACTATGCAGTCTCATTGCTGATTTGCTGGAGATTCCCTACTGACCGCAGGATATAGCAAAACTGTTTAATGGTTTATGTATTCTTACAGAAAGACATACATGAGATAATATGTATAACTGGCTGTGTGCTCAGAGCTATTAATAGCAGATTTGCTGACTAATGAGTTTTCGGCTACTCTTGTCTTGATGAACCAGAATGAACCTGATGGACCCAGAAATTTTATTATACCTTTAGATACAGCTATTAATACTTACATTGCCACATTATTGTTAAGTTTCAACAAAAGGCACATAAAGAAAAAGAATGAATTGTGGGCTAACATATGAAAAGTTGATGTGCAGTATCCCCAAGTCAACAAAACACTATAGGATTTCCAGTCTAGTGATTAAAAGTGTTCAATAAAAGCAGAGGTCAATCTTTCACAGGCTTTCAGAGCATCACTTCTGAAATTAGACTGGTTGATTGTCTTGTCTGATTTGTACAGATTTGACTTTGCTACTTTCATACTACTCATGAAAGTTTGCACTGGGCTAAGACAGATGTACAGAGTATTTTTTTTTTTTTTTCTTTATTAGAGGATAAAATGTTGAGACAGACTCAGCCCATTTTTCCAAGACATTCTCCACCTGAAACAGCTCTCCTCACCTCTGGCTCTTTCTGAGGAACTGGGAGATCAGAGTGAGTTTGGTCACGTTTATTTTTTTTATTTAGCCTGTTCCAAGTCTGATTTTTTCCCCCTGCATCTTTCTTTTTTCCTGAGTAAAAGTATAGAACAAGTTCTATTTACCTGCCAGGAACTTCAGGTATTTTCTCCCTGACTCTTACCCTCAACAGGGGTCCTTCTCCCTTGTGAGCAGCTTTGAGGATTCCTTCTGAATTGCGTAATGTGGTATCTAGTCCCTGGTTCAGCTGACAACTAGGGTGAGGTCACTGGAAGACTCCCAAATGCTTGCTTAGAGGAAGTCTTTGCTGCTTATTAGTCAGTGCTAATACTGCTCCAAGCAGCTGCAGATTTAATTAGAAAACTTGCAAGTGAGCTGTTATTTCTAGTGGAAATAGTTAATTAGCCCCATGAAGACTACTGTCAAGTAAAGCTGTCCTGAAGATGCATTTCCTGTCAACTCAATAAGCATGTTTAAAGTCTTGGAGATGGGTACAGTTTCATTTACAAGCTATTGCATCCCTTGCAGTCAAAGGGATGGTGTGATAGGTGTGGTCTAGTGCATATGAAAAGTTTCTATCTTTACCTCAGGTTAAGTAATGAAACACATATATTAGATACCAAGATAATTTATCTTAGGGGCAATTGTAGCACGAGATGCAGCAAACAGGAAGAGTTTGGACTAAGCTGTCATATGAACAAACACTCTTATCACAGCCCATGAATTTTATTGGTGCAATTAATTGCTTTGAATTACATAGCCTTGCTGTTATGAGTAAAATGAGGTCAATATTTGATCTAGGACACCTAGATCTTGTAGTTTTGAGATGGATTTAAAACATGTAGCAGGTTTGCCCTTCCTGATTTGACTTGTGTTCAAGCCCAGTCCCAAGTCCCATAATGTGACGAGGTTTATTTATGTTACCGTCCTGTGGCTTACAATCAAAAACTAAAAAAAAAAGATTATGCAGACAAGAAGATGCACAGTCTTTTAAAGAGTTTATCTATACTGCAAGGATTTTTCATTAAGTACTTTGCCTTTGTGATCTAGGGACAGCCCTAACCCAATCTACTTCCCATGGCAGATCATTAGAGCTTAGTTCTGAATATAAAGTCAATTTTGCTGCAGCATAGGGGCTTAATCCTAAACCACTCATCTCCCTAACCTCCCCTCAGACAAGTTTAAACTGAAAAACAAAGAACACAGGCCAAAAAATATGTGAGTAGGAGTGGAGGTTAATAGTTGGGTGTTCTTATGATTGCAAAGCAATCGTATAGCCTGACTGGCACAAGAAAGTTGTCCTAGTAAATTTTAAGTTAGTCTCAAAAGTTCCTTATGGGTGACTAAACATGGAAATCTGATTTTTTCATTTTACCTCTATTTACTGTTATCTTTGATCATTTTACTGAGCTGTTAACATGATGTTGGTGATGTAATTGGAACTGCATCAGGATCACATGAGGCAGGAGAAGTAGCAGCAGTACACACTTTAGGAGAAGAGAGTTGGACTGAGTCATGCTGTGCAATATCTTCTGCATGGCAGGGCTGAGCACCAGCCCCAGGTCTGGCCTTCCTGCAGCTTCAAGTTATCTTCCCAAAAGATAACCAAATTCACACATACCCTTCCCAGCAGCCTGTCAGGGCTGTGAAATCCAAAGTGTCTCATGAATCATCAGCACTCAATCTACTCAAAACTTAACTTCTCCTGAGAGCTTTGGGACTCTGAAAGAGCAAATAGCATGGTTAGCACTCCATGTTGCCGTAGTTAATGTCGTATTTTCCTATCAATGTTAGTTTCCAATCATAGTTCTTGCAGGAGTTTGGGGGTGTCCAGGGAGGTAATTGAGAACTTGGAGGACTTAAATGTATGGAATGAAGGGGCTGGACTCAGGCTGAAAGAAGCTATAGGAAACATGTTTCCTATAAGAGATATTTAAAAGGGGAAAAACGGAAGGGTGAATTCTTGAGATGGAAAGGAAATCACAATTCCACAATAAGTTTGGAAGTTATCCAGTGGAGTATAACAAAAAATTCCAAGGAATCATCAAACATCCATTATATTCAATATTAACTGTAAGAAAAATATTTTGCTGTTTTATCACTCTGAGGGGAAGCATCAACACTTCACACACAACACCAGACAAACATTTACTAAAAGCTGTGAAAGGAGTGGGCCATGTCCTCATTAACACCGGCAGGTGGACAAGGAGGTGGTGGCCACAGCAAGCCTGTGCAGCTCCTTCACTGAGGCTTGGTTAATCCCAAACAGAAAGGCTCAGCAAAGAGCTTCCAACCTAAATTTCAGCCATGGCAACTGCAGGCAAATCATAAGGCAGGGATGGAGGACACACATTTCAAAGGAGTAAGCATCATCCATCTGGGCAAAGTTAAGCCACAGTGGCTTGGAAAGCCCTAAAAGGATAGATAAAATGATAACTGTAACATTTCTAAATAGGAAAAGCTAAGTATTTCTGAAGACATTAGCATCTTGCCAAGATGAAGGAGGGAGAGCCAAGTTTGCTAAACATGAAAAAAGAAATTCTGGTGGTTTTTTCTGAGAAGGCCTTTTTAGGAAAATGAAATTGCTTTCAAGGACAGATTTGTTAAGATCTGTGGGTTTAAAATGGGGGTTTGGGGTTGTTTCAATGAGTTAATTTTGGTTTTGTTTATTTTGGTGGGGGATTTTTTTGGTTAAAAGCCTTTTCAAGCATATGGTTTTTATATTTTATAGATAATCTATTTTGAAAATTTTCTTAAGACATACTTTTAAGTTCAAATTTCAAAAATAGAACATGTTTTGTATATAAAAAATAATTAGGATTTTGCTTTTAATTTAGTTGCTCTAGTTTGGTGTGTTTTCCATACTGTCTGTTCGTGAACTTTTCAAGGTTTTAATTTTCTGCTTCCATTCCTAGCCAGGGCACTTCTTGATGTCTCAAAATCTTAGAGCTATTGGCATGCAATTGTGCTACTAGAAAATTTAGTTACCTTTAATAACAGAATGAAATACTGGTACAGAGTGAAATATTGTAACAGGGAACAGGAGCATTACACTATGCAAAATTTTAGATTTCTGCAAGGGGAAAGGAGATGAAATGAGAATCTGTAGATTCAAAGATGAGGGAAAAATATATATTTTATTTGTTTAGTTTTGGATAGACTGGAGAAAAAGTTTGAGTGAAAAGAATGGGAAAACACACACTCGACTTGTCATCAAAAAATAAACCCTGTAAGGTGCTTGATGCTGAAAAGTTTTGCTATAAGGAATGTGCTATCAGACTACAGACTGGAGGAATTTTTGCACACCCTTCTGCAGCTACTGCTGATAGCTGACACCAAAAGCTAGAACAGATTCTTTTTCTCTATCAGGCTGAATGTGGCCTGTAACAAATAGAAAATACATATCATAAAGGTCAGTTTCACTGTGGACAGTGATTTGAAATGGAGTAATTGCTTTAGCAGGCCAAAGAAAAAACATTTTGATGGTAATTCAGCCCTTCGGTCTGGGCCTCCTGCAACAGCAGCAGTCCTTCTGTCTTTGTGTGGTCTCTGGCTCTCTTCTGCCAGACCACATTGGCTTTTTGTGATCAATCCATTAATCACTGCATATGTTGTATAATATTCTTATCAGCTGGAGCAGTAACACAGCTTTTTCCAGGAAGTGTTTTGGAGAGTCCCCACGTTCCACGTGAAGTCTCCTAGGGCCAATATGCTCTGGTATGGGATGACATCAAACAAACTAGTGATTTCCTTGGAGTGTGTCCTGGAAACTTGAGGAGTTCTTGATGGCATCTGACATCCTACTTGCCTTGAAGTTAACATTTTGATGATGTCTAGCCTGGCTCTACCTTTCTATAATTATAAGCCATGGATTTTAAGCTGTCTAAAAGAGATTAAACCATTTTCCAACCAGCGGTTGCAGTCTGATGCTTGGCAAGTGGGTTATGGATAGGGTTACCAGTTTAGAAATATATGTAAAATTAGTAAGCACCTTCTGTGAAAAAAGGTAGAAGAGATCATTGAATTTCTCAGAAAACTAGGAGACAAAAGCTGTTTCCTGGTAGCCTTGAAAATTTTTCAATAGGAACATTTACTTCTTGTTTTCAATTTAAATTTCCATTGCATATAGCACCAGCATTGAGGGAGGACAAAAAAAAAGCTGCTGCAGGAGCAGAAGGCCACACCTACACCTTGCACAACTTGTAAAGCATCTCTCAAACCAGTGGAAGGCTGCCATCTCACATGAAATGAGGATCTGCCACCCAGCCAAGTGATTTTCCTACACTTACAACAGTTTCATAGTCATTGTGTGTATGCTGGTTATTTACGATACAGGTATGGGTCTCCCTTAGTTGGTATTACAGCATCTCCAGCACTTGATTCTGAAAGCCATTTTTGGTGCAACTGTCACAGCTGCAGAGTCTGGAACCACTTTCTATCACATCCTTTGTGTTTCTATTTTCTGGGGGTGGGAGGAGTGGCCTCTGCATGCTTGGAAAACAGGGGGAGTTTTTGGGGTGGCTGCCACAGTTGGAGAAATGCAGCTGCTGAGTGGGCTGGCACCAAAACCAGGCATGCCAGGCAGGATACTGCCTCATGCTCTGGCACAGCCCACTTCACATGCCGTCTTGCAGTTTCTGTTGATGTCTTCAGAAGGACTCATATTGATAGTTCAGAAAACTCATCATAGTTTGGGAAAGTGCTGTTCTACTCCAAAACTAGGTCACTGGGGAAATGAGTGCAAACGGAAAAGATCAGTTTCTCAGAGGGGTGATTTCTGTGAAGACAGTATGTGGTCTGTTATGAAATGGCTTAGGAGAATTACTTATGCCTGTTGAGCAGTACAAGCAGGTCATCATTTACACATTAAGGCTTTTCAAGTGACTGACTGGGTCAGATGCTGTGACCCAGTTAGGAAAAATATAAGCTCTGGTACCTGATGGTAGATTAAATAGTTCAGCACTTCAATATGAGCAATATTTCTCTTTCCTTAATAAAATATGATTTGGCACTTACAGCTTTTCTGAGGTTCCCCATCCCACTTTATTTCCAAAGTACTGTTTGAAGGTAATTGCCAACATAATGTCTGAATAAGTTAAAATATTTTATTATCTTATTGGAGAGAAAGGAGATAAAAATATGTTGGATGCCTGCTGGAGAACCATCTAAACCAGTCTTCCTGTGTACCTCCCCAAGAGGTATCATGTGTTATGACCATGATATTTTCACTTGATACCTTGTGACCTTGTCATTTGAAGTCAGGTCTGAGTCAAAGCCTTGGAGTTTAATTTGTCTGACTAATAGGTAATCCAAATCCAGTCAGTTTAAATGAAACCATAAAATAGAGCAGTTGAAGCAATATTCCCAGTCTGTACACTCTCCTTCCCAAAGACACTGGAAAGCCAAAGAAGAAACTGCACAAACTAAAAGAAAACCACCTCACTGGAAGAAAGCAAGTGAAGGGATGTGATGAGCTATTTAACCCATACAAGCCTGCATTGGTGGTGATGCCTCACGTGCTCTGAAAATTCAGGTTGCAATTCACAGTCTGCAGATGACCCTGTGCTGCTTATGAGAGTGGGTAAAACATCCCTGCTGCAGGCAGAGCACCTGGACTCTCCCCACCCAGGTGTGTAGGCCACGCCTGTACCTCGGTGCTGGGCTCATGTGTGATGAGGTGAGGACTGACAGCCCCAGACCTAAACCCTTTGTCCGTGCATCTGATGGTTTGCAGAAATGAAAAGCTGACCACAGCAAGATAGATATTTTGGAAAGACAGGAATTACCTCAGCAGTTATCAAAGTTATATCTTGGAGCTGACTAAAAATCTTCATTTAGATTGAAATAATGACACTACATCATAGTGAATGGAAGGAGAGAGGGAGGACGTAATTTAATTTGTTTCCAGTAGACACTGTTGGAAAGGACCCAGCATGAATAGAGATGGTGTTTTCTTTTTAGCAGTTTCACAGCTAAATTAAGCTAATCTTAGATAATGAGGGTATTGCTTTTATTTTTGGGGTGTACAAAGCATTTCCATTTAAATTTTAGAAATAAAAAATGGCATCAGAACACCAATTTGGGAATGATGCTACTCACTCTGTAATTGTGCCATTTACTTCAAGGGAAACATTTCCCTTAATGAAAATTAAATATGATGTTTGGATAAGTATTTAACAAAAAATCTGAATGTTAACAATCATAAATGTCCTATTGTTAAGAGAGCTGCAGAAAAATTCAGTGGGATGTCTAAGGGATTAAATTAAGAACTTTGAAGTACAACAAATAAAAGTAGGAGTCTATAGACACAGGGGGACTCTGAAATTTCCCTTCTAAAATAGAGAAGAGAGATACAGAACTGAAATTATTTTTGCCACCTCCTGTGTCTGAGAAGTTTATCATTAAAATAAGTTTTTCTTCAAACTGTATACCAGATTGTGATATCTCTGGCTCTGATCCTCATTTCAACTGTCAGTTAAGAGTAATTCTAGTCAGCTTCTTGTAAAATATATGCAAAAGTGAAATGAGACTTGTGGTTTCTGCTGTTGCAAAATTTCCTTGACATTTATTAACTCTTCTACCAAAACCTTCCACTCATTACTACCTGAATTAATGGGAAAATGTTACACATACTGTTTCAATAGTGTTTAAGGACCTCTTCCATATAACAAATCTTTCCTGTACATCAGTGACTACTGTGTGATTGTCAAACTCCTACAGTGTAAAAGCTGTCACATAAAACTCTGAAATATGGTAGAAATGCAGTGCTACAGATTTTTGTTGTTGTTGTTGTTGAAGTGGCTGGATGGAAAAGCAACTTTATTCTCTGTAGGTGCTGACTGAGCTCTGGAGAAGAAAGTTGCTGCAGAAAGATGCTTACCTCTCACATACCCATGGCCGTGGCTTCAGCCCTAGGGGTAACCTAAGAGCACATGGGGCACCTCAATTTTCATCCACATCAAGTTCTGCTGTATGCAATTCATGAGAGTAACTTCTGTTAGGACCATAAGAAAGAAAAGAATCTGCGGTGTGCAGAAACTCGTGTCCCTGTCCTGAGTGTCTCTGTCTTGGCCCAGGTGCCACTTAGATTGAGATACACTGGTGGCAGCTGTGTGAACTAGTCCTTGGTGACTGAAGTTTTGCACACCTGCACTAGTGGCAGATTATCATATTGTTAACTAGGTTTTCAGTCTCTTCTCTAAAGATTATGATCATTGACATCATTCAGTTGTGTACACCCTATGGAACTCATAAAAAATATTAGGGAAGATTAATTTACCTTTTCAGGAGTCAGTCTGCATGGATTCATTGACTTCACTGGAATTTTTGTTCCTCTGTAACAAGATTCATGGTTGTATGAATCAGCTGCAGCTGAACTAAAAATGAAAAATAAATCTCTGCTCTATCACAGGCTCCAGGCTGCAGGAGTCCCAACCATTTGCAGTGTAGCTCATCTTTGTGCTTCTGGCACTAAAAAACTCCTAGAAATCCAGATGCTGCAACTCAATCCAGCCTGCTTTTGTAATGAAGCCAAAACTCTCTTTTCAGATAAACAAGTTGCTGTTAAAGGCTGTCCCATACATATTGTAGACCTACCAGAAGAAGTAAATCTCACCTGCAGAAGTCCATGGGATGACTAGGTTCTCAACTGATGCTTACTCTTCCACAAAATGTCACTGATCTTGGAGGGTCACTGAATCCTAGAATCATTAAGGTTGGAAAAGATCTTTAAGAACATCTAGTTCAACCATTCATCTAGCATCATGTTCAACATTAAACCACATCCCATGTTCCATATCCACATGTTGTTTGAACACTTCCAGGGATGGTGACTCCACCACTTCTCTGAGCAACCTATTCCAATAACTGAAAATCCTTTCTATGGAGATTTTTTTCCCAGTATTTGATGAAAAACCTTCCCAGTTTAACTATGGTGTTCTATCCATAGGTCCCTTTCTTGGCTGTGGACCCTGGGAGAAATTGGATATTTTTGTCTATCAAAGAGGTGTCAGAGGTATGACAGTTGAGGGGCAGAACTGACAACATGCATACATAGAAAAGCCATTTGGTAATTTTCATGGCCTTTTTTGGCTCAGGTTGAGGAATTCAATTTGTAGTTGAGTGTTTTGCTTTGTGCCTGAGTGGATGGGGATTGAGGATGGACACTCTCAGTAGGCCAAGGACGGACTTGTGTGGGTCTATCAGAAAGAATCTGCTGTACACTGGTGCACAGTTTCATATGAAATTCCATTCTCCTCTGTCAAACTACAGGACACCTTCTTACTACCGCTTCAGGAGGAAAGCGACTTCTGCCACATGACTAGTTTTTTTTTTTTTGTCTTTTCAGCTATATCCCATTTCCTTCACTTGCAGCACATTTTTTTATTCTTCTGTGGGTTTTTGTAAATTTTGCATAATGAATGTATTTAATTTTCCTACTATATATAAAACAGCTGAAAAAATTATTTTGGCTGCTATTATTTGCACAAGCTAATGAAAATTTTCCCCTTAAGTTCCCAATAAGTGTGATAATTTTTGATGTTAACAACATTTGCCCACAAAGATTTTGAGAATAGAATATTGCTGTGTGGTGAGTGAATAGGAGCTCTTGAAGATATACTTCAGAGTCAATGGTCAATGCCTGCAAATATTTTCTTGGCATAATAATTTTTTAACCAATTTATTTCGTGGGTGTTGCTGCTTTTTCAGTTAGGTATGCAAAACAAGAACAACAAGGATGCATTGTTAAAATGTTTTAACAGTGCTATCCATAGGATTTCTGCATCTGTAAATGGGAACAGATGTATTGCAAATGAAGTTTGAGGAAAGCCATATGAGCTATGAAACCGAGAGATCTTTTATTAAATGTAAATTTTTCTTAGCTGTGTTTAGATGATACTTTTTTGTGGTGTCTCAATGACTCAAGTAAATAAGAGATAAAAATGCTTGACTGCACTTCTACATGTACAAACTGCTGTATTTCTTGGGACTACCAATACTTCTCCTAGGTTTCTTTTTGCTTGCCTTTGAGAAGAACCAATTTTTTATTGTTGTGGCATGGTTCACAAAAAAGACAATATCTTCAAGCTGTTTACATAATTCATTTGCCTAAGGTCTTAATATTTCTTACCAAATAAAATATTCAATCCTCTATAATTTTAAGAGACATAAAGATTACATTTTTTTCATTTTTCAGTTTTAAGAAAATGTTATTTATGCAGGGAACACAAATATTTTTAAAAAATGCACCATGATGACATTAACCTAGTCATTCTTTGCCACTGCTGAACTGAAGACCAGGACCAAAACTCACTATTTAGTCCTTTCATACTACTTTTGCAGAGACATTCACCGTTCATTCAGTTAGGTTTCAAAGTAAAAAAACAAGTGAGTTGGGATCCTCTGAAGCAATAAATGTGCCTGCATAAAGACATATGTACTACTGCATCTGTCTACTGACAAAGAAGAAGGGATTATGTATTGTGAAGACCCATTTTCTCCTGCTAATTTTCAGTCAGATTTTATATTACGTTACTATTGAAAAAAATATTCTACCTTCTTAACTGAAGTTAATGAGTTTGTGCAAAACTTTGTTTCATTCTGAAAGCTTTGATTAAAAGAAAACACAAAAGATTATTTCAATTTGTGTTGCTAGAAACTCAGATGCTCCCTGTAATCGAGATGAGAGCCAGGTACACACTGGTGTGTAAATACAGCTGTGTAATTGCAGGATTTGAGTGTGTTGTCTGCAGAGTATTGAGAAACACCCAAGAAGTGGTCTAGACACAAGATGTTGGTTGTAAAACAACATTCTGGGTCTAGACTCCTCTATGTATGTGAACCACCAACATTTTGAGTCTAAATCACGACAATGCTGAAATAATAGGTATTACAGAGGGGATTACATATTTTACCAGGTATTTTCTTACCTGGAGCAATCTCCTGAGCTCTTTCTGCAGCAAAACTACCGGTGAGCACTCAGGAATAGCCTGGGAGGGGGGTCCTTACTTGTCCTACCATCAGGTTAGGAGGAGGTTAAGGTTAGCAGGTTGAGGATCTCCTCCCAACACCCTTGTAGCTGTGCATACTTTGAAATGCTACGTCTGGCATGACAAAAGTTCACCTTTTTTGTTTCATCCAAGTTACTCAGTGAGTGCTATATAGCTGTCCTTGTCCTGCTGGATGAGGGAGCATTCCTGGGAGCGTCACTGCAGAGCGATGGGAGTGAGCTGATGGCAGCAGGGACACATGAAGTGCAGAAAGACTTGTTTTATGATCCTTTTGTACCAGTGAGTGAGAGCCATGCATGCAATTGCCTCTTATTTCAATCTCCTTTGGTTCTTACAAAACACCTTTTCTGAGAGCTCTGAGAAAGCTGGAGTCTGCAGTGTATTTTATTAAGGCTTTCCTTAGGAGTTAATTGAACTGGGAAAGGCTGATGGTTTTGTTTAATACTCTGCATCAGAATGCAGAGACTCTTGAGCAGAGACCACATAGTGATGTGTTTGGTGAGTCAAGAATCAGAGTGCAAGAGACTAGTGGAATGGTTATCCGAGGGGGTTTTTTTGTCATCATTTATGAAATGAACACAACCAGGTAACACAAAGGGAATATCTGTGCTGAGATGGGTGATTTTGCACAGATCCAGCAGAATCTACCTAAACCTGGCTGTAAGATGCTTGGAAACTTCTCTTCCAAGCAGACTGCAAGGTTTTTAAACTGCAAGCTTGTAGATCCAAATTGGTTGTCAGACTGAAACTGCTAGTAAGTGAGAAAACATACAGTTAAAATTGATAAATCTGTAATATATGAGCTTACAAAAAATTAAGACAAAAAAGCTACATTTGTGAAGGAATTTGTTTTGAGATATCTCTGTAATCTGGAGTTTCAGAAATGAAAGAAAAGAGGTGAAAATTAATCCAGCCTTTAATGCAGCCTCTGGTTGTAGCCTCTTTTTAGCTAAATCAAATGAAAACATGCCATTGTCTCGTGAGCCAGGGAGCTCCAGGACGCAGAGGTATCTCAGGTACTTTACAGGTCTTTCAGCATTACAGAATTTTGTGTTAAAGTTCGCATCTGAAAATTGCCTTTTATTTTTATGATTTAGTATTAATTTTCAAGCTTTTCTGGATGAGCTTTGCCCATTCCTTTATAAAGCCGCAAACCCAGGAACTGTTGCATCCATCTACAGGTGAATTTATTTTTTTTTTGTCATTAGTGCAAATTCTCTTTGCACTTAAAAGCTCCATGTCACCTTTAGCCCTTTAGAACAAACTCCCTCCTATGGGATATTAAAACCTTTATAACTGTGTTTTCCACAGATTCCTACTTAGGTTTCTTTTACCTCACCTTTACCTCATTTCTCCACCAAATGGGTGATGAGTTAGCCTTGCTCTTGTCCAGCATGTTCCAGGTTGTGGACAATATAAAATTCTTAACCCAGATATGTTAAGGGTGCACCCACGTTGTCATGTGCAGTGTCAGTTTTGCCAAATCAGTACAGACCTTTTGAGATGTAGCTATTGAAACACCTTCTGAAAAATCCCAAAAGAATATTTGAAGAAATGTCACCTGGGCCACTGAGTTTTCATAGTGAAATGTGATTCCATCAGTTAAAGACAGGATCTAAGAGGAAGATGTGCTAGTTCTTCTATTTAAATACACACAGTTCCTTGTTGTTTTCCTGTAAAACCCTCAAATATGCCTTTCATTCCCAGGGTCTTTACTTATAGGCTGTCATTAACAAGAGTTAAGAAAATAAATATTAATGGATCAGGAAGAGCAAGCTTTGAAGTCCAGGGCCTGGTGACTTACTGCTTAAACCAACAAGGTCTACAGCTTCCTGATTTATGAAGTATCTTAAAGCACAAAGTCACAAAAACAGAGAAAAGGAGCTCTCTCTACCTCCTTTTGTTTACTCATCTGGGATGATCTCTGCTGTCTAGGTTTGTATGCACAGGACTACCTGGGTACTCATCACACATGCATAGTCTAAATATTCATAACATTTTTTTAGACTCTGGTGTGTATGGGCACACACTCTCTCCTCACTTATAGCAGAGGGCTTACTGGCTGCAGTCCAGGACTTTTGGAGGAAGTGATTTTATGAACACCTGGTTTCCTGTCTAACACTCTGGCAGAACTCCAGGCCTTGCAATTGAATCTCCAAGATGTATTTGGAAAGAAAGTTCACACTTTCATTCTAGCATTGCATTTGCCTTGATTTCTGCTTGTCATTATGTTTACTGCATGTGGTGGAAATTTGTCAAACACTTAATGTAATTTCCTTCCGTGCCAGCCTATACCTGATTTTTGCCTCACCCATTAATATTGCATCTTGACATCAAGGGCTTCTTTGGTTTTCTTGTCTTAATTAATTTTAAACCCTACCTTGCTTGCTATTTTTGCTCTGTAGATACTTTTTAGCATTTCCAGGATAGTGCTGAGTAGCAGGAATTTCCTAGTAAAATATAGGCCTTGTTGGTGAAATATAGGTATTGCTGGCTACACCATTTTTTATTGGTTTCATTGCTAGAAATAACGCTACAAAGCAGCGGAAGAATGCAGCCTGGTTTTGTCTTCGTTTAAAGGCTCTGAGATTGCTTGGCACCTCCCAGCCCTCGAGCAGATGCTGATCAAAACCAGGACTTGCTAGACAAGGACGGTATCTGGTGCTGCTTTGAGAGTGCCACTGTGTCTGTGCTCCCTCTGCTTGGGGACAGGCCTTCCCTATGGTGATGTCTTGCTGCTGGCTGTCCCATTTGGTGAATCCCCAGCAGCTCTCCCACTGCTTGTGTCATTCTGGGAATATATGTGCAGTTCTAACCATAAGTGTGGTTTCTCTCCATTTGTATGGGTCAGTGGTTTGCCTTCTTCATTTTAATAATGATTTGATAATTTCCACAGTGTGGGCTTTTTTCCCTCCTACACTTAATTAAAGTGGTACAGTCAAGTTGTATTTTAAGTATTGTTTCTTTATTTGATTGTCTCCTGTCATTTTGTTGTTCTTCAGTTTCTTAATTGCAGCACAGGATTTAAAGTTAGACAAATAAAAGAAATGTAAGGGTAAAATTTACCATTATGGAAGAATGTTTTTTTGGATTGCAATTCTGTGAAACTCAGAAAGTTAAAAAGGTCCATTTCTCTAAGCAAATAACATACTAGAATTTCTACTGAAAGAACCAATACTAATTGGATTTCCATGAAAATAATTATTTCATATAAATGCATCCTTGTAGTGAGAGCCTCTGCAGTGCGTTACATTTCATTACCAAAAGAAAGGACGTTTCAGGGAGGATATAATGTATTAGAACATAATGAACAGAAATAATATCATACTGTAGCTAAAGTAAGACTGAATTCAGGAGTAAAGTTAATTTGCAAATACACTAACTCCAGAACGAATGATGTTTTACAGAGTTTTCCCTATGCATCTCCATGGTAGCAGGCAGTTGCTCATCTTTATGGGTTTCAACATCTCTGACACACATACTTTTCCAGGAAAAATTGATGTGCCTGAAGTGCATATTGAACTCACTCACATTAATTAAGTGCTCTGACAATCTCCATGAACCAGTGACGCCAATGACAGTGCCAAAACTTAAGGATGCTTAGGGATCAAATCTATTGATTATAAAAACCAAAAAATGTTATGTTAGTATATTTAGGCTACAGAGTACCCAGTTTAAAAACCTTTGATGTGGCCATTCACTGCCTTCCCCATACCTTCAGCACAATCTTTACGCCATCATTAATGTCTATCCAAGTAGCTTGTAAGTAACTATGACATTTCTTAATAGAGATTTTAGTTGAGTCACATGACAAATTAAAAGTCCTTGGAAAATATGCATATTATTACATTTCAGGTAGTAATGATAAAATAGTTTATGGTTGTGCCTTTGCAAATGTGTTCATTTCTGTGGAGGGTACTGTGGTTTCCTGATGGGTGGAGTTTTTAGCAAATTTGAGATTTCCTTACTTTGTATCTTTTATCTAGAAATGTTATGTTGTCAAGCTTAGGAAAAATCCCCAAAATAAGTTTATTTTCTTCAACCTAAAATCTTCTTTCTTCCCAAAGCCCTGAACTTGGAAAACAAAACAAAACATGGGTCCAGAGATCAAAGATATCATGAGTCTACAGATTTTTTTCTTCTTTCCAAACATATCTTCCCCTTTGATTATCATGTTTCTCTCCACTTGAGCAGGACCAAGATAAATTTAATTAATTTATAGGGTTGAGAAAGAGAGTCTGGAATTTTGGAGTGTATAGCTGCCTGCCCTTTAAGAATGTTTTACAATCGAAAATTGTAAATGTCATTGCACGGTAATTTTCTTAGTTTTGTTGTGAATAACATCAGTCAGTCCAAGTTTGCCCTTCAGCTGTTTTGTTTCTGTGTTGTCATGGGCTCTACAACTCCCTAGGACTGCCCTTAGGAGTCAGAAAAACAGCTTAATCTTCCTAAGCTAATGAACATGTTGTTACCAGTACATCATGTAATAACTCCAACTCTCCACGCTGAGATGGTTTGTAAGCATTTACTGTTATGATGTGCTGCTTTCTGGTATCTTTCTTTTAGTAAAAGACCAAAGAAACCAGCTGTGGAAATGACACTTGAATGAGATTTGGGAGATAAAGGTCTGATGAAGAAAGTAGCTCTGGAGAATATCTACAGTGGGATGAGTAGAAAGCCTCCCTCATATGAAAACAGTTCAGAAAAGTTGATTTTAGCCCAGGAAGAATGGTCAGCAGAGGACTTATCCTTATGAAGAAGGTAAATGGTCTAAAGAGGAGCTTTGACTCTGAACAAAACAGGCCTGGATCTTCCCGCATCAAGCCTCCATGACGCAGATACCTGCTTCTTGAGCTCTAACAATAGAACCAGTTGATTTTTCTATGGTACAGCTTTTTATTATTAGACTATTATACTGTGCAAAAACCTACAAGATCAGTGGCAGATGCAAAAATAACTTACAATTAATTTATTATGCACAATTCTGACATAGGTCATGAGACTGGATTAGTCTTGTGCAGCACTTCAAGCCCATAAAACCCAATATCTTCAGCTGGAAGTTATGTAGACCCCTCAAGAAGTGAATTGGGGCTTTCAAACTCTTTTGACATAGGATGAGGGAGAGTTTAGTAAGGAAGAGTAGGAACATCATTACAACAAGCCTGGCTACTTGGTCCTTTAGATGAGGTTGTACTGGCTGGGATGTTTTTCCCATGGATTCAGCTCTCTTGAAGGCTCAATCAGGTGTCAAGTTGGGTGGGTCCAGGGACAAAACAGGTCATACCACTATTCCGAGTTAAAACTGAAAGGGTAGTTCTAAAAAAAGCAATGTTTCTGGATAAAATTGCTTTATTTATTCACAGTAAGTAACGTTTGTGCTGCCCATTCATAGAAAAAAAAAAAAGGCAGAGCAGATTATGGTAACAGCGGATAAGTTGTTTAATCAGTTAACTTATTTTCCTTTGCTGCAAGGTGGAGAATTGCACAGATTATTTTAAAAGGAGTCAGAGTTAGTGCTGCATGCAGCACTGGAAAGTAAAGGGTTCTTCCCTTTAGTCTCTTTACCAGTTGCAGATTCACTTGATGTTTTTCCATATTGCCCTAGTGATAGCTTAAATCTGCAGTAGAAGGGACCAACTTTCTATACCATGCATTTGTCACGCTCTCCTTCAGACACCGCTGATCCCTCCTGAGTTTCCAACCTGCTGTTCTCTTGCTAGTGGCAATTAGCTGAAGCCTTAAAATCCCTTTTTGTATTTCACATATACCTGTAGCTAAACTCTTTCTGTGAATGCAAAGAAAATTAATAGTTTTTATCACTTCCAGGCCCAGTGACATGGGCATTTTTCTTAATCTTATAAAAAAATGTTTTTCAAGGCATTTTTATATACAACAGTATTATAAATTTATTAAATTTATTAGATTTATTAGATTAATTTATAAATTAATCTAATTTACAAGACATTTTGTCTTGTAAATTAACAGGTTAATTAATCTGAAGCTTTCTCCCACTCCTAGACACTCATAAGAAATGTAAAAATTTTACTCACCTATCATGTATTGCAGTCTGTGTATGCAATCTTGGCTCAGAAATGGAGTAGTCAGGAAGCAGTATATTATATTGTAATACATTCTTTTTTGACCTGTATGTCTTATGAGTAAATATGGATGTTCATCTTAACAGCAAAATTATCAGATACAGTAGCAGCACATTAAATGTTTGGTATTTGTGGAGTTCATCAGAGACGTGCAATTGCCCTCCATAATGCAAAATGTGAATTTCCCCAGCACCTGTAAGAAAAATGTTACTTCAAATGTTTTGGCTATTATTTCCACATTGCTGTCTTTGTTATTTCTGATCTGTATCATCTACCAGGACTTGTGCAAATCATTTAACATTATCTTGTGAGACAGCATTTTCTTTGAGTTAAAGAGACATATATTTGACTGGTGGCCCTCTCAGTGGATAAGAAATTGGCTGGAGGGTCGGGCTCAAAGAGTTGTGGTCAATGGCTCGATGTCCAAGTGGAGAGCAGTGATGGGCGGTGTCCTCAGGGGTCAGTACTGGGACCAGCTCTGTTTAACATCTTTGTTAGCAACACAGTCCATGGGCTAGAGGGCACCCTCATCAGGTTTGTGATGGTACCAAGCTGTGTGGGGTAGTCCACATGCTGGAGCAAAGGGATGCCATGACACTGGAATGAAATGATTTTTAAGGTCCCTTCCAGCCCAAAACATTCCATGGTTCTGTGACCTGAGGAAGCAAGAATTCCGTCAGTGAGATTGTAACTATGCTATGATGTTATTTATCACAAGGGAATCACCCAGTTAATTTGCTGGAATTTTAATGTGGAGGAGCAAGAATAGAAACTGGAGAAGGAAGTTACTTAATATTTATTGTAGGAAAAATAAGGACTTATGCATTATAAAATGTTATTAATTTTTTTATCAATTAATTTTCCTTTTTTTTAAATCAACAAATTTTCCTCTTTTTTTTTGTATTTGTTTTGCAAACATGGAACATATATGAGTTCATCTTTCTTCAAAAATTAACCTGGTGTAAAAAGTTGGTGGCTATACAAGTGATCCATGACTACAAAATTAGAGGAAAAGCAACTGCTTCATCATTTATCAGAAATTATTTGGCAGTGTTAAAATATAATGCAGTTTCCACCAGGTTTTTAGAAGAGGTCCAAACTGAGCACAACATAGGTTCATATTTTCAAGTACTCAGTTCACATTAAGAAGCTAAGAGGTGAATCAGAACTTCCTGTAATGATTAATGGATAACAGAGAGTTCTGGTTCTCAATTAGATTGCTCTT
Organism: Hippolais icterina; assembly: GCA_013400075.1. Classification (NCBI taxonomy): domain Eukaryota; kingdom Metazoa; phylum Chordata; class Aves; order Passeriformes; family Sylviidae; genus Hippolais; species Hippolais icterina. Next base: position 22,867 of record VWYN01012815.1, on the reverse strand, counting down.
TTATGCCCCTTTTCTTCTCCCTCTGATTAATTACGGTTTCTTGAAAACATTATTCTCTTCTTGGAAATTCGAGAAATGACCGGTCAGCAACAGCATATGAGATTGTTGTCACATCACGCTGTGCTTTCAAATGCTCCTTGGCTGCATTCATATTCAGGAAAGTTTGACTGCATTCTCTAATTGTACACTCCATGCTTATTTCTGTGATTTTTACCTAGAAACCTTTTGTTAGCGAAAACAAATACTTGTTTGTAAGGTAAGGACTGTGAGTCTGGCAGAAATTAATTTCGAAATGGCTTGGAGAGCTCCAAGAGAGCTCCCTTTGCCTATTTTCTGTTCATGATTTACATTTTTGCTTGAAAATTGAATTATCTATACATACTATCTATACATCTTGCTCTGTTAACCTGTCCTTGAAACTTGCCTTCTTACACTCTCAACTTCTTTTTTCTCTTGTCTACACACATTCTTCCTGTACCTAAACATGCTTGCTTACTAACTTTCTTTCTCTCTGTACACTCTTGGCTATCTGCTGTATTGCAAAGGCTCTGGGTAAACCTTCCAAAAGTGAACAAGAAAAATAAACCATGAATTAATAATGATAGTTAAGGAACTTTCAGTCTTACATGAGCAAGCATTACATTTTATGTAATCCTACTCATGTTACGAAACTCTGATCACTGCTTTCATTTCACAGACAAGGAAAATGAGACTGGGAGGTCCAGAGAGACACCCAGGATTGCATGGCCTGTCTGTGGTATGGCCAGGGTTTACATTTGAGATTTATTGGTCTCAGGAAAATTTGAGATTCCCTGTATTACCAGCTATATTGCTGGCTGAAAGGGACTGGAGTAAACAAGTATGTTTATGATACAGAAATTTGTTAACATTTTTTTGTTGTTGTTCATCTCTTCTTGGCAGTCTCAGGGGAGGGGATTCATGAAATAGGTTCATGTAAACATTTTGGCTTTCATCAAAATTAAAGTGTTTTGTCTTTTGTGAAGGTGCTCACAAAAGAGACTCTGGTTCTTTCCTAAAATGATCGGGTTTTTGATCCTGAAACTGATACAGAGTAAATGACTCTTAAAACAGCCATGGGATGAGTAGCAGAAGGATGAAATCAGAATAGGTTGTGCCTGCATATTAATAATTTACTTTGGTCTTTGAAATACAGAGTGCTGCCTTGGGGTCTTTAAGACCCCCGAGAGCCTTAAGGAGTCATGTTTCCTGGGAAATGGATGTAACAGGGAGCAGAAAACAAAATGACCTTCTATTCACAGAAAAAATGGGAGGCATTGAGTGTTTGTGTTCAGTTTCTTTGCAGTGAATATTATCGGACCCAAATTATCTGTTGTCTGCATTATCCTGTGTCTCCCTGAATACTATGAATGTACTCCCATCCGTAGATTTATGCCTGGTCCATTATGCCCAAAATGCCCAACTATCTAGTTTTAGTTTCTTCATCCTAGCCATCATAAGCAGTGATACTTTTTCAGAGTCTGAAGAAAAGATAGTCTCATGAAATGTTGTCTGCCGTACCAATGTGGCATAATGTAAAAGCCAGGACCTTTCCATAAGTTGTGAACTATCTTGTATAGCTTTTACTTGTTGGAATTAATTTCCCCTTGCATTTGTCCTTCCTTTCTTCTGTGAGATACTGAGATTCAGATGAGTAAGATCAGATCTGTGTCCCTGTAGTATGTTGCCGTACTGTGTACACAACTACATAGTGCTGCTCAGAGGAGGAAGAAGTTTCAGTCAGAACTGAAGAAGTTTCTCCTCTTCAGGAGGAGAAGTTTCAAACATTATTATTATTATTGTTATTGTTATTGTTATTCTTCTTATTATTAGTCTAGATTTATCTGAGAATTTCTGAAACAGATAGGAATCGGTCATTGGCAAAAAAAAAAAGTCTCCTTTATTTGGGCTTTAAACAATAAAAAGAGTCTGTCGAAAGGGAGACTGGTCAAGTGGTTCACAACTATCAGAGCTAAATTATGTCTGTGACTTAGACCCATGTAGCACTTTCATTCCTGGTGGCACGAGTGCATCCAGAATATGCCATCACATACTCACACCCCCATGAGGCATTGCAGTTGGTGCTGTAACCAAGCAGGATCCTCAAGGCAGAAAGAGTGTGCATCCAGAGGTGAGTGGTGTCTGTGGGAAGAGACTGTCCTGCCTCAGAGCACTGTGATGGCTCAGTGTGCCCATGGGAAGAGCCTGGGGACTTCCAGCATACAGGCCATGCTGCCAAGGGCTCTCCAACAAACCTTCTCTGAAAGCAAACCAGTATGCAACATACTGGTGGGGACAGGGATGCAGCATTACATGCCTTGGAATGAACCAAGTGGACTTGCACCACAACAAGGCTATGACATTTTCTTTCGGAAAAAAATATTCTGCTCCAAGAAATGCTAGGTTTCCACAGAGGATGGAAAATAATTTGTGCGTGTAAGGTAGGACAAGATGAAAGAATTTGACACAGTCTAGTGCTGAGTGTTTCATTCATGAGAATGCAGTTCATGTGATGAGGAAAAGAACTAGAAATAAAAATCAATATTTTAAGTTCTGTGTCAGAAGTGTGGTTTTTTGACCGGTCAGAGTATTTTATTTTTACTGATTTTTGTATTTTGGAATGTATTTGAAAACTAGTTCCTTTGCTTATCAGGGGATAAAACTTAGCAGTGAAATACTGGATTTGAGGATATTTATTTATACCTAGGAACTTCTGACTGTGACTGTGTCAAAACTCTCAGTACAGCATATTGAAAGGAACAAATTCCATTAAAAACTTCAAGTATAAGATTAACTGATATCACAGAATAACTTGTTCTTATAGAGCATCACAGAATGGATTGGGTTGGAAGGCACCTTAAAGATTGATTCCAACCACCTGTCTGGACAGGGACATTTTGACTGTGCTAGATTGCTCAGAGCTCCGTCCAACCTGGCCTCAAACACTGCCAGGGATTGGGCATCCACGTGTTCTCTGGGCAAGTACATTTCAAGAGCATTTGATCTTTGTTTGTCCCTTTTAAAATAGGTGGGAGCAATTGTGCCACTACAAAGTAAATTAAGGTGTGCATCCACAGTGTGCCAACTACTTCTTGCTAGCTTCTCCTGTATGTGTTCGTACACCACGGTAATTATTCAGGAATGAATGGCTCAGAGGAATGGGTGAAGAACATTGCATTTAATGAACAGTGTTGCCAGGCAGGAGCATGAATCAAAGTCATGCTTTGGGCTAGGGAAGCCACTGAGAGCTGCTATCACAGCTGACATTGCAGGATCTTGTTCAGTTACCTTTAAGTCTTAATCTCCTAACTGATCACCTCCACTTTTAGTAATGCTCTCCTTCCTTTTTAGACCGGGTCCCATCAATATGCAGGAAGTAGAGGATCACACTGTAATAGCTGGAGAGACTTCAGTTTCCAAATAGGGGAAAACAGAATTCCCATGTGTGCTAAATAAAGACAGAAGCTACAGGGCTCTGCACCACAGTCTCTTTGCTCTATCTTAGGCTCACTTGTGAACCACTGGTTTTACCAAGGCATGCCCTCCAAATTGCAGCTCACACAGAAATAAATTCCCCTAGCTGGAGGAGTCAAATCTGTTCAAGCATAAGAGTGCAAAGCCAGAAAAAAAGCCTCCAGAGATCAGGCAAGTTGATGTGTAACCAGACAAATAATTAACTTTTTCAAAGGAAACCATTCACTATAGCAGTCTTTGTCACTGTGTTTCACTAACATATTTAAATGCCCTTTTTCTACTCTTCCATGCTCTAATTTAAGCCTATTTTTCTCCTGGTAGTTGTTGCAGTGGATACACATACCAGCTGATGACCAAGAGTTATATGATTCTAAGATCTGCTGAGCTGGCTACTTGTAATAGAAATATAAGAAATGTAGCATTTAAAAACATCACATGGTTAATTTCAAATCTCTAACTCCAGATCCTTTACCATTACACTGATGACCAAACATTTATAACATATTTCAAGCTTGTGCATTTCATTTCTCTAACAGTAGGCCTTTGCAGTTCTCTTTGCTGGATTTTTTCATATTGATTTCAAATGACCTTAGTTGTTTCTTGGGATCATTTTGAGCTGTGGTCCTGTCTTTGAGAAAGCTTGCATTCCTCCTATGCTCATGTTTTTTGGAAACTATGATGAACACTGAGTAGGACTGTATCACACGAGCTGTTAAGGACAGCTGACAAGATACAGGACCAGCCCCTATCTGACTGACCCATCTGTATGCCTGTGCTATACAGATTTCTGCAACCTGGATTCTTCAGTGTCCAGCAATGTGCAGACACTAAACAAAACAACTTTGTAGACTAAAAGAACTTGCTTTCTAAGTGGGGAAAAAGGCAACAGATTGATGAAGCGAACTACAAGGGGAGCACAGTATGAAATTTTCTGCTTGTAAAATAGTTTCCAAACAATTGCATGCTCAGTAGGGAGAGTGCTGCTTAATCAGGAGATTTGAAATGATGTGGCTGGTCCCCTTGAGAAATGGCAGTGAAAGGAGAAAGACATTTTATACAGAAGAAGTTTTCTATCCATTTCTGTCATGGTGTAAAAGAAAATATTCACATTTGGCAGTGAGAAGAATTATATTGTCCTTGGAAAAAAAAAATTCAGGACTGGGTGTGCCAGCTATAGTCTTTGCTACGAGAAAAAGAACAGAAAATTTTCTGCTGCTCTTGAATAGAAAACATGATAAGATGTTAATAATTCATTGCTGGAACTTGTTAGATTTTAGAGAAGGAAAATAAATGATAAATGCAAAGATGGTCAGGATCATTTCAGTTGTGGAGTTTGTTTTGTGTATGTAATTCTAAAGGAGGAAGAATAGTCACGGATCTGACAAACAACTTTTCATGCCAAAATATGCCTGCATCTTTTTTCTGTAGGTTTGGAAAATGTAACTTGTTGAGTTCTGGCAAAATGCATAGCATGGAAATAATAACTTTTGTAGTATTACAATATAAAATAAAATCCTTTCCCTTTGTTAAATATGAGGAACAGCACAATGTATCGGAATTCAACAGAAGCTGAGTGGCCATTCATCCATACCGTGGCTATCTATGGCCCTGGATGTAAAAAGGATCACATTTGGGATAGATATGTATGTGGCATAACAAATAATCTGTGTTACTACTATACTGCTGAAATCCACTCATCCAATATAATATCAGATTTGGGGATGTTGCCTGGTGAATCAGGAGAATTACTCAGAGTGAAGTCCAGATCATGACCAGGGAAAAAGCTACTGGTTACAGTAGTTATTATTTTGCTGGAATGGACCACGTGAAGAGGGAATGACAATTTATTGAAAATGATGCATAGGCAGTGTTGGATTAAATACTCTGCTTGAGAATTACTTGTTTTCCTGACTAAAGTTCTTCATATTTCCTGGATGATGCAGCACATTGCATGAGGCATTTTGTCTTATGCAACTTCATGTCACATTACACAGCTGATGAAGCCTTATGCAATTATGCTGGCATATGCTGAAAGCTAAACAAGAGGAAACGTGTTTCTGAATGGTGAGATATTGTGGTAGAAATAATCTTCCTTTTTTTCCTGCAGTTGTGTTGGTTGCCAAACACAAAGATCTAGACCTTGTGATGACAAAGCTATAGGACGTGGGAAGTGATGACATTGGGCTGGCTGGGCAATTATGCATTCATGGCCAGACTGAAGCAGGGAAATGCTTTACCCAGTAGTGTTGAGAGATCAGTACCACTGAGACTATGCTGTCTTTCCATGTCTCACAAAAGCAGGAAAGAATTCCTACCCACTTGCCAGGTAGGATCTCAGTGCCTGTGTTTTGACCCTAGGCCCTATTTTAAGACCATGCATTATGAAAGCTCAGTTAATTACCAAATTAGTGACATTTCTGTACAAGAAGGCACTCTGCATGTGTCTTAGTATTTCTGTACTACTCAATGTATTTTCTACCACCATCTGCTCTCTTGGCTGTCTTTCATTCCTGATCACTTATTGGCTCTCTCTGGCACGCCTGACAATGGGTGCTTCTTCCTTTGTTCTCTTTTGTACAGAAAAAAAAAAATGCTGGAGTTAGAAGAAAAGCAATTTTCTTGCAGCAGCAACAAACTCTTCTGCAACATTTTCTCCTTCATATCCACCCCCCTCCTTACCATTGTTAGAAATGGATGCTCTTCCAGTAGAAAAGACAGAAGTTATGTGACTTGCTCATTCAAGAGGCTAAGTGAAATGCAGAATATCAATCACAAAATTAGCCTGAATTGTTATTAAAGAAGGTATTCAGTCACACATCATGTGAGGTGTTGTTTTTCACAGTTCGCAATATCAGTGGCCCTAGTACTTCATATAAGTACTGATGAAAGTTAATTCCAGTGTTTTTTTTTCTAGAAAATTCTATTTTGGGATCCACTTACCCAGCTGGGGAGGGACGTATGAAACGAAATTGTAATATAAAGCCTAAATTAGTGTTGCGCTGTGTGGTTTGTGATGTGTGGCCTCAGGAGTGCCAGGGTTGCATACCTTTGTTTGAAAGGGTATATTATAGCCTGGCATTTTTAGTCACTTGGATTTGTGGAGTTCTCAAACATGCTGTGTACAAGGAAACAGCAAGTTACATAACTAAATCTGAAGAGTCGGTGGTATATAATACACAGGCATCCCACAAAGATCCTTTTCAGGGCTAGATATTTCAGGGTCAGACTGGTACATACTGCTGCCAGGATTCAGTTCAGGCAGGGCGTCACACGACTTCCATGCCATACAAAGTTCAGGCAGTCGGTATTTAGGCCAGACTTTGATAGAATAATGTGAGAATTACCATTATTTGTGAGTTTGCTTCAAACAGGTGTAAATAGATGTATTAGGAATATGTATGTTACTTTCTTCTCTCAGCATAACAATGCCTGCTTACAAGTCGTTATTCATCTTGCTCTCATAAAATCTTCCCTGCTATATCTACAGCCCTAAAGGATATGTTGATACCTATCTGTCCCATATACTCTTTCCACTTCTTGTTCAACTGCTCATCTAGCAAAACATTTCACTCCCCAGTGCTTCTTATGACAGCTGCATTGAGACAGGGAGCATCCCAGGGTATGGGAAGACCATGGCCCTCTTTCCTACTGTGCTGCCTGGCATGCAGCTGCCAGCTTTCCTCTCCCACTTAACCAAAGATAAATGTTTAGTAGCTCAAATCTCATTGAAAATCCCCTAAAAATTATGCCAAAACCTAAATATTTCTTTAAGAGGGCACTGTTCCTGGATAAGGGAGTCCTGCTATACCCCTGCATCCCAACTGTTAAGTCCTTAGTCCTCTCTCAGTGCTACTCTCTCCTTTCTGCTGGAATAGTTAGGTAAGTCATACTGCTAGATTTTTCTCTGAGGATATTGTTCAAAAATTGGGACTTAAAAACTGCATAAGGCATAGTCAAAATCAAAATTTCTGTCTTGTATGAAGCAGGCTTGCAGTTCTAACCAAAAAAATGGGAATCAAATGCACCCTCATCAAATCTGCACATGCACATAAGTGGTGCAGTCACACCTGAAGGATGGGATGTCATTTGGAGAGACTTGGAGAAGCTTGAGAAGTGGGCCTAAGTGAATCTCATGAAGTTTAAGAAGACCAAGCGCAAGGTGCAGCACCTGAGTTGGGCTGAACCCCAGTACCAACACAGGCCTGGGGGATGAAAAGACGAAGTGCAGCCCAAGGAGAAGAACTTGGGATGCTGGTGGATGAGAGGCTGGACATGACCCAGCCACGAGCACTCCCAGCTCAGAAAGCCAAACGTGTCCTGGGCTGCATCCAAAGCAGCGTGGGCAGCAGGGGAGGGAGGGGATTCTGCCCCTCTGCTCTGCTCTGCTGAGACCCCACCTGGAACCCTGCATCCAGCCCTGGAGTCCCAGCACAGTAAGGACATGGAACTGTTGCAGCAAGTCCAAAGAAGGCCGTCAAGTTGATTGGAGGGCTAGAGCACTTCTCCTGTGAGGAAAGGCTGAGAGAGTTGGCATTATTCAGCCTAGAAAAGAGAAGTCCTTGGGGTGATGTAATTGCGACCTTCCAGTTTCTGAAAGGAGACTAAAAGAGACATAGAGAGGGACTTTTTACAAGAGGATATAGTGACAAGTTAAGGGGGTATGGCCTTAAGTTGAAGGAGGGTAGATTTAGATTAAGTGTTAGGTATTAGGAAGAAGTTCTTTACTGTGAGGGTGGTGAGGCACTGGAACAGGTTTCCCAGAGAAGCTGCAGATGGCCCATCCCTGGAAGTGTTCAAGGTCAGGCTGGATAGTGTCCTGAGTGACCTGGTCCAGTGAAAGGCTGCTTTTAACCCAGGCTGTTCTATGATTCTATGAAAAAGTGGGAAAAAAAAGTTACTGTGGAGCAAAAAGTTCTGAATGAGTGATTCATAATTAGAATGCTTCAACTTAAATCTGTTGAAAGTGTAACAACACATTTCAATTAATTTCAAAATCTAAACTACATTTCCTAAGATATTTCTTTCAGCAGTTGCTGCTCATGTCTTGTGCCCTAATTTCTCCCATGAGCTGGATTGTCTGTAAAGCTGCATTTCCCCAGGCACCAAGAGGCCTTCTCTTCCACTGTGGTTGATATTTATGAATGTTTTTGATTTTCTCAAAACTGCATTTTCTCTTGAAAATAGAATTCCTGTCTGTGACTACTAGTCATCCCCTCAGGCACTTTCAGAGTCTTTACCCACAGCCTCTTTTTCACCCTTCTCTCTCACTGCCTCTTATCTTGTGCACAGTTTTTTTTGAGGTTGTATCTCACTCAACCCCAACAATCATGTAATCTACTGTCCTGAAGGAGGAAATCACATCTCCCTCCTATTGATGTTACTTGGTGCTGCATTGTTACACATTACCTACATTCAGTAGGTATTAGCAGGTTTGAATGCTTTCACTTGCCTCTCTTAATTCAGAAAAAAAGTGAAATGGTTGTCTTTGAGGACTGAAGGTGCATAAATTAGGCATAAAAATGAAGTTTGAGTCTCCCATTCCCTTCAATCTTTCCGCTTCAGTTTGATTTTTTTCTGCCATTTACATTTCTTTACATTTACAGGCCAGATGGCATTTCATTGCCGTCTGGTCTGTAAATGTAAAGAAATGTAAAAAGAAGCTGGGATTGTAAAAAGAAGCTGGGCATGCGCCCAAGCATGCATCCAGTTCTCCAGTAGTCCCCTACAGCCTGAAAACCCACAAGGTCAGTTCAGCTTTCTGTTCAGAGCCTGAACAAGTCAGCTCTGCTCAGGGATAGGATGATGAAGCTATAGCTCTCTGTCCCTGGGCAGCTGGGTGGGACAGTTATAGTGTGCTACAAGCACTTGGTCACACTTAACCTTTGTCCCTGCTGTCTCTGAACTCTTTGGTTCTGAGCATTGCCACAGCTTCATGCAAAGTCAGTCTCTCTGAAGACCTGCAGAGATGAGCTGGAAAGCCCAAGGGGGTGTCCCTGTCCAATCTGGGGTAGGCAGGAACTATTATGGGCAGCCCAAAATCAGGTTTGCCTGAAGATGGCAAAAGGGTTTGTGCTCTTTGGCTCTGTATGCTAGCCACCAGCTGGCAAATCTGCACACCATGGTATTAATTTCACTGCTTAGGCTGCGATGTAGGACTTTTTTTTCTCTCCTGGTGTGCTGGCTTTGCTTGCAGACAGGGACAGTACCACCCAATGGGATCCCACTGTGGTTTGCAGATGACCCCTGGGTCACCCAATACAAAACAGAATCAGATTGGGAAACCCTATTTGATGGTATTCTCTGCAATCACATCTGTTTGTGACATGTTGGTAAACTGACTGTTTCTGCTTCTTTACTTATCTGACATGTCTAGAATTGACATATTTCTTGTTTTGTCTCCTTTTTCAGCACTCAGAGGTGTATGGAAACCATTTCACTGTCCCTGAAATTCCCACAGCTGCTTCTAATTTCTTACTGTTTTCCTAAAAGTTATTTTTCATATTGTATTTTATTTCATCATATAATATTCACACCAATTTCACAACTTAATTAACACTTCCACCCTGAAATAATTTCAAATAGATTCCATTCTAGGTTTTGTAGCATCAATATCGTATATTTAGTCGCCTGCAAAACCTAGTATAAATTCCAAGACATGTTCATCCTGATATTAACTGGAAATATTTCTATATCCCATGTGCAAACTGAACATTTTCATCTGCTCACTATGGATTTAGTAAACCCATCTCCCTGCTGCAGGTGGGAAAAATGACCCTATTTTTTTTCCTCCATTTACTTTGCATCACACAGAAACCTGTAAATAAAATAAATAAAACCTGTAGCAGGTAGCTGTGTTCTTACCCCTTTGTGTCTTGGCTCATTGCTCTTTCACTCTATTAATTAATGTAATTAATTGTAATTAGAGTAATTTTCAAATGATACATCAAATAGTGATCTGTCAGAAATCTTGAATCTCCAATGGCCTTCTCTTTACTTTGCTGATGCAAAAAGTTGCTGTGCAGATATGTAGATATTTAATATCCATATTTTTCATTGGGTGCGTAATCCCTTATAACACTTTAGCAACATCTGTATGCAATATCACGGTGGTGTGGGAGCTCCTGGTGCTACTACTGGCAGGCTTCTCCACACGAGCCCATGGAGAACCAGATAGCCACATGAATACATCATGCTGTGGGCGCTTTTGTTTGAAATTTAAGTTCATTTGATGTACAGTGTGTTTTGCAGAACTGGGTGACTTCTTTCCTCCTGCAGCTGTTGCTCACTTATCCAACAGCATTAACTGCATTTCCACCAACATTAGCTGCATCCTTGGGCCCCTCTGAGAGTTCTGTCATCTCTTAGGGACTTCTTGAGACAGTACTCGGGGCTGCTGCTTTTCTGGACACTGGCTTTACCCATTCTGGGTACATGCTGCTGGTCTTCTGCTTCATTACAATTTCTCTTCTAGTTACATGGTGTTTAATTGAAGAAAAGGATCTGGAATGAGAATGACCAAGAAAATTCAGAGCAAAAATGTGAGTGAAGTTTAGAATATCCTGATTTGGAAGAGATTCAAGAGGATCAGTGAGCTGGGATCCTATGCTCTTGCTTAGCCATTGTTCAATTGAAACACATTTTGCAAACTGTTTGGCCAAATAATATTTCTTTAGAAGGAGAAAAGGGAAACGCTCAGTGAACGATTTCACAGCTCCAGCAAGCCCTGAGCAAAGGCTGAGCAGCAAAAGTCTGTCTTTTCCTGCTTCAGATCCTCTTTAAATACTGTGTCAAATCCTTTCAGATGTAGACAGTCTGTAGCTAAGAATGATTTTAACAGTGAAAGAAAGGAAAAAAAAATAATTGTGGAAGCAGGCCAGTATTTCAAGGGTTCATATTCTGCCTCAATCTGCAGAAATGGGTGCAGATCTGTCTGTAACCTCCATGTTTGTCTGACAGTGGCACATGCAATGAACAGATGTTATCTTCTATTGAGGACATATACTTTAAGGGGCAGATTTTAAACAATGGTCTCTTTTTTTTCCAGCTGCGAATGTGGGTATCAGGAATTGTAAAAGTTTGACAAGCACTAGACAGTTAAGTGTGTAATTGTCCCAGCAGGCAAAGTACTCAGACACTTAAATTATAGGAATTACTTCATTGCTATTTGTGGATGCAGCAGTAGATAGGTAATGCCTGATGAAAACCAAGATTCTGAGGCTTTATTCTGAATGCATTTCCTCATGGAAGGTTCTCTCTCCTTTTTACTGATCCCATGCTGTCCTCTGGTAACTAGAGTCCTGGTAAATATACTGAAAAATAATCATTATGTAACACCTGGAATTAAAGAACTGACAAACCTGAACCTCACCATTGCCCTTGTCTTGCATGAAAACTCAATTATTCTTAATGGCCGCTCAGCTGTATTTGTCCCTCAAGAAAGATATCCACAGAGGGAGGAGGGGAATGCACCATGTGCATTAATAGAATGGCATGTAGCCCAGATATGACACTTGCATGGAGTTCTGTGGACTTTTCCAAAAATCTCCTGGGATGATTGAAGGATACTGCTTTAGCTGTATTCTGCTTCCTCATATTTATAAATCTGCTACGGCTAAAATCACCTTAAATTCATGCATTCAAAATCACAGTTGTATTCAGGTCTGTGTTTATTAATTTTCCTTATTGTATGGTATACTGACTTGGCTGTCATCCTTCACTGCTTTCCTGGTACCTTATCATTGTAAAAGGCAAAATGTCCACTAAAGCTGCTGGCTGCCCTGGTAGAATTTCATAGAGCTGTGTGGAATTCATACCAGAAAAAAACCCTAGTTGATTTATTCAAAGAGGAATCACAGAATCATAGGATTGTCTGGAAGGGACCTTTTAGATCACCCCATTTCAATTCCCCTTCCATTGGCAAGGGCACTTTCCACAAGACCACACAGAATCACACATAGAATTATTAGGTTGGAAGACACCTCCAAAAGCATCAAGTCCAATCCAACCCTAACCTCAACTAAACCATGGCACCAAATGCCACGTCTAGTCTTTTCTTAAATACATCCAGAGATGGTGAGTCCACCACCTTGCCAGGCAGACCATTCCAATACTTTGTTACCCTTTTAGTAAAAACTTCTTGCTAATGTCCAGCCTACATTTCCCTTGGCACATCTTAAGACTGTGTCTTCCTGTTCTGTCAGTTGCTGCCTGTGCCAGGTTACACAAAGCCTCATCCAACCTGGAATTGCACTCTTCCAGGGACAGGACATCTACAATTTCTCAGTACAATCTATTCCAGTGTTTCATCACCCTCACAGGGAAGAATTTCTTCCTAAATGAGAAGCAAAGTGATGTCACTGGCTACTCATCCTACAACACAACAAGGTGCCACATGGCATTTGCAACACAGGTGAATAGCCACTTGCTGAGAATGTCATGGTACTGTTCTTTATGTGGGTACCAAGAGAAATCAAGCAGTCTTTTCCTCTGTAAGTTTGCTTTTCTCTGAGGCATTGGTGGGTGCACTGTGTTCAGTAAGTATTGCTGGCTCCTTGGCAGGTGGTCCTTTTAAGAACAGGGCTGATATCTTTTGCTAGAAAATGGGATTCATCCTCCACGTGAATGATGGCATGTTGCTCCCACAGACCTCAATACATAACCTCTACAAATAGATAATCACTTTCCAGCATTGAATAACCTGTGTGCTCTATGTACTCGAAGATTTATCATTCCATTTGAAAAGAGAAAGCAGGAGGGCTGTGAAAGGGTCCTGTCTGTTCTCCTTGCCTCAGCTCACTCATTTCATCCTCTTTAAAACTGCATGTTATTTTTTTTCTGACTAGTTCTTCCTAAGAATTTGCAAAAGATGTATTCTGTATTGACTAGGACAGGTTGATGTGGTTGGAAACAACCTCTGGGGAGCTGTTAGTACAGTAAGTTCAATCAGAGGTAACAGGATCAGCAGGAGGAAAGAACAAACTCAAGGGAGGTAATGTTTTGGGTAGGTGCTAAAATAGTCTGATCACTAGTGACTCATGGGTAGTAATGTGAAAATTTTGTACTCCTGAAGGTGGAAATAAACATTAAATGAAACTAGCTTTTTATGAATGTAATGGTTTGTGATCTCAGTGCACATAGCTCAGGGGATATTGACACACTATAAAGTAAATAATGAATCTGAAGAATTCATAACAGGTGAAATAAGACTGCACTGATAAGCTACAGCTGTTTTAAGAAGAAGAGTAACAACCCACAAGATGCAGCTCAGTTTTCTCATTGCTAAATATGGTCAGTGCTTTGTTTTGTGAGAATTGCGCTGTTGCCCAGCTTTAACCACCTTTGATGCTAAATAGTATGAACATTGCAAAAAAAAACATTCATGAGACTGCATGTCAGAAATCAGTCTTTGCCTCCATTTGCTTGCTAACCTACCTCTTGGGTAGCATGTTTAATTCACAGAGTGAATTGTGCAACACACATTGTCTGGTACCCTGGCTGGGAGGGATGGGAATGCAGCTGCAGTGATGACAAGGGTTTTGCAGCAATTCAGCAATTCAGCATCCCTCCCGTCCTGTCCTGAAGAAGATGTGAAATATGCATGGGAAATAAGGAGTATTCAGTGGAGAGACTATATCCTATTTTCCTTGACTCTCTTAGGAAATCTATCCTTTTAAGTGTTAGTGTTTTTTCTTTTGGGTTTTTTTTTTTTCCTGTATTCTCCTGTATTTATAGAACAAAGGCACTATCACAAAATGAGAAGAATAACAAAGTGAAGTTATAATTTTATTTTTCTTTAAAGAAACCTGATGTATTTGTGGATTTTCATTCCTCACTTGACATATTTCAAGTAGTGTTATTGTTGCTCAGGTTACGGCATTTGTGTTTCTTCATTAGATAAGCCAAAAAATACCTTGGTTTTTTTTTCATTAAATGTTTTCAGAAGAAATACGTAGCTTTATATGGAAGGTGAAGCTTAACTGACAGTCAGTAGCATTGTATCTGGGCATAAAGTGCTGCTTCAATTTAACTAGCTGCTGTAACAAAGTTTTGTGACTAGAAAGTAATCCTGTATAACTATGCAATTACACTCAGGAGCTTGTCTGGTTTTGGAGTTACATTATTGGTCAGGGAACGGTCTTAATGACGTTCAAAATAAGAATAGCTCAAAGCCAATAAAAGAGTTGTCTAGGAGCCTTTTTGATTTACAGCATTTGCTATGGCAGCTTTCTGGAAACTGTTCTTATCCTGTGTCTGACTGCTTCTACCACCTGATTGCACCAGGTTTACACACCCAAGACAGCTTGCACACCACACATGCCAACAGTGTATGGAACAGCAAGAGGAAGTAGAGATGCCACAATAAGTCTTAAGTTGCAAATGAGACTGCTTTATGATAAACACACTTTGCATATAAAACAGCAAAACATGCACCAGAACTTTTTTCCAGGGGACAGTGTAATTCATAAATAATGAGCAGAAGAAAATTTAGATGAATATGTGTGCCTGTGGTATGTGCCTTTGTCACCTACCTGTGTGCACATCTGCGTTGACTGCATAGTAAGCCCAGCTGATGTGTAGAGCAGGACAGGGCTCTGTCTCCATCCCCTCCGTGCTGCACTGCAGCACGTCTTGCATGGATATGCCTGCCTCACCTTCTCATACTCCCTCCCAGTCTGCTTCTCACACGTCTCTGGGGCACAATATAGAGCTTATCCCAGTTCTGAACTTAGGTGAAAGGAAAACCAAACTACTTCCTAAAAGAAAATACTGCAGCAATTGAAAATGGTAAAGGATGTAGAGAGGAAGCCTTCTGAGGAGTGGCTGAAATCACCTGACTTCCTTAGGCTGGAAAGAGGAGATGGAGGGGAGACCTCATTGCAATCTACAGTTTTCTCACAATGGGAAGCAGAGGGGCAAGCACTGATCTCTTGCCTCTGGTGACCAGTGGTAGGACCTGAGGGAATGGCATGAAACTGAGCCAGGAGAGCTTTGGGCTGGATATTAGAAAAATGTTCTTCCCCTACACGGTGATTGGGCACTGAAACAGGCTCCCCAGGGAAGTGGTCACAGCACCAGCCTGCCAGAGTTCAGTAACTGCTTGGACAATGCTCTCAGGCACACTCCTGGAGTGTCCTGTGCAGGGCCAGGAGTTGGACTTTGCAGATTACAGAATATTCTAAATTGGAAGGGAATCACCAGGATCATCAGGTCCAGATGAAGTGAATGGCCCATACAGAGACCAAACCCACAACATTGATGTTATTATAGCACCATGCTCTAACTAACTGAACTAATGTCAGGGTCACTTCAATGTTCCTTGTCAGTCCCTTCCAGCTCAGGATACACTAGTGTTCCTGCATACAGATTGTGAGGAGGCTGGGGAAGGAAGTCATCTGGACCCCTAAAAGGTTTTGGGTATGAATACACACATTTGGAACCATTAGAGGAATCTTCTGTAGGGCCATGTGCACATCTCTGTGTGTACGTTTGGTTATGTCTGAGAGAGTCAAGCACAGTCAAAAGGGACACAACAAAAGTGCACACAGAAAGAGAAGGCAGCGAGTAAAAGCTGAAAGCTTTGGGTGTGATTCCAGACAGAAAAACACTTGAGACTCTGGAAGAGCACTTGTCCTCTGAACAAGGAAACTACTGTCTACTTTTGGATTTCTAGTGTCCTGAAAAAATTGTACATTGCCTAGCTTCTTTTAAAATAAATAAGATTGCAACCATATCAAATGTATCAACCCGTTGTCCTGGTGGAATGAGTTTGCAAGACCTTAAATATCAGGAGCCTGGGTCATGCATTCAAATATTGATGGACAGATTTGAGTATATCTATTGAAAATATAGATTAATTTTGTTGAGAAAGTTGACTACAAATCTCATGGGACAAGGTTTTCAGGTTCAATTTCTCATATATTATGCAGCTTTTTTATAAGGACTTCACACACAAACTTTGTATTTTGAAACTTCCTATCATTTCATATAATGACATTAATAAAATTGCATAAAGCAACATTCTATGTTTGCCTTTCTGATCTCGCCCTCCTTCAGCTTGAAAAAACTCCATTATGCTTTGAGGGTCTTGTAAGTTGTATTTTCTTATAATTACTTTGTTCAGTCTTACTTCATACAAATCAAGCCTTTTATTGTTCTCAGGGATGCAGATAACATATTCCAGTGTACTGTTTAGTTTTGCAGGCACCAGAAATATTTTTAAAAGAGCTAGGAATATTTCAATATGCATACTTTTCAAGGCATTCTGTTAAATGCCACCAGATTAATCTGGGCTCTGTAATCCTACTAGCAATAATTAAAAATTACATAGCATTTTTTCCATCTGACTGTGTGTTACCACTTGGACATTTTATGATACTCCTACAAGTTTGATTCCTGCATCCCTATTTTACAGGATTACTATAAAGATTCATGACATTTGTCCAGATATCCACTTGGTTTTCTGTTCTCACATTTCAGATCCTTAACTAAGAGAGCTAAAGCACTATCTTTTAAAAGCATAGACAGTCTGCAACTTGAAAGAAAATTTTATTATATTTAAGGTCATTTATTGCTTCTATATATCCAAAGGTTCAAGCGTCTTTAATCTTTACCTGACCTCATTTTACATTATGATTAAAACCAAAATTTAAGTCCAGCATGGTTCCAGTTACCTTTCCTCTGTGCTCTTAGGCAGAAGGAAAATACTTCAGTTCTTTTTCAATTATTATAATTTTCAGAGTCCATGTTATTATTGGTTCTTGCTTATGTAGAACAATTGTGTTCTGTGCCTTTATAAAATGTTTCATGCTAATCAAATAGCAATGTGAAAAATAATATCAAAATAAATCTTAGACAAATATTAAGATACAAACCTGTCTTAATCTCTCTCCATTTCTCAATATTTGGTTTTTACTTCTTTGGAAGCTTTTGTGTACTGGACTGATTACCCCAAAAAATGGTATTTCATATTCAAGAATGTGCTTTTAGGCAAACAATGTGAATGTAGGAAGCACAAATCAATCAGGAGAAGAATTAACCCAAATTGACAGTATATACCTAGTATATAGTGCCAATGACTTATATACGATGGCATTTTCCAACTTGTAAGCCAAGTGAACACTTTGGACGGCATGTGTACAGAGTTTGTGTTTACAGTCTACAAAAGGTTCATATTGCCTGATGACTGTGGCTTCTGTGTGAAGGCTGGCAGAACCTACACCCCGAAAGGCAGCCTCAGCATGGATAAAACAAAATGTTCCCATGGTCTGAAGTGAACTTTCTCCTTATGCTCATGAGCAACTGGGCAGAGAGCTTAATTAAGAGGTGGCTGCACACCAAAAGTGTGCCTTGTAAGTGCACAGTAATCCCACAGGGGCACACGTTAGCATCTTGAGCCAAGCATGATATCAGTACCGTAACTGAAGCCCTCACCTCAGCTTTAGGAAATGCTGTGATAACAGCAGCACATGCTTCTGTTTGAAATATGCTGTAGCCCTAGTGAATAAGCAAGCTCTCAAGACAATGTGATCTGCAAACAGTGTGAAGTTGAAGCAGGATTTTTCATGTATTGCCTGCAAGGGAACTTTCCATTTATTGTATGTTGTAAACAGCTTCTCCTTAAACTGTCTACAGCCTCTGTTGGAAAAGTTGGTAAGGGGATCCTGAATCTCAAGACTTGTTAATATTCTTATTGCAGTTAATACCTGCTAATACATAAGAAGATAAAAATGAGTCATAGTGAGCTGACTTTTCATATGGAAATAAATGATGATGAATTCAACTTCTTAATTTAAGACTGACTGTGAACCTCACTGTTTTATAAAATGTCCATCAGCCCTTGTGGTAATATTGGCTTATCATTCTTATTTATATGCTCGGTGTACAATGATGCAAAAGCAGAGCAGAGCAAAACAAAAGAGATCTATTCCTCTAGGTCAATGTGATTGGTCTGTTTAATATGTAGAAAGCAGTTAATATGGAGAATATCCAAATATAGGGAATATCCAGTATGGAATATCCAAATTTTTTATACACATCGTATATGTATATGCATATATTTATATGAGTATAAATTGAACTAAGGAAATAAATTAAGCCCATACTTACTTAGAAAAGAAAATATTTGTGAAAGCAGTGTAAGAAACTACAGTGGTGATTAAATATAGCAATTTTCTATCATGGAATTTCACATGGGACTTAAATTCCTTGACTGGTTTAAATTTTCCTCTTGTTCATGTGCATATGGCTGCTTAGCCATTTTCAAAGTCTGAGACAAGAACTGTGTCAAGCTTCTTAGCAATTTAAGCAAAATGAGCAGTGAAGTGGTAGCAGGATGGTGGCTCAGTGGGTTACTAGGAGCTGAGACTGGTGTGAAGGGTTCTGAGGGCAGCAGAATGGGAATTTGCAGTGATTTTGGTGAGCCATTTAGCTTTTCTGGGCTGGATATTGAATCACACCATCTTTTTATAAAGCCAGATTCAGACATACTTACTTTTTTCACTGGTCAAATTTGGCAGAAGTTTTGCCAGTATTGGAAAGGCTTAAAAAATGTTTTTGTTTAGATTTGTAAAAATATCTTTCATTGATATTAATCTTGCTAGGAATGTGTCTATCTTACTGTTTATAGGACATATCCCATGCAGTTATGTTTTGCTGCTTTGATGGCATATGAAAGTTGCCTGCTCTGACAGCAATTACAAGCACAGATGTTGTTACCTCTCAGTAGTTTCAGCATGAATCTAGAAATATCTAGTGTTTTCTTCAGACCCTTAAAATCTTGAAGGTTTCTGGAAATTTTGTTTTCAAGATATGCACAATGAGAAGCTTAAATATACAGGTTTGCACGGACTTGAATGCTTAACGCTTTCATGCATTTTTCAAACTGTTTAGAAGTTAGGGCCCTTACAGGAAGGTTGATAAGGTCAAGGTTGTCAGTAACACATGCTATTTTAATCTGCTGTTCCCTCTTTCTGCCATCATTCTTGGCCATTATTTTATCTTTCCTTTTGGGTACTTCAGGATATTTCCAATGTAGATTATATCTATGGCCTGGTGATCTTGGAAGAAATCTTAACAGGTTATGGGGTCTTAGAAAGACCTGGAAAATACTGAAAAAGTTTTGAGCTTCTGTATGTTTACCCCATTTGAATGATCCAAAACCTAAATTTTTCAGAGGGTATGATAATTCATATTGAAGCTGGTAGAAAGTCGTGCTTTCTGGAAAGATACCTCTCAGTGGGAGCAATTGTTGAATTTCAGCATTGTGAAAATGAGTGTTTTGGAAAAAAAAAACCCAAAAAACCAAACCAGATCTGCACTCTTGGTAGTTATAATGCCTTTCAAAAAAAGAACCCCAAACACTTTTGACCCCAATCAGAATTTCATATTCACATATATAGAGTGATTTTAAATATGTGCCTGATATCAGAGTAGCAATTCAGTAGAGCTTTCTAGTAGATTCATACTTACAATACAGCCTTCGAGTGCTCAAAGGTACTGCCAGTGCATGTTCTTCTTATGACATTTATATAACAAGATTTTGTGTGCACTAGCCATTCTGTGTGCACACTCTTCAAAATGCACCTATAACAAGCTTCTCCTTCCATATATGGTTACAAGGAATTTATGACTACAGAACCCATAAATTTTTCCTCAGGCTGGAAACTATGGTGCAACATGTGCTCAGAAAAAGCAGATCTTATCAGGTAGGATTAGCAGACAGGATGAGAAGCACAGTTCTTGGCGAGCTTACATCTGCTTTACTCACTTCCTGCATATTGCAGACTGCTGCAGGTCAGGAACTATGACTTGTTATGAAGCAAAGCAGTAGGCACTCTGAGTTGAGTGAAAGAGTTGGAGAAAAATGGATAAATTATATGTTCTTAGCGGACACTTGTAGGGGATCAAACAAACTTGGACAAAATAGTATCAAAAAGACATCCCCTCTTTTAATTATTGTGACAGCTGCTGCAGGTAGCCTATCAGCTTTACCATAATATCTATGACCCTTGGAACAGTGCATTAACTTCTTACACAGTCTGTACTGCACAAACGCGAAATAAAGTGAAGGCTGCTGTGGGAGGTGGAGCAAATTGGGCTGTAGCTCAGCTGGGAGCATCACCTGGTGCAAGGTAAAAGTGCATCGTGGGAAGTGCTCACTGTTGCTCAGCTGGGAGCACCTTTTAAACCTTTTCAGCTTGCTTATTCAGATGGGAAACACTGTTCCTTTCTCAAAGGAAGTAAATCTGCAGACATATTAAAAATATTTAATACACAGAGTTAAAACAAGCAGCCTTTATATAGCGAAAGTAATGGTATGATAAAAGAACAGAATGACCAAGAGATGCACTGAAGAAAAGTAATCAGATTTAGTCAATTAAACTGCTCCAAATTACAACAGATTTAGCCACAGAGGCATGGTGTGAAAGGAATCCTGTTCCTTATGTCCATTCCAGATGGGGTAGTGAACCAACACTTGCTTGTGAAGTTGCTGCAACTGTCTTGGCATTTCCCAAAATCTTAAAGAGCACTGTGGAGTTCTTTTCTAACAGATTTTTGTTTTCATTACTTTGGAAGTATAGAAAGTCTTCTGTACTTCTGTACTTTGTTAGCTAAAATGAAGTAACATTTTGCCAGGTGCAATATCAGAAGTTCATCAGTGCTGGAACACTATATAGGAAATCTCTGTTGCTCATCCACTGTCCTCTGGATTGATTTCATAATGAGATATTACATGAGAAAGACCAAACCTCTAAGAAGTAGCTTGACTTGATCAGTTCAGAGTAACACTACAGTTATTGAGTACAATGAAATAACATGGATACTTGTAAAGATGGCCTTGTTAATAGTATGTGTAAAGAAGTTTTTATTATTAAATTAAATAAAAATAAATTAAAATAATTCAAATTTGATTAAATTAAGCTTGCAGCAAAAAAATTGGATTGCTTCTTCTCTGCCTCTTCCGTGTATAGCACTTTGCATCTGACTGACACGGCTTTGAAATAATTTATCATACACACTTTGCAAAGTTTTGGGATTGCCTCCCGAGAGTGCCCTAATTAGAGGCTTTCACCTCACAAAGTCCTGTACCAGGGTTTGAAGGACAGACAGGACTTCCAGTTTTTCGTCTTTGAAGATGTTTATTGAGTCTCTTATCTCTGAGTCCAGGCGCGCAGAAAGACACCACTGGAATGCCCCCAGGACAGCTGTTACAAGGTCATTTTAAAGGTTTCTGACCCAATTAACACCTAACATGTACAATATTTACAGTTTTGTGCCAATACTTGCCACCTATTCTTAAATTGCCACGCAATTTTTACATCAAATTCATCCCACCAACGTCTCTGTGCCATTGTGGCAGCAGAAGATGGAGTCGAAGGAGAAGAAAGAAGGAAATGAGACACTGCCCAAAGTTTCCCAACTTGCCTCCATCTATGTCTATTCTAAAAATCCCCAAACTACTAATTCACACCCTGTGACAACTAAACTACCACTCATTTCACACTCATGTTGTTTTTAACTCATCTACAAGTGTTGGAAGATTTTCCCATGGACTAAGGTAAAAGGCAATGCTTTCCTGGGGTCCTGGCCAGAGTCTCAGACCCCCCAGGGTAGCCTGAGGACCCCCCACGTGCCCTGGACTCCAACAGCAAAGCTGAAAACACTGTATGCAGTATTTTAAAGGCAATGGGGTCTGTTCTCTCAAACAAGTGCTGGCAAAATCTAGTAGTGTAATAATATCTAGTCAAGTGCTAAGACGCATGGAGGAGAAAGAGGTGATTTGATGAAGCCCACATAGCTTCACAAGGGAAGATCCTGTCTGACCAACCCAGTAGCCTTCTATAGTGGAGTAACTATCAGTGGATATGGAAAGAGCTACAGATGTCATTTAGCTGGACATCTGTGAGGCCTTTTACATAGTCCCCCCCACTTCTTTCTAAATTGAAGAGCAATGTCTTCGATAGGTAGACTCTTAGGAGGATTAGGAACTGGTTGTGTGGTCACATCCAGTAGCCAGTGGTCAATGCCTCAGAAGCCCAGTGCACATCAGCGATGAGTAGTTCCTCTCAAGGATCCGCACTGAGACCAGTGTTATTTTATCTCTTCAAGTGTTATTTTATCTCTTCACCGATGACATAGATAGAGGGATCATGTGCACCCTCAGCAGGTTTGCAAGTGACATCAAGTGGGGTGGTGCAGTTGATTCACTTGAAGGACAGGACTTCTTCCAGAGGGATTTGGACAAGCTTGAGAAGTGGGACCACAGGAACATCATGAGGTTCAAAAAGTCCAAGTGCAAGGTGCTGCACCTGGATTGGGACAACCCCTGGTATCAGCACAGGCTGAGGACAAAGAGATGGAGAGCAGCCCTGTGAGA
>VWYN01012813.1:33834-57748 GCA_013400075.1 Hippolais icterina | reverse complement strand
TGTAAACAAGCCCCTGGGTGAGCCCTGATAGGACAGATTTGAACTCAGCCAGGGAACCCCAGCCAATCCCGTTCAATGAGCGCAGACAGATCATTGGCCAGGGAGCTGGGAGGGGCTGAGACCCCGACCAATCAGCTGTCCGGGCTGGGAACTTTGAACCCGCTATAAAAGGGGGCGCAGAACAACAAATGGAGCTGTTTGCCGTGAGGTCCTCGGGGAGTGCTGCCCTGTGTCTGTCTACAACCCACGACTGTAAAGTAACACTTCAGAAAGATGGGTTAGTGCTAGGATGAGCCAAGGCAAGGCTACCCCAGGAAATCACTGCACACAGTAACAACACAGCATACACTACAGGTCAGGCAGCACAGGATGCATTTCTGAGGACTGACATTAAAGATATAATTATCATGTGACTGTAGGTCTGATTTTTCAATTGTTCTGAAGCTGCTGACAATGGAAATTTAAGTTTGCAAAACCAAGGTGGTAGTTAGCAGGAAGGCAGAGATAGAAATTCCACAGTCCAGGTCAGAGCAGCTGGATGATTATTCCCCACCCACAGCCCTCCCAAGCACAGTGTGACTATTTTAAAGGAAAGAGCTCCTAACACGATGATTTTTGCAACTGCAAAAACAAGGAAAGACATGAAGACCTAACTTTCCTCCAGCAGTGATACATGCAATTCCATAGTAAATACGCACATTATGTGCGCAGGAGGAATCCCCAGGAATTCCAAGCTGAAAAACACATATAAAGATAAAACTCTCCACTGAGCAAAAGCACCAAAACCCAAGCTGACAATAACTGCAACACTTAGTGCACTTAGTAATAAAACTAAAGCAGCTTGTGTTGCTGGGTCAAGCAAGACTAGGAGAGGTTACATTATCCCTTCCATGAATCTGGGCTGTCAGGAAAGGGATAGGTAAGGTCTGTATTGTAAAACAAGAACTAATAAACTTCATTCTATTACATACTGGCAGAAAAAGCAATGATGTTTTGGTGTGAGTTCCCAATGCACTAAAGTAAGTGTTCTTACTTGTTTTCATGCTTTCAAAGCTAGTGGGAATAGCTAGAGATTTTAAAGAATGAATTCATTCCATTACATATTGTCTGATGTTGGATTCAGACTAGCACTTGTGCAACTTAAAAAATAAGAACAGTTCCTATCCAAAGTGAAAGCACTAGTCACATCAGGTTTTTTAGCAGTTAAAAAATTTGCATAATTAAACATTACTACACTGTCAAAATGTATAAAATTCAAATGGAGTGTTGCCAGGGTTGATGCCTCAGTGCTAACTAAGGCAGATGAGCCAGGAGGGAGTAGGAGAAACCACTGCAGGAGTCTGAGAACCGGCTCTCCCATGGAGCATCCACTAGGTGGAGGAAAAGTCTGTGCCTTGCAGGGACTGAGCACACAGGGATAACCCAGCCTGTCTCAACAGCGGGACAGAGCAAGACTAAGGCACACATCGTGTTCAAAGTTAACAGGCATTTAGGCAACCTTACTTATCCTTCAAAACAGCAGGGAAGAAATGATTGACTCTTACTCCAACTGTTGGTTTTATTTTTTAACTGAAGATAGTATTACATTAATAAGTATCACATTAATATCATCTCTGTAGAACCAGAAAAACACATCCACCATCAGTATTATGGTGAAGAATCTTGGGCTAAAGACCATAATGAGATTCTGAAAGAGCATAGTTGAACAGCAATAGGGATTTATTCACTTTTGTGAAAAGGTACTTGTTGCAAGCCTGAGCCTGTTTTGGATATGGACTTGAGAGGCCTACACTTTGCTTAATCAGAATAAACATTCTCCTAACAAGAAGTGCTAGGATTCAAAGTACAGGTGCAGGCAAGGTTCTTACTTGCACTAAAAGAAATGGACTACAAAAAGCTTTACAGCAACACAGAATACATTTATCAGCACATTAATATGTAAACTATCTATGCTTCCTATAAAAAGAAGAAAAACTGCCAAAGTAAATGCTCCTGCAAAAAGTCCCACAAAGCCCCTTGTTCACCTAGTGCAATTAGCAGTTATCTTGTCACTGCTAAATTCGGAAACAGATTGTTTTTTCCTCTCTGCTCAATCCTGAAACATTTAGCCATCAGATTAGAAATCTCTATCAAATGGCTAGCATACCCCTGAGTATGTAATATATAGCAAGCACTGAAGGATAAGAAAGTTGGAATTGTCAAATTCCATAATGTATTTGACAAAGAGTTTAAGGAATACTATCTTACATCCTAAGGAAATGCATGAGAACACATGCTGTTTAAATTGCAGTCTCTTAACAGTAATTGGGTAAAAGTGGGGAAAAAGACGAGTTTACTTGTAATACGTTTCTTGTTTTGCATCTCACATCCTATTGAAATAAACACATTTTTCTTCAAAACCTATTACCTACTCTTATTTCCTTCTTGCTGTAGCCCTTGTCAGCTCTCAACACCTACTTCCTTCAAAAACAACGGAGGCTCACTGACCTATTACACATTTGAACCAAAAAAGTTGTATGAAATAAGGGACTCCAAGACATGCAACTTTTTGTCATGTTCCTGATACAGCTTCAGATTCCTCAAGTCGTCCAGGCTTGAAGATTCATAAAAACTAGTCCTTCTACTGAGTCAAAACCATGTTTGTTTAAAAACAAAGCTCAGTCTGGTTTAAAACTCTTTATGCAACAGCATTCTGCCATCAGTAGAAGTCTTACATGCATTTCTAATCATACATCTATTTGACAACATAAAGTTTCCATATATTAAGCTATCTAGGCAGTATTTCTGTCCAAAAGTAATTTTACTTTCAAACAAAAGATTAACATATTGGATATAAAGTATCAGAGTTCTGAAGGCAGAATTACCTAAGGACAAACTCAACCGTTCTGCATGACAGGCAGAAAATAATCACAATCATTAAGGTTGGAAAAGGCTTCTCAGATCATTGAGTCCAACCTTTGACCCCACACCACCATGCCAACTAGACCATGACACTAAGTACAAACATACGGACTTTTACTGTATGCCTCCAGCGTCTCCATGACTTTCCTGGGCAGCCCATTCCAATACCTGACCATCCTTTCAGTGAAAAAAATTCTTCCCAATGTCCAACCTGCAGCAGATCAACACTCCCACCCAACTTGTCACCTGCACACTGAGTGAGGGTGCCCTCGATCCCCTCACCCAGAGTGTCTGTAAGGATATGAGACAGAACTGGACCCAATGCTGAGCCCTGGGAAGCAGCACTGGTGACTGGACACCAGCTGGATGTAACTCCACCCACTACTGCTCTCTGGTCTCGACTATCCAGCCCATTTTTCACCCAGTGAACAGGGCACCTGTCCAAGCCACAGGCTGCCAGTTTCTCCAGGATAATGCTATGAGAAATGGTGTCAAAGACTTTAGTGAAGTCTAGATAGAAAACACCTCCAGCATTCTCTCATCCACTGAGAAGGTCACCCTGTCATAAAAGGAGATCAGGTTGGTCAGACAGGATCTGCTGACAGGCTGTAGTTTCCCAGATCCTCCTTCTGACCCTTCTTGTAGGTGGGCAAATCTCCAGTTATCTGGGGTGTCCCTGGTTAAACCAGGATTGATCATAAGTGATGCAGTGGCTTGGAAAGGTATTTCATCAGCTCCCTCAGTCCTCTGGGGTGAATCACATTCGGCCCCACAGACTTGGGAGTAGCTAAGTGACATGAGAAGTCATTTCTTCCTGAGTTACAGGAAGTCTATTCTGATCCCCATTCCTGTTTAGCAGCTCAGAGGGCTGCTTGCCCTGAGGATATTTGATCTCCCTGTTAAAGACTGAGGCAAAGAAAGCATTAAGTACCTCAGTGTGTTCCTCATCGGTGACAGTGTTCCCCATCCACATGCCCATTAAAGGATAGAGATTTTCCTTGGCCCTCCTTTTGTTGTTAATATACTTATAAGATCTCATTTTATACAGCAGTGACCAGACTGAGTTCTAGCTAAGGTTTCCCCTTTCTAATTTTTTCTTTACATGACTTACTAACATCCTTGTACTCTTCCTGAGGTGCCTGCCCCAGCCTATATAGGAAGCAACATTTGCAAGATCTTAAGTCAAATGAAGCTGGTGAAGGGTCTGAAACGCAAGACAAGGAGTGGCTGAGGGAGTTGGGGTAGTTCAGCCTGGAAAAAAAGGAGGCTCAGAAGAGACCTTATCACTCTCTACAGCTACCTGAAAGGAAGCTGTAGTGAGATGTGTGTCAGTCTCTTATTCCCAGTAGCAAGTGTCAGGACAAGCAGAAATGGCCTCAAATTGCAGCAAGGGAGGTTTAGTTTAGACATTATGAAAATTTTTTCATGGAAAGGGTTGTAAAGCACTGGAACACACTGCTCAGGGAAGTGGTGGAGTCACCACATCTGGAAGTGCTAAGAAAATGTGTGGATATGGCATTTGAGGACATGGTTTAGTAGTGATTGTGGTGGTGGCGCTGGGTTGACAATTGAATGTGGAAATATTAAAAGTCTTTTTCAATCTTAGCAATTCTACTAACCACTTGATACATGATGGCTTACCAAGATCCAAAAAAACTTAAATGAAAACATTAATTGTTTTACAAAGAAAAACAGCACATGACTCTATAATTCTCATTTTAGTTTATGAGTTAAGAACAAGTCTAACATGACATAAAACAAAAATGCTAAAGAGATAAATTATCTGAATACTTCCAATGTTTAGATATAGGACCTAGCTACAGATACAGAAGGCTAAGATATGCATATAAAGCAGATTTCACATCAAAAAGTCAAACTATAAGTAAAGTCAAATGATAAGTTTATCTAACTTAAAAGCTTCGTAATATTTCATGTAAAAAGCACACTTGGATATAAGGATAAAAATTTAGATCATTTCCAAAACCTTGGTGAATTAGCAATTCAAAACATGAGAGTATGTCCATCTGTCACAAGGTTTCATAGTACTCTGTGGTCTAACAGGTGAAAATTGTCATACACTCAAATTACTTTCGTGTTAGTATCAGTTCATGTTGAATCTCCCCAAGTCAGTACGGTGTGTGACCACTAGAGGGAAATAGTGAAAAGGCAACAGACACGGCTGGAGGTTACTACTGGTCAAAGACCAAGAGTAACCCTTACCCTGTTTCTGCTTCAGCCCCTGGACATAGAAACCTCGTTTTCTTGGTAGACAATCAAAACCAGGGCAGTTTTACCTTTAGCCTTTATAATTACATTTGAGACACATTGCTTAGTGAGGATTAAGTTTTCCACAAAGCATGCAAGTAGCAAAAATGACATATAGTGCTGAATGGACAACAGTGAATTAGAAATTGTAATAGAGAAAAAAGAAATTATTCTGAAGTCAGACTTCTCAAATGGTTCAAAACAATGAACCAACTAAGAACACACTCATTTTTAGTTAAGATTGTCCAAAGACATAGTACCAAATCAATCTGACAAATGTTCTGACTCCGACTATTTAGAACTTCATCTAACAAGAAGTAGAGTAGTTAGGGTCAATATAATTTAGCTTTATAAAACATTTATTACTTGACACAGAAAAAAATTGTCTCAAGCACCATGTCCAAGCAGAAAACTTTTCTTTACATTCAGCTGCTCTGTCATTAGTCTGAAAACACACAGCTCATTATTAAAAGCACTTTTATACACCAGCCAGATGAACAGGCACAGGATTTTTTCATATACAGGTTATACATTGAGTAGGCCCTAACTAAACGAGTTTTCTTTGTATGTGTGCTCCCTTTGAGAAACATCAGAAGGAACAAAGTTTTAGTTACAGCCTACCAAACCCATTTAAAGTCATGAAGTAATGATACAAACATACTTCATCTGAAAAAAAGTTATTTACTCTATTCGTAACACTTATACAGGCTTATTTAGGAGTTTGTAAAACTGTTTTACGAAATGCAACTTAACTTTCAGAAAACTCACCCTTGAAAATTACAATATTAACTGATATTACAGGCAATATTAACAAACATATCAGTAACGATATTAAACTCACTTGCCAATACAAAAAACACCTCCACACTATCATTGTTCATTGATGCAAAGAGAAACAGACTGCTTTTATTTGCTGAAAGCCAACACCCTCTGTGTAATAGGAAAAACAACCTCAATCTCAACATAGGTCTCTACAATAAGCTGACCTACCCTGCCCTTGAAGGAAAATCTGGAAACTGTTTGGAAAACAGCTCACAAAACGCTACTTCTAGTAGATTAGAGGAAAGAAAATCAAAGAATCTCGGCCCTAAAATGTTCAGAACTTTGAAGATAAATGTTATCATGGGTTCTACACAGAACTGTAACACTGTTGGTCCTTATTAGGCTGTGCACTAAGCTTTGGGACACCATTGTGGTCTTACTTTGCTTTCCAGAGAGGTAAAAAGTATAAACAAGATAAAGGTGCCAGTACAGAGCTGGTACCAACACAAATAGCTCCCTGCGATAAGCATTAGCTAGAGAACAGTATAATAAAACAAGCAGTTTAGTGCCTATTTTAACTCAAGTCTTCTGTAGTAAGTAAATTATCTTATTTTATGAAAGCGTGCCTGTTTTGTACAAGCTGCAGAGCCCTTTCCATAAGAACTTGTGCCTTAATTGCACACTGTCCTACGAAAAACCCAGGCCAACTGCAGAAGCACATTCACTATGTACATAATCAATTATTTTGTAGATGCTTTATTTTCTACATACTGCTGAAGTCCAATCCCATTGTTCTCTCACAGAAGTGTACCCCTGAATAATTCATTGTGAGAAAGCTACACATGTGGTAAGACTTGACAAACTGAAACTGATGCTATTGCCTGCAGAGATCCCAGGGTGCACATGGGATGTGACCTAAGACTTCAGGAGAATGGCCATATTCTTGCTGTTGACTGCTTTGAACTGCAACACAATAAAAGCTGACTTTACCCCCTCGTGAAGTGAGGGGAGGGAAACTCCTACCTGATAGTAGGTAAGGTGTTGTTTCCTGACCATTCTGCATGGCAGTGATAAAATGCATATTCTGTCACCAGATTTTTATATTCTGACAGATCTTCTTGTAGTCCAGTTCAGGCATTGAAAAAGCAGCAGCCATAAAAATAATGAAAGTGAAGCTATTGTATATCCAAAAGCACTTCAGACTCAAATCTGCCTCACAGCTAAGACAGCAAAGAAAAAGAGCAGATTTGCTGTGTAACACAGAGCTCTTCTATCAAGACAGTATAAATCAACAAGGAGGGTATAGAACCTTTCCAGTCAAGCGTAACACAAGTTTTTCTCCTAAATGCAGTCTCAGACCCACATATTTCAGACTTTCTTCCCATATGACCAAATTCAAACCCATAATGGAGCATGTTTTTTTACTCCAGGTTCTGTCTACTTAGTTGGATACCCTGAGAGAGGTTACATATGAATGTATGACTATACTGTCAGCTGAACACTCTCCATCTGTTGAAGATGTGTCTAGCCAGCATGATGGCCTCTATTCAAGAATTAAAACACAAACCAGTCCAGTAACTCTCTGAAGATCAATTAGATACACTTGCACAAACTTAAAGTCCTATGTATTGTTTGATTAGATTATGGGAGCTATAGTCTAAGTTAGCTGATATCTTTGCCCTTTCTTTGTACTTTGCAAAACTGGCAGGTTTACCTAACAGATTCCCTCAAACCCACTAAATATCACTAAGCACATGAATGATATATTTTCTGCTTAATCTTGTTTAGCATATTTGGAGACAGGTATAAACAAGAATGGAAATAAGTAAATGCTGCACTTTTTGAACTTCAATAATAAAGCAAAACTTGAATGAGACAGAATTTAACCAGACCTTTTATTTACATCTGAAAGTCTGAGAATCAGCAAATTGAGGCAAAAAAACTTCATCTTGTTAAAAAAGAACTATTTCAAGACAGAAATTCTTTTGCTGGGAAGCAGAAAATATTGTAACACAAGCAAGGAAGAGTTAACTGCTATGTAAAAAATGTGCTTTTTACCATAGAATCAGAATGACTACGATGCAAGATCTCTAGTACCACCTCCTGCTCAGAGCATGTCCAGTTACATACTCAGGCCTACATCCCACAAGGATGAATTCTTCAGAGAATTATAATATCTATTTTCAAAGCCAAAACAATTGTTACAAAACATAACTGGAACACACAGGCAAAGAAAGACTGGGTTGGTCAAAGTGAAACAATTTGCTTTGTTTATAATTAATCAAGTGTGTTGGGCTGGCATGTACAAAGCTTTAGACCAGCTTTAAACAGCACTAACTGTAACTGCTGTATTAATAAGCTGCAATTTAACACCTGCTGTTCGATCATGGGCCCAAGAACAGTAAAAGGGTGCCAAGACAGACAAAGAACTACTGTTTTCAGTCCTGAAAGGGAAGTTTCAACAATTTGGAAGCAACAACATTTAGGTTTGCTGCAGTAAACATGCTTGTGTAGTCAACTGAAACTGCTGATTCACTGGCATTCCCCTACTCTTCTTTCAGGAAATACACAGTTTTCAGCAATAAGTGCACTTAGCAAATTTAGCAACATCAAATGACATGCACTCATATTTATTAGAGTTTCTGCTGATATTAGTGCTAAAATAATGGAATGTACAAGACATACCCGAGCTTAGTTTCCCTCACAGAAATTTAATTAATATTTAATTCAATTTTAAAGAAAGAATCCTCTATTATTGACAGTAAAGGAATAATAACTTGAATAATCCATTTAATCCTTCCCTGAAAGCACAGCTTCCTACAAAATCGACAAGTTTCAGTACCACCATCATACTGTACATCAGGGCAAGTAATTCTTATCAGCTGAGCATCCTCAAGCGTATTTGTTTAACCAAGCAATTTTACACAAGTAATACACAAATCCTCACAAGTTATTTCAGATTACCAAAGGGGTAGAAAGATGGACACTTTTCTCTGTTTGACCCTCCATTCCCCCAGTTTTCTGATGCCTATTTCATACCAAGCAATATGGGATATTTAAACAGTAGCAGTTAAATATTAAACCCATTCTTTCTCGCCTACTATTTAAAATAGGTATGCTCAAGAGCATGACTTTCTTCTCCTCTGCAGTCAGTCTATACACAGATATTAAAGTAACAGCAAATGCATATTTTCATGCTTGATCTGTTTTCAGAGACAAAAAAGGATCTTTTTGTTGACATACAGTGAAAATTGGAAGAATTACCTTAGGATGGTCCGATAAATGAAAAGGACATTCAATTAAAAGAGGAGGCGCCCCAAGCCATGATGTATTTCCAAAATAATTCTGCCAGCTCTTTAGAGTCGCCTTAGATTCTGGAGTAACTCTCTTTTACAGAAGTTTCACTGGATAGTGGTGGTGTGTGTGCCTCTCAAAAGAGACAAAAAGCTACCTCGGCTCAATGTTACTATGTCTCATTGGTACTTGTGCACTCCACCCATGCAGTTGAGCACTCCTCCCTACAGCAAGGGGATTAACTATGATCTATTAATATCACCTCATTGAGTTTCACTGTAATGAAAGCTTGCTGAAGAAAAAACATTTCCTAATGAAATATACTCCCTCTAGCCACCCCCTGGGCTCTAGCTAGCTCAGTTGCTCAAAGGTTTTAGGGAAATATATTTCATAGAGACAGAATAAAGATTTCAAAAGAGTGGCTCTCACCCCAGCTTCAGTCCAAGCTTTATTCTCGAAGTGATGTTCCAGGAGAGCGAGGAGAGAGAGGAAGAACACGGAAGAGACAGGGGTTTATCTAGTTTAGGGCCAAGGAAAGATATTGGCCCTGAGCCGATAGGGTCAGGAGTAGGTAAGATAGGGAAAAAGGGTTAAACTATATGGCACGGGCTTCAGGGGGTCTCTGAGGGGAAAAACCATTTCCCAGAGGAACACAACATCCTAACAAGTTATTTTAGAAAGCAAAAAAAGATTACCTTAGGTAGACTGAGTCATACAGAGTACCCAAGACTTTTCTATTAAGCTGTTAATGCAGAGAGTTTTTTGAGGTGATGAGTAGTAACTCTGAGTAAGCAGCATACAGTATTTGGCAAGTGCCAGCTTTCAACTGTTTAATCACTCACTACTTTTACACTGCAGGTCTCTACTTTCTGTTCTTGATACCAAGAGCTTACCCTAATTTGGAGGAGCACTTATCACCAAAGCCAAGCTTGACACAGGTTTCTCTCAATGAACAAGGCTGTTTTCAGGGAGACCTTGTAAAACATGCTACCACTCTGCCATGGAGAACTTGGACTCTTAGAGAAAATTGCATGCCACTCTGCTGATGACAAACCTTGACATTCCCCTTACTTCTATTAAATGAAAGTATACACTATCAAAATGATCTATCACAGTTTTTACAAAGTGAATTAATAACACTTCTGCATTTACCACTGGAATCTCACTTGTTTACAGCAATGAGACTGGCTATTTACTGCATGGTCAGCTGCAAGTTGACTCTTCTAGAGTTCCAGTCATCTCAAGACTGAGCATTAGTCTTGAGACAAGTTTACCTTAGCCACGTACATCACTCTTCATTAAATAGCACTGCAAAAATGTTGACTGACATACTCAACAGCTTAGTGGAGTGGTAGTGTCACAAGCCTTTCACATTATTTGACACTGAGTTCGCACTTTTGCAAGTGTTTTTCTTCACACAGTATTGCACCCAAAAGGCAACACACTGCTAATTTGCAATTTGAACTGTAATTTTCAGGTATCCATTAGTTATTTCAGAACAGCCTGGCTATGCAGTAACCAAAAAATTACTTTAATCTTTCTGTGCATTTGAATCTTGAATCAATTAGTATATTCGGCTAATTTAAGGGAAAGATAGAAAAGTAAGTTCACTACATTTTGGGGGCAGGGACTTGAGAATTAAAGATCTCTACTAAGACTGTGAAGACTATCTGTTAATGCTCTGACTAGATGGAAGAAAACACTTTTTAATTATGAACATATAGGTGATCATAGCTTTCATCAATACAAAGATTTAAAATGATCTTAAATGCATATCTGTGTACAGCTTCAGATTCAGATAAGCAGCTCCCAACAGAGTAACAGGCAAGCTCAGCTGTGAACGGAGATAGGTTAGATTACTTAGTGGTTTCTTCATGTAGACAGTCCCTATACTTTACAAAGTACTAGAAGACGCAAAATCACTTAAGAAACGGAACCAAACCCACACAGCACAATAATTATTATCCAGAGCAGCTGAGGTGGAAAGACTGAAGTTGACAGAAGAACAGCACAAACTTAACACTTATGTACACATGAGAAAAATGGAGTTCAAAGTTTACTTGGTTATAGGAAATACTGTGCTGTACACATACAGGACAAGTAATGATCAGCAGATAGTTCGAGAGATGGATCAGATTTAGTGGTTTGCAAGGTGAGTAAGTTAAAAAACACATAGTGTTGTGAAATGGTAGCATACAAGACCCACAAAATAATCCTACGTTCTATACAACACAGGATCCTAGTGGGAATACTGAGTTCTATTTTGGTGCTGTACTTCACAGAAGGATGAAGAATGAGTTTGGAAGACAGCCATGCAAGGTATCAGAAAGCTGTAAAAGACATCTATGTGAACAACAATCGAGGAACGGGGAACCATTCTAACAGAAAAAAAATAAGAAATGTTAAGTGTTTCAAAATTGAATGGAACAATCTCTCTAGATTTACTGTAAGAATACTTAATAAAGGAGAACTCATGTTTTATGAGGATGGCAGGAACAAGCTGAAATGACTCCACTAGCCCTTACTGTTACAATACATCCCAATCTGACTTACCAGGAAACACAGGACCTAGTAAAGGATGGCTTTAGTTCGTATTAGGGGAAGAACTACAATTAACTTTATGGATCTGCCTTCTGGACAGTAGTTCAGTTTCTTTGCTGATCTCTATACCACTCAAATGTCATCAAAGAGCAGAAAGAAGACGACAGTATTCATGACTAAAGGACAACTGAATTTACAAAGGTAGATGGGGTGCTCAGACAACTGCATCCTTCTCCTATGTATTTTCTACTCTACCTAAAGTTCTGGTCAAAATCCAAAATAAAAAAGCTCATTACTGCCAAGTTCAGAAGCTTGTGCTTAAACATATTTCATTATTTAGTTATCAGGGAGCAGTTTTGCAAATGCTTCAAATTAAGCTTTACTGGGAGATGCCAAATGTGAATATACAAGAACTTAAGTTATACATTTAACATCAACACACAACAGTGACAGAAACAGCAACAAAAACACATCTAAGTTCCTGCATAAGCTTGAGCAATAGTTCATGACTTTAGTTTCAAACTAGTACAGGGTGTTTTCGTAACACCTCTAAGTGTGTCTCTGCCACTCATCAGTGCCTTGCCTAAACATTTCAGTCTTTTAAACAGGTAAACAAGCTTTTAAAATAGCTTTTTACAGATTAATATAGGTATCTGAATGCTGTCCTCCAGCCTCCTCAGGCAAGCTACACTACTGCTGCAAGCCAGAGCCTCACAATGCCACAGTGAGAGTCGGTCACCGGCTTCCGGAGCAAAATTCATTACCCCAGAAACAATAAGAGTGTATGCTATACAATCCATATCAGCATCAAATAGAAATATTTAGAGTTTGCTGCATGCTGCAGACCACCAGACAAAAGAACAAGGAAATCCAAACCCAGGGTAATAGGAAACAATAGTTGACATCAAGATTATTTAAGAAACTTGTTCCAGCACTTAGGGCATGTATATTAACTTTGTCAAAAGGAGGTCTCATCATCACACTCCTACAATCCTCATTATGAACTTCATAAATAAAACCAAAGTTGAAGTCCCATATATCCCATGCTTTCCTTCATCTGCACTGTTGCTTCCACTAATGTTAGTCTTACTTGTGAATGGGTACAAGGTTCAGAAGTATGGCCAGAGGAACTTGTATTAGTATGAAATGCCAAAAAGTTAAAATATTAGGCAGTCACAGTTCTTTTCAGATCTCAGGAATAACTGTTGAGGAAGCAAATACTTTAAAAAGCACACATTATTGAAACACCCCAATTCCAGGAGAGGAAGTAGAGGGAGAAATGGCAACAGACACTTCCTGTTGGCTGCTCCCTCCTATATAATGTATCTGAAGTCACACCACTGGAAAGTTTTTATTTTAAAATAATTAAGAAGACTGTGTTTATAATTAACATTCACTCAACAATATTAGAATATTTACCATTCTGGAAACTGACAGTGACTAGCTGTCAATAATATAGTAAGCTGATTTAAAAAAAAGTATAAAGGTCAAAACATCAAAACAGACTTCTGAAGACTATATGCAGCATTTCAATATGCACTTAAATACGGTCTACACAAACATCTAAACTACTTGGTCCAGCAACTCCTCAATGGTCTGCTAGAAAATAGGAAACACTAAATTTAATGTACAAAACTATTTACTGATGGCAGAAATTTATACTTCTCATTTAGTATCTACTTAAAAAGTTTATTACATTAGTATGCTGAGTCAAAATGTTTCTGTATAATTTCTCTGCATATACTATTTATTTTAAATTATCTTATTAATTTAAGTCCAGACCAGCAATCAATTTGGCAAAAAATTGATTTATTTGCATGTCTTTATGGCATTATCAGTATATTAAATCTATTGTAGGGCAGGATTAGAAATGTGTAAAAAAGGAGAAAACTACCCTGTCTTCACAGAATGTTACAGCTCTACTTAACAAGTCTACTGGACAAGTTAAACATGCACTACCTTTCTATACTCTCCCCTTCTTGTAGATAATCCAAGCTCATTATTTCACAAATTTAAACTCTGATACTGATTTTTGACCTGATTAATGGGTCAGATTTTTTTGCTCTGGCATCCACTGCTAGTAAAATATTACTATGAATAAGTTACCTCTATTTGCATTTTTCAATGTTTTCTTAGAACAACTAAATAAAAATAATCTCACAGATCAATATTTGCATACAGCATGCAAATAAAAGCTTGACTTTAAGTATGGTTAATGTGAAATTTATTAAGGCATTTATAGCTTGAAGAAACAGGTAGATGCACTTGGATCTCAGTCTGAAGGTGACATTCCAATTACAGAACAAAAACTAGGAACTGAGAAAATCTGGGTGCTTATAATCAAGTCTGAAGTGAAATTTAAGCCTTCCTCTGGGTTTAACAGAAGTTACTCATGCATAACCTCTTATACTTAAGCTCCTAAGAGAAATAACACAGAGAGCAATTTTAATTTATAAATACTTCAATATTTATTGCAATATTTTACCTGTAGTCCTTCACCCTCTTCATCAAAAAGTTGATTTGTATTACCAACAGATTTGAGCAATCTGACATTAACCCAATCATTCAGAACAGGAACAACTACAGAAGAATACTACAGTAGAGAGGGGATCCCTTAGCTCTGGGGTAGGTACTCCGTGGGTTACTTTGTTATTAAGATGCTTCTCCAGTGCACAACCTTGTGGCGCTCTGGTTTCATCCGCTGGGACTTTTGCTTTTGAATGATTTTGCAATCATGTTAGACTAGCAAAAGCCCACCTCAACCCCTTGTCCTCTCCACCTGGCTGCCTTTCCTGCTTCAACATCACGATTACTGTTACTAGCAATACTGATCAATGTGTAACAGCACATTCTGTAATTCTTTTCGAACAAGACAGGGAAAATTACCATAACAGTGGTAATTTTCAGATCACCACAACAGTGAAATTCATGGTTCTTAACAATTTATAGATAAAGTAATTGTTAGCTTTTTTAGGTTACCTGAAAAACAGGAACTCCATTTTATGTGGTTAACAAGAATTTTCTGAAAGTTTCAAGATGATGGTGTTTTTGAGTTTTGAATTCTCTCACAATATCCTGAGGTGCCCTTATTGACTGCAATCAAAATTATGCTATTTAAAGTTTGCTCTGTAGTTTTCTAAATTGGCTTATGAACTAAGATCAACAGTCAAAAAATAACCATCTCACAACTAAATATCTCAATTCTAGGTTACTGGTTTGAAAATGTATCAGTGTTAAATAAAATTAATCAACTGTTTTAATAATTCCTTAACTCTTCCTTAAATTTGAATTTAGTAGCGTGTCAAATCCAGTTTTGGGTTTTTCCAACCATTTAAACTAGATCTGCACTTAAACAATCAAAAATGGTACCTAAATCATCTTATTTGGTTTGACAACTGTATTTTAAGAAACAAGTTATAGTACTCAAATAATTGCAGAAAATTAGAATTACTTAAAAGCTAAACTATCTTTGATCCCAAGGTTGCCATGTATCTTCCCCTCATTTGGGGAAAAATGCTAAAAAACAAGATACAAATTTTACTCTTCTTGGTGTTTCTGTATAAACCTATTAGAGCCAGGTAACTCCTTCCACAGTGTCTAACCAAGAGTGAAAACAGTAAAGCAAAATTCACTCCTTCAAGGAAAATTTTTACTAAGTGAGAAAGGCCGCTTTAATTTAAGGGGGGCAGATCCCTTCATCCCCTTAAAAGGGACTTATGTCAATTAGGTTTGGAAAACAGCCACCTGACACCTTTCACAGAAAAACTTTGAGATTCATGCCTCCTACTCTAGATATAAACACCTCGTACATCATCACTTCAAAATGAAAAGAAAACTCCATATGCCAGCTTGTTGGATATCTAGGTAGGCCTCTGAAAAATTCCCTTTTCCAGTTTGAAACAGCAGATACTGTAGTAAGTTCAGAAGACTTACTTCAGTTTGACAAAAGATTTTGCAAATATAAGACCAAAAAAACTATCAAATTATATTGCTGAAGAGTTATGAAGTCAATTATGAAGACATTGAGAGTCTGTGTGCAGAAAATAAAAACTACGATGCAACAAGATGGGACGAACTTAAACTGATGCAAAATTTCTCATTAAGTGTTCATTTGTAAATAAAATCTCATCAAGTTCTCAACTAGGGTGATAGATTAACATTACAAGAAATCATTATCTTGATCTCAGGAGTTCGAATTCATTTGCTCAAAGTAAGTTTATTTATACAGAAGTTTCTCACAACAGCAATTCACTCTCTTCATTTTCTCATAGAACTAACAACATTTAAGCCAGTTTATCTAATATTAGGTTAGAAATTCCAGATTCCATTTTGAAACCACGGGAGAGACCTGGAGAAGGCAGTCTTTCAAATTATATTAAGAAGAGAGTTACTTTCCAAATACACCAGCACTGCAGTGCTCAAGTACCATCAGTGTTTTGACGAGAGAGAAATGCCTGATCAATACATCTAATGAAACACTCAGGTAGAAGAATGGACTCCTAGTTACACATGAACTGCTTCCTCATTTGCTTCACTGATGGCCTTACAGTAGTTTTAGATGCATCCATCCTCCAGTTCAGGACAATGAATAAACATTTTGAGCTATACTTGAAACAATGTGGTAAGGACTCAGGAACCTCAATACTGGGAAAAAAAAGTACAATTATAAACCTCCCTGCAAATTCTAATGGTTTTTATGCCTGAACATAAGCTGTTTTACATTCCTCAATCATCAGCTACTCATTGGTTCTGCTAAGCATGAAGTTTTTCTATGTCTGCTTATACTCATATTTAATATAAAATCATTTTAAATCAGTGTTCACTTTGTTTGGAGCACAATGAAACACAGTCAAAGTTTCTGTCTATTTTTCTTACTCTGCAGGTCAACAACCTTGTGACATGCTACATTAAGTCTTACAAACACACTTTTGTTAGCAAATAGCTTAAGCAGCCTACCAGAACTACCTACCCACTCAGTAAGCAACAAAGAACTTCAAAAACAAACAAAAAAAAGTACTTTATGCAGCAGCAGACTAAAGAAAAATGACTGTTTAGTATGGGAAATAATTTCCCCTCTTGATTTTATTCAAATTATTATGTGTCATTCTAAGAACCTGTTTCTCAAACAAAAACAATTTTTACCCAAATGCATCTTTTGCATGAGGTTTGGTAACCTGACCAGAAAGTTCCTTCAGAAAATGTCAGAGTAAGTCGACAGAAATCTGAACTTTTCAGTGCAATGAGATATTTTGCCCATTTTCCCCTACTCTCAATCAAGTTTTTAGATATAAAACTTGCATGACCTGAAGGGAATTAAAGGATGAATGAAGAGTTACTTTACGGTTCACTTAAGTGTTGCTCATACAAAGTTGAACAAGAAATGGGATTGACTTCCAGATTCAATGAAAGTATTTTCTTTCAGATCCTATCAAAGTTATATTGGAAAAATGTACTGTTTCTTAAATATTTCCCATTCAAACCTATATAAAAATTACAGGTTATAGCAGTAACCCCTCTATGAAAGTACAGAAACAAGACGTTTGGAGACATATTCTTTAATCAGACTGAAGACTGGATTTCGACACTTCTGTTTTGTGTTTAATTCTACCAAACACCTATTTACGTAAATAGGGCACTTTTGCAAGGTTTCTGGTCATAAGATTGCTCTTTATTTTTCTAAAATTGTTAGAAGCAACAGATGCACCTCTACACCGACAACACTTATTACAAAAAAACTCCTACTGTATTATGAAGACAACGGAATATTGCACTGGAAAGAAGGTGTTAGTAACTCTGATATTTCATTATATACTTTCAACTTGAGTCTAAGCTATTATTACAAGAATGCAGTAACTTCTGCTGTTTTTCTTGCTTTGTCTTGATCATGATATTCTTGATATTTAGTTGCATAATACAAAAAGGATATTTTTAAACAAATTATTACTTTAACATATTAAATGTTCTGGTAGCTTATTTAAAAGTGATGTGCCATAGAATTTTCTACTCCATTTAAGAATGAAAACAACTGCTATATGCCTTAAATACTGTTAACACTAGAGAGTAAAAAGGAGTATAAAAGAAACTGAAAAAGGTCAAATAGCCACGAAACTGCAAACTACACATAGTGGAAAAGCTGTAAGATTCAGAACAGTCAAGTCCAGTGTTATTACCTTAAGACAGCAAGATGCAAACTGATCTGTTTCTTGACAGTTCAGCATATACAGAGGGACTTACTACCACTTCCTACTTGTAGACATATTTTCTTCTGTTTTTATAACATTCCAGAACATGCTCACTCTTTAGAAAGTAAGCTGAA
The DNA here is from genome assembly GCA_013400075.1 of Hippolais icterina. Lineage (NCBI taxonomy): Eukaryota > Metazoa > Chordata > Aves > Passeriformes > Sylviidae > Hippolais > Hippolais icterina. The sequence continues at coordinate 39,669 of VWYN01012813.1, read as the reverse complement.
AAGTAACTTTATTAAAAAATTGAAAAATGTTTTCATTATCCCTATCCCTATATTAATTCTAAATACCAGAAAAAGAATGGGTAGGATAAATAACCAAGCCTTCATTCTTCTTCTTTAAGCATAAAAGCAGATATCTAGTGCAATTTATTTACTTAAATAACCACCAAATTCTTGCAAATCATGGAAGTTTAAACTGTCCAAACCTAAATCAATGTTAAAAGATTACTTTTTAAAGTGGACAAACTGTATAATTAATCAGGCTTCTTTATAAAGGAAGATCAGTTTTGGAATGGTAGAATTTGTACTCCTCAATATTCATTCATGATCTGAAAACAAGGTTGAATAAGACAATTTAAGTTTCCCAATAAAAGCTTATTCATAACACCAGACTAACAAAGGAAAATAAAGAGATATCTCGTGATAGGGGCTGAGCAGGTAAAAAAATTAGTGTTCAAAATCAGAAGAATTTTTTGAAGTAGAACAGAGAAACAATTCCAAATTAATACTTCCAATGGCAAACTAAATTACTACCGTTCAAAAATCTATGAGATGGTAATTCCATAAAGTTGCAGCTCAGAACTCAGCAACAGTTACGGTGAGCCTTACAAAGGCAAATAGAAAAACAGCATGAAAAAAGGTTTGAGGTTGTGATGAGCAGAACTTAAGACAGGATCTGGGTCTCTTCATCACTCACTTCTAGAGGGCAGCATGCAATGACATAGACCTCATTTCTGCTTTTCCAGCTTCAGGTTAAAGTTCTGTATTTCCCTAGCTAAATCATTCATAAAAACTAGTCTAAATTTTAGCCTAGGGCTATCAAGTTCCATGCCTTAACTAAACCATACCTGAAGACCCCAAGCCTATAATTCACTTTTTGAAATGCCAGTTCTATGGATGTGCAATCCAGTAACTTCTTCAGCATATCCTCATGAGAAATTTCTCTCAGGTATTGCACTAGGAATAAATTGCAGTATTGTTGTCTCAAGAACACTCCACTTAACACTCCACTTTATATTTTTTCATTTGACTACAGGAAAGAATCCTGGCTTTGCAACTTAATTTCTTATGTTTTAGTATCATCTCTGTATGAAAATGAAGGCAAAATGCCAAGCTGCAAAGGGATGAATAGACCAAATGACATTATTTTTTTTACAGAACCATTATAAAAAGGCAGCACTTTAAATATAAGAACATGTACTGCTTATTGCAAGGAATGGCAAATAAAAGGTGAAACCTCTTAATTACACACAGTACCTATACAGACAACACTTCAAGAAGCTCAAGGTAAAAATTCATACCTGCTTGGATATCTATTTCAGTTTGTATTCCTGTAATACCTGTGTAACCCAGATTGAGAAGCTGCATTGTGCTATGTATTGTAGTTTAATCCTACACCTTGGGACAGTGCCTACCTGAAAACATAATGGATGTTTTGTGTACTTTCTACATGCCCTTGAAGTATTTGAAGTACTTGAAATACGTGCTTGAAGGTCATGTATTTTTAAAATTAAATAATTGATTTCAAGGGAAGATATATGAAGCAGATCAAAAAAGCTGAACCAAAATGATGAAGAGTAGTGCCTTAAAAGACAGAGACAAAAGCCAATAATCAGATACAGTAGAAGTGGTCAAATGATGAAAAAGAGGAGCCTAAAACCAGAAAGATAACCTAGAGAATCGACTCCAGGACTAACCAGTTAACATCTAGGATAGATAAGAAGCAATTCAATAATCAGGGAGAGGACAGATAAAACCTTGAAAACATAATAAAAGCTTTTTGTTGTTGTTGCTTCAAGCTAGAGAGCTCAAGAAAGGCTCACAGTTGTTTGCCCCCAGTAAAGTCTTATCTGTGAAGAACAAGTCAATTCCTTTGAAATATATTTAACACAGAGTTTCAATCTTGAGCTTTTACCTGTCATAAATACCATGAGTATTTTAATGACTGTGCAGGGAAGCTTAAACTCTCTGCAAGCACTATGCTTGATCTAATGAGGGAAAGAGAAAAGAAATTAGAAAACAGAGAATTACATACCTTGTGTTGTTCTATTGCATCTACCCATTGTTGTCTGTGGTCTGGATCCTGAGCCCGGAGGTACCAAACGCTATCATTCACGCTGATATCAAATCTGCATTCATCAAAGTCATGGGGCTGTGACACAAGAGAATGTAAGAGTAGCTAAAATTAGCAACATGATCAACATTAGCTCACAGATTATTTTGACACTCAAACACTAATTAGAAAATCTGGTCTATATTGTCTTGAATTCATCCTCGATTCTAAATTCTGTATTGTGTAGCTGTTTCAAATAATTAACATACACTCTCATAATGAAAGATGCTGGTCTTCTGAAGTAGAAAAATCTGTGTAATACATTCTTATTAAATAAAATTTTCATAAATAAATTCCACACATAGTAACTTTCATATTTTCAAGTACTTTGAAACAAATCCTTTAGCAAAATACCCACCATACCAGAAAACATTCCTGTATATACATTTTAATTTCAAAACAGGACAAGAACTTGTTAACATTACTGCTACCAGTATTAATTTTAGATTAAATACATACATCATAACAAAAAATAAATTCCAGGATAGAACCATAAAAGAAGACTACATCTAAATGACAAGTCAGACCAGGAACTTAAACAAGCAGTGACATGCTCTGCCTCAGCTATTTTCACCATGAATATTTCACAGATAATTGGAAGCCAGATGCAATCCCCTTTCACACATCTCCACTCAACTGCATCTAACTTTCAGTTCACATGCCTTAAATACTAGTAAGCTTTTACTAAGGTAACAATGAAGCTGTTGAGGAAAGTACAGGGAAAGAAAACAATTATCTAATCTTTGAACTGACACTGTCAGTTCAAAGTTATTCCCTAGCAAACATCCAACTGAGCCCAGTATTTCCTACATCCTTCATCTCTGAAAGCCATTTTTAAAGACAGGTAATACAGATGTAGCTGAAAACTGTTTTGAAACTGAATACAAAGAAAAAATACACATGAAAATAATTGCAGGAAAAATTAACAGGCTCCAGGATAAAGGCTAGTGACACAGGCTGAAGGACCACAAATATTGGCACCAGGTGCTGAAGACAAGTCTATGCATTTAGGAATATCCTTTACAACACAAGGACCACTTTGCCAATACCTTCACCTTGCAAACTAAAACACTGTGAATCACTTCACAGAAGAAAACCTAGAAGCAACTCTCATTTGTTGTTACGCACATCATTTCAGTGTTAGCAAGAAGTTTTTTCAAAGAATTTGGAAACCAGAAGCTACTTACACATTAAAAAAAAAACCGAAACCAACACCTTTCTCTTATTCTGTTTTTAATATACTAAGGAAGAAGAAAAGCATAACAATTCAAAATACCAAATAAAAAAATATCTAGAAAGACTTTAACAGAAATACATTAAAAAAACCAAAGTGTAAGCTTAAAGCTTCATATGCTTGGTCAGGCATCTGAATGTTCAATTTCAAATAAATTTAAACTTCCCATAGGAAAAATCTCCAGCTACGGTAAGAACTGAAAATCAAGTCAAACAACTATAGCTACTAATTACCTAATACCTGACCATCTCAAGTTAATTAAATTCAACCAACTTTCAAAACTGGTTCCAGACACTCATTTGCCTTCACTGAACCAGACAAAGGGGTGTAAAAAGGGACATGAGGTTGTTTGACCCTGGCTGGATGCCAGGTCGCCACCGAAGTCTTAGTCACTACCCTCAGCCAGATAGGGGAGAGAGAGCATGATGAAAGACTCATGCATTGAGATAAGGACAGAGAGATCACTCACCAGTCACTGCCACAGGCGAAATACACTTGACTCAGGGAAAATAGTTTAATTTATTACCAGCCAAATAAGAGAAGGATAATAAAAAAGTTAAAGGCACCCCATTCCTCCTTACCAAGCTCAACTTCACTACCTATTTTCCTCTAATTCATCCCTCAATCACTGCAGGGCAACAGGGAATGGGAGTTGCAGTCAGTCCACACATTTCCTGTCACTCCCTCCTCATGCTCCTTCCCTGTTCAGCATAAGAACTTTCTCATGGGACAGAGACCTGTGTGATCTTCTCCAGCATGGGTCCTTCCCAAGGGCTGCAGCTCCTCCTTAACTGCTCCAGTGTAGGTCCTTTCCACAGGGCACAGTCCTTCCTTCAGGCACAGCCTGCTCCAGCATGGGTCTCCCGGGGGCCACAAGTCCTGCCAGAGAACCTGCTGCAACACGGGATCCTCTCTCCATGGGGCAACAGGTCCTGCTAGGAGGCTGCTCCTGCAGGGGTTTGCCACACCCCATGGATGCTCCTGGGTGAAGGGAGACAATCTGCTTTACCACAGTCTCCCCTAAAGGCTGCAGGGGAATTTATGTTCCAGCACTTGACCATGTGCTCCCTCTCCTTCTTTACTGACCTCTGTGTCTGCAGAGCTGTTGCTCTCAAATATTCTCAGCTCTCTCTCCAAATCCATGCTGCACAGCAATTTTTACACTTCCCTAGGTATGCAGAGGCAATATGCCATCATCTCTGATTAACTCAGTTTTGGCCACCAGCAGGTCCATCTTGGATCCAGACAGAGCTGGGTCTGTGAGATATGGAGGTGACTTCTGCACCTGAAGAAGCCACATTTGTAGCCCTCCACTACCAAAACTTGCCATATAGACCCAATACAGGACAATAAAAGTCTTCTAGTCCACGTCCCTCTTCTTCAAGCTTCTTTTACATATATAATAGTCATTTTCTATTACTATTATTATAATATATGTAAAAGTTCATCTGCCTTAGAACAGCAAACTTGCCAAGGCAATGTGACTGTCATGCTTCTATGCCTGTTCCCAGCTACTCTTCTGACAGGCCTTCATTCAGTCATGTGATGAAGGACATACATCTGCAATACCAGAGATATTCCAAAAAATCACCTAAATAGAAAGTCCAGAAAGATTAGCTATCAAGGTTTTTCCTGACATGATAGCATTCCTCAGCTTGATCTCTCATTTTTGAAGTCTTTTGGGAAGAGTTACAAGCAATTACATCGTATGTGATTAGAAAGACTTGCCAAAATTCATCTCAAAAGCCTGCAGCACTGATTGCACGCTTCCAAATGGAGCATTTACTTCAGTCCACCATCATCCTTGCTTTCCCCTGCATCTCATCTCTAACCTAAACATCTTCTAATGCAACTTAAGACCATCACCTCTCCTATTTTCAAAGACAGGTTTTTGTATTCCTCTTCTTTCCAAAGCCATTTTTAATATATTTGAAAATTCATGCCTTGTTGCTAAGACACGGAAATAAGATGTTTTCTCTGAGGACTAGAGAAAACTTTAAACGTTTTTCTCCACCACTTACTGCATACACACTTCTTTATTACACATAGTTAAGAGATTAAGTAATCTATATATAAATACATACATATAAATACACATACACATATAGACATATATATACACATATATATTTATATAATAGACCAGCCAGTCAAAGGAGGGGATTGTCCCACTCTGCTCTGCACTGGGGCAGCCTCATCTTGAGCACTGTATACAGGTTCAGGCATGACCCTGTCTTTTTCAATAAAGACATAAAGCTATTAGAGAGCATCCAAAGGAGGGCCACAAAGATGGTGCAGGGTCTGGAGGGGAAGCTTTGTGAGGAGAGGCTGAGGACCCCTGGAGAAGACTGAGGGGAGACCTCATTGTAGTCTTCAACATCCTCACAAGAAGCAGTGGGGCAGGCATTGATCTCTTCACTCTCATGATTCATGACAGGACCTGAGGAGGTGGCATGAAGCTGAGTCAGGGGAGGTTTAGGTTGGATATTCA
>VWYN01012813.1:10830-33774 GCA_013400075.1 Hippolais icterina | reverse complement strand
GGGGAGGTTTAGGTTGGATATGGAGTGTAAGTTTTTCACCCAGAGAGTCGTTTAGCACTGGAAGCGGCTCCCTAGGGAAGTGGTCACAACACCAAGCCAGACAGAGCTCAAGAGGTGTTTGGACGATGCTCTTGGGTACATGGTGGGACTCTTGAGGCTTTCCTGCACAGGACCAGGAGTTGGACTCAGTGATCATGGTGCATATCCCTTCCAACTCAGCATATTCTGTGATTCTATAAATCAGGTTTATGGTTATAGTCAGCTCACCGTGCAGTTCCATGTTATAAAAAAATACAGCTGATCAGGTGATCCTGTTAGATCAAGTTGCTAAATAAAAAGAATAGCCACTAACAAGGTTAAATAAGCTTCAAAAGGAAGTTAGGCAGGTGATACATGATTTGCTGTTTATTTATTTAACATCCTATAGTATGTATTGTTTATAATCCTTCTCGGATATCTTTGGTTTTGTTTTTTTTTTTGAAAATATCCTTCATTGGAAGAACCCTGAATAAACTGAACACAAAAGACAAATAAATCATCTGAATCATGTGATGTGTTCTTCTCTAACACAGAACAAATCAGGCTGTTGTCAATTAACCTCCTTCTCCACCAGTACAGAGTTCACGTTTCATTTTCACCAATAACTTGGCAGAGTTCCCTTACTAACTTTTTGGCAGCACTGTTATATTCTCCTCCCCCCAAGCTACAGACAAACTTCCTTGGTTTACCTCTGGCTATAAGTGCTTTTATTGTTTTCTGTAGCTGCATCTAACAAAGACCACAAAGTGTTATTCACAACTTCTCAGGTCTGTCCTTTATTCTTCTAACATTCTCATCAGACATCATTTGACTCCTCTGTGCTTCCTGCAAGTTTTTCTGTTTCTCTTCACTTTCTTCCTGTAGACCCCAACTCATTTCATTTAGATCCCTTTTCTTTCTGAGCTTCACTGTTCTAGCCTAATGTTGCCTTTCCCCTTTACACTCTGAAGCTGTTATAAATTGGTACAGTTCTTAGCCAGTCATATGACAGGACCTTGGAGGATAAACAGGGATTTTCATCTGTAACAAGCTAAGGACATGTGCTGAGGCCAGGATATGTCCTAATGACCTTTCACAACCAAGATAAGGCAAGAAAGAGGAATGTTTTAGTTATGCAGGGAAGCAGGAAGCAAGTAGGAACTCACTATCTATCCTCAGGATTTAAAGTACCTTGAAGAACTTCAGCTGCTTTTTCCCAACATGCACCATCTTAACCAATACACATAAACTGAGAGGGCACTGGGGAATAAAACCCAGATCAAGACGCTTTGTATAGGAGCACCTGAAAACATTTACAGCATTTTCAAAACTGAGTTGCACACACTTAAGTGTCTGTGGCAGAGGTAATCTCTGTTTATGCCAAGGGCTCCTTTGAGAGCCCACATTAAAAAAAACCTAAAAGCAACAAAGAGCCCCCACAGCTAAATCGTAATTCCATTCAAGAACATACTGCAAGAAATAGGCCTCTAGCATCCACAAACACCCTTTCTGCATGACTCCTAAGCTTCTTTCCAAGGCACCTGTAGAGAATCCTGCAGAAACAAAGCCAATTCCAAGTATTCAAGCATCTCAGATCTTTCCAAAACCAATGGATGCTAGCCCTTAAATGCTAAACATTTCTAAGCAAGAACAATTTACAAGAAAAAACACTCACTTGGCTACAGTTACTGAGGAAGTTGGTAGCCAGCTCAGATCTCATGAGTCATAGCTGATTGCATTGCCACAAAATCCTTCCTGCTATACAGCTGTCAAGCCTGAGGTGTTCATAAAACAAGCTTCAGAGCAGTATCTGCTTGAAAAATACTGGTTCAGGTGCTTAAGGCAAATCACACAGGAAAGATTAAGTGTTTTTATATACTTCACAACCTTCAAGAGTACTTCATGTGTGCAAAGAAACCCAAAACTAAACTTTGAAGAAAGAAACTTTTGCTTGATCTCTCTCACTACTGCAAATGGTGTTAAAGACATTCTGTCCTTTCCTTAAAGAGGAAAGTCAGGGTGAGTCATAGCAGATACAACTCAAGTCTGCACATTACAATTATTAAAGTGTTCTTCTGTCACTATTCTCATTGCAGAATTAGAACTTATCTAAGCTGAAATTATTTTAAAATTTTGAAGGTTTTTCTTATTAAGAAAATCCTGGGCTGGAAATTTGGACCCAAGATAAACAATAGAGGCCTACTGAAAATGAAAATTACAGTTCCTTAGATCTCAGACATGAATGTCACTAGCATAAATTCAGCAGAGCCTGCCATCTAGTCTAAGCTAAAACATGAAACCTGATGTTCCCCTTGGAGGCCTATTTCTTTGCTTCTCTTAGTGAAACTCAAAGCAAGTTCAGAGAACTTCACATTCTTTTTTCTGAGTGGGCTTGAGCATAGTGTCAATCAGAAGTTACTTAACTGAAAATTGAGAAAACAAATTCAAGTTTTGGTAATCAAACTTCAAGTTTTTTCTTTAAAAAATAGCCTTATATCATACATACAACACATATATGCCTTATATCAGAGTAGATAAAGCTACTAAAAATGCTAATACTCAGCTTTTAAGAAACAAAAAAGCCTTATCAAGTAAAACAGTGTTTTGCATGTATTTCATTGATGCAAATGCTGTAACTCATGCCTGCAGATTTTTTTTTTCCCCCCCACTTGGAATACAACTTGGTGCATTCTTCCCTTTGCTTCATCTGCTGATGAAATACTGAAACACCACTCTGCAACTCTGATATCTATCCGCAAGCACCTTCATCTTAATATGCCTATATATCTTTTTAAGACTTTAGCAAACTTCACCAGTTTCAACTTAAATACCTCTTATTAAAGTAGACATGAAGTTATACCCTGGAAAATGAGACACAAGCCAGACTATAACTATTCATAAACATTTCCAGCTCAAGAGAGCTGAACACACAATTTTTCCCATGTGAACAGCGTCACTGTCCTACCATGCATCGCACAATTTATCTCCTGGTTAGTTTTTTTACCATTCCCATGGAATTCAGGAAAAAGCATCCTTTTTGTACTGTTCTTCAATTTCCTGAAATCCTCCAGGCAAAGTACCTGAACAAACTACCACTTCCTCCACAAAAAACCAAAACGTTCAGAGCAGTTACCACCAACCAACAGATTTGCTTATTTGTTTTCACAGATCATTCAGTGGATTCTGGACCTGGACATATTCACTCGAATGCCAAAATCACCTCTATCCTCTCAAGTTTTCAACAGAAAATTCAAAAGATGACTCCAGGATAATATGGATAGGAGAAGAAAGGACAGAGGGGCACAAGCAATGATAAGAATAAAATAAATTGCATCTGTAACTTTTGAAAGAGACAGAAGTTCAAAAGAGCATTGTATTCACCCATAAGCAAGGAAAACTCACAACAGAAGGCAGCAAACTGGACAAAGGGAGAAATACGCATGTGATAATTCAGGATGCAATGGACAACCCCAGTATCCTATGTTAAAAAAAGAGAAGGCATAATACATGATGAGCTACAGAAATAAGATAATAAGCACCTTAAAAATTAGTTACCCTGATGGAATAGAAAATGGGAAAGCAATGCAATGTAGCAGGTAATAACCTTAAATAAAGAAAACAAAAAAATCCCTCCATGATTCTCAGTAAGCAACATGTATCAAAGCAAGAAAAACACTGCAGTCAAAGTATGTACTTTGACTCAGAATAAAGGAAAAAAGGACCTATTTGATACCAGAAAAAAAAAGTTACATGAACATACTCTACCTGTACCTGTGCTGAGGTGCAAACAAAATCCCCAAAATAAAAAGTTTTCTTTAAGATCTGTGCTATGTGACTGAAGGAATTAGTTCTAAAAGCACACATGAGAACTGTATTTCAGCTCCCATGTGAAACCAGTTTGGAAATGGCAAAGGCTGTGATTAGTTAACTAGAAAAAAGCAATTGAAAAATACAGGACAAGTTTGAAAAAGTGCATGCATGCCTTGAAGTAATTTTTCAAAAGCATTTAATTCATGAGATCCTAACTGTGAAGAAATTGTCCCCTGCTTCCAAAATGTAAAAAGGCTGAAAACATGCCAACTTTTGAAAAAACTTTGAACAGAAAGGTAGTAAAATGAGGTACCACTGACATGATTTTAAAGTTGCACTCTAGATGGTGAATAATATTTAAAATCATCAAGGAAAAATACTATCAGTTGAATCACCATATGTGTTTTACCAAATAATATTATGCATGGTTAGGATTTTACTAGACAAGACTAGTCAGAAACCATTTTCATTCGTGCCTTATTAAATCCTAAATAGTACTATTTTTCAAGTTAATGTACTTCTCTCCAGAGTCACTGAAAAACTCATGTGTCAAGATAAAGTGAGAGATCATTTACCTACTGCCATCATGGTCAAACAGATTTGACTTGGAGAAAACTGACTTAATTTATTGCAAAGTAGAGTTGGTGAAAAACAGTAGAGGCACAGGGGAGTTGGGAATGAGGGCTATGGTCTAACACTTTAATTCTGCCACTCTCTCCTCATGCTTTTCATTTTTTCAGCAAAGAATGTATCCATCACTGCAATTCTTCAGGGTAAACCTGTTACAGCATGGGCTCTTTGGAGACTGCAGCCTCTGTCAAGACATATCCAGCTGCCACGACGGGGTTCTACAGGTTGCAGTGTGCAGTCATCTGGTCTGGTGTGATTCTGTTGCCTTGGGAAGGCTGACCTGAAACAGATGCTAGGGAAAACTAGGGAGTAAAATTAGGATTTATTAAAAGGTCCCTAAAATCTACCCTGGGCATTACAGAAGCCTATGCAAGGCAGCACCCAGGGTGGTCTGCAAGTGGTAGCAAAGATGGCCCCGCAGTCACGAGATTTTGCCATTTTATAAGTTTAGGTCTATTTGCATATTGGGGTCCAATTGTCCAATTACAGCCCCAGGCCGTGAGGTCCCATCCTTCTCGTTCTTCCCCTCAGTCCATTGTTGTTTGTGTTCTTGGCCTGAAAGTTGTCCTTGGTCTTCCAGCAGAAACGGATTTGTTTTGTCTACCTGCTCCGTAGAGGGAGCACAGTACAGTTCCTAATACGAGGCTTCATCCCTAGGCATCACGCACAGAATCTGAAAACATAGAAGCTAAGGCATCAATTCTCTGCACAGGTCACACAAAAATACCTGCACAATGCAGGCTGCAGGGGATCTCACTCTGTGGCTGCTGCTCCTGCCCAGACGGGTGTTCTCACACTTTTCCTCACTCCTCTGTCTCACACACTGCTGAGCAGCATTTTTGCCAATTTTACCTCTGTTTACCTCGAGATGTCACACGGTGCCTGTGGGGCTGAGCTGTGCCCTGCCCTGTCTGCTGAGTCTCACCACGTTCTGTGCAGGACAACCTGGAGTCTCCTCAAAGAGGCTGCATGGCAGACCCCAGCCCCACGAGGTACACTCTGTGCAATCATATAAGCTCATCAAGATCCTTCTGTCACTATGACTTATTTTTGAAGACATTTGGCTTTAGAACTATCAACATCGAAGTAATTAATTTTGCAAGGATTTTTAAAATATCAATATCTATATCCTAGATCTATGTCTCAGGATGGAACAACTTAAAGAATACACTATATTTCACTGCTTGTAATACATTCTATTAATAATGTACAGAAGTCCCAAAAGACATTACAAGTTCTAATTTCCTATACTTGTAATATTTGCCCCCTGCTGTCCCAAGAAAAGCCAAGTAGAGCCACAAATCTGACGAATTATGGTCTACCAAGAGTCACAACACAAAATTCTGGTTTCCCTTTCTTAGTCCTAAAATCCAGTCAAAACCTAATAGAAACACTGGACTACAATGTCTTGCCTTTCCTTGTTGTTACTATTAAACAGTAAGAACCCACTTTTTACAGTCGGTTTTACAGTTACATTGACTAGCTGAATTCTTTTTACATTTATTTGTACTGTATTTTTTTTACAACAGTATAAGAAAACCTTATTTCAAACAAGCAAGTAAATAAGACAGTTCTATGCCTATTGAAAGTGATAAATCTTTAGGGGCAAAATATGAGATATCTAACTTCTTGCTCATTAGCACATTAAAAAGGAAACTTTCTCATAATGGCATATTTGCACACGTAGAAAAAGACTTATAAAGAAAATAGGCTTAAAAATATAAAAGCCTATTAAATGTTCTAACATTCTTTGCTACTACCCAAATATTCAACTTCAGTTCTCTAGTCAGGATGTTTTCCTCTCAAAATGCCTTTAAACACTTTTCTCTTAAACAGTGATCTTATTTTTTCAAAGCCTAGTTTTAAGTAGAGGCCAGTGAAAGCAGAAGCATGTAAGCAGAATTTAAAATTAGTTTGTTAGCATAGCATGCAAATTTAAAATTAGCTTGGTTTAATCCACTGCAAAGAAGCTCTCTCATGGGAGAACTGTCCTTTTAAGTCTAGATCAAGTATACATTGCATGTTACTTTAGCACTGAAACCACTTTTAAAATCTGAAATTACAGATATCATGTGTAAACCTGGTCAATCTGGTTTTCTGCACACTTGCCAAATACATTCAGATGCAAAAGTGATCAATTAAAAATAATTTTCATATTTATTTGTGAGGAATTTGTCTATCTTACAGGACAGTATCTTACAGTATATGATTTTTTAGATTAGTATTTTATCAAATTATTTCTGTGTTAATGAAGTGGAATTGGTAGGCAGTATCACGTCATGCTGTATTGGTTTATATGTAAACATACCCGTGACACTGCTATTCTCAAGTGCCTACTGAAAACACAACTAATTGTAATAGCAAGGACTAGAGTGTAACAAATGTGCACTTGGAATGTCAGCTAAATGTTAGCCAGAGACACAGAATGGCACTGTGTTACTAGAAGAAAGAGGGCAAGGCTGAAATAGCTGTAAACCAGCATGTGCTTGCAGCCATCACCTTAGGTGATCTACTAGTGACTACAGATACATGTAAAAGCTCCATGGATTAGTAAATTGGTATTAACAGATTTAGATACACACAGAGAGAAATCAGGATATAACTAATGGGCCTGTCCTACTTAAACAGAACAGAGTCTGAAGAGCTAACTATCAGTTATGGAAATGGAAGCATACATGTTATTGCTTTAGTGAAAACCAAGTCAAGGTGAATCTCCTGCAGACAAATTCATATGGTATCTCTCATGTTCCAGCTGGAACAAAATATCTGCATTATCAGGAAGGAAGCCAAGCAATTCCGTATCAATTGTAGAGAACGCAGAAACACTGTCTGCGCCACTTTTTAAAAGTTTCTTTTGCCTGGACAGTCAAATATACGAGCAGGAATCACACTTACACTGCTGCACTCCTAAAATAACTCTTTGTATATTGATTAATTTAGTTGTACCTCACACAACATACTGCAGTGTGGCACAGAAGACCCAACACTCTCACATATACCATGGGCAAAAGTACAATATGGATTTCACAAGAAAATCATGAGTGAATACCCAGGGAAGATACTCTACCCTAAGAGAAAAGCCATGTTTCATAGCACTATATTGAGCTGAGAGAGTAGAACATTCTGGACTTAGATTCATGGTGATGGGAATGGAAATTCTGGGTTTAGGAAATCAGTGGCATTCCAGCTAGAACAGAGGCCTGATGTACCTGCAAAAGCACCACACTAAGACTTAAGATTAGCTTGGTTTGAATCCACACTAAGACTTAAGATTAGCTTGGTTTGAATCCCAACATAAGCAACTTAACACAGTACAACTGTATAAGCATTTCTATAAATCCAGTATTAACATTATTAGCAACAGGACTTATGCTAACTATGCAATTCTCAGTCCTGAGCTGATCTCAATAATTTGTTATGAAAACTGGCTCTATGAAGTAGACCTTGGAACCAGGTGTCTCTTGTTATTGATACAAAATTTAAGCATATCAAAAACCTTGAAACCATGGACACAGATGAGAAGCCATAGCACCAGAACCATAAACAATTCCTTAATGGTCAAATACTGGTCAGTGAAAACATGCAGCCTCCACAGCTGGGAGGGCTGTTTTTGCTCTTGGTATCAGCAGTGACTTGAAAAACCCAAACAGCTGAGCAACAGGGCGAGGAAGCAACACGGCTGCAGCCTGGGAAAGGAACACTTCTCCAGCATCACACCACATGCATTCCAGCATCAGATGGCCCAGTCATATACTAAAAGATGCTTACAAAAGATCCTAATTTGGGCCTGTGTGTGTGTTTTGGCAAAAGATGCACACCTCAGTTCTACACCTGTCCTGTCATCCAACCTTCCCCATCCCTCACTGAAGAGTTGTTCAATTAGGGAATTACCTTTGCCTCAGCATAGGACCATCAACAACAAAGGTATCAGGCTAGAAATATGGGTCTAGGTCTATGGTACACCATAGTTAGATACTTTAGGATGTAAGTCAGATATAAGTGACTGCTTTGAATACAAAATGATAATGGTTACTGTGTATTAACTAATGCATAGCAATAAACAACATATAAGAACTAATTAAAAGGACAAGGCACATTGCTAATGAATGTCAGTCTAAAAGCTTTCATCCTAAAATTTAAAATTGACCTGAATTGTCAGTCTAAACTCTGCCATCACAGCTACCTCTAATTCTTTTATATATATATTTGCATGTGTGTACATATAGATATATATATATACGTGCACACATAATTAGTTTTGAAAAAGCTGAAATACAGAATTTAAGAAAGAGCAACACTTGTCATTAAAAGACAGCAACTTTAAAAGTTTTAAGAATATTTTAGACACCAGTCACAATACAACCTCAGTTAAGTACCTGGAGAGCTGGAGTAGTAAATCCTGTTCCAACTAGTCCTCTTAACCAAGGAATGATGGACTTCAATTGAGAGGAAAGACATAGCAAACAGATTTAAATAGTGGCAAAGTTGCCCACACTATTTGATTGAATTCACCCTAACTAGAATTCAACAAGAACATGGGAAAATAGCAACTAAAGTATATGCCTGAAGGAGGAGACAAGAAGATGAACTGGGAGAAGAAGAAGACAACAGTCAAGCTGTCATTTTTGACAAACTATTTTGAATGTATGAACAGAAAAGGTGGTTGAGTAAGCGACTTCAGGAAGCACCTAAACCAGAGATGGCTGGCTGCAGCTGCATAGTAGATGAAAAGTATTCTGACTTTTTGACTTAGTATTCCATGAATGCATATCCAAAAGTGAGGTCTAATATTGTACAAATCCTCAATAGAGCTGTTGAAAACGTCATTAACAGCTATCACAAGACACATCAGATAATCAACAGCAAGTTGCCTAGGAGGATGGTTGAGCAACACTACAGCCCTGGAGGGGGTGACGTATGAACCAACTGTATTCATGAACAAGAAATCAACCATAAATCAATCTTACGAAAATGCACGGAAATTCAGATTGAGCAAGAATAAGGATTGCAAGCAGCACAGAAAAACTTGCTGAGCTATAAAATCATAGCTTTAATACTAAAACACTGAAATTATTTAAAACTTGGTATACATCCATGAGAAATACTCCACAGCAGGAAACTGCTCCCATATACTGCTCCACAGGCATGAATTATGACCCTGAAGTGTATGTCAAATAATGGACAGTGTTAGAATTTAATTATCATAATAAAAAAGTCATGTTGGGGAATTATATTCTCACTGATAATAAGAAGACAAACACTGTTGGATTACAGCCCTAATTTCAAGAGTGTGGTAACACATGATTATATTCAAGTACTAAGGACTAACTCTTCAGCAATATTAAGTAATGGTAAAATATCTCGTTAATGTACATTGTAGATTTTTTTTTTTACATCTTAATCATTTTGGAACCTGCATCATAGTACAAAGAACATCCTTACTGAGCTGATCTGGATGTATATTTTTCCATTTCTGGCTTAATTTCTCCAATACATACTACAGAAGAAACCATCCATTTATCCACCATGCCAAATAATTGGTTTTTGCTTGACAAGGATATTAGCACTTTATAGAACTTTGATATATACACACCTTTTCACTTCACATCAAGCCATCAATGGCCGGTTCAGATAACTCAGAGGCATATACAAATTCATACAGAGGATGTGAAAGCCAAAACTAATTGTTCAGAAAAATCCTGGATTTCAAGCAACTTCCACATGCCACACCAGCAGCAGACTAGTGTCATTATCTCTTAGGCATTATTTACTCCCTTTCCCTTCCTCCCTATCCTGCTGCTCTTTGGCATTTTCCTCTCCAGAATAAAATCACCCTAGGCCTTTCACATATGAGTAAGTATTCCTAACCACATTTGCCTCTATTAAGGGTATCCATTTCCATTTAGCCAAAATCTCCCACCAGTCTAGATTTAACTACTTGATTGAGACACACAGCAAAGCCTAACAGTAGTAATCACCACATATCCTAAATAAACCCCAACCTAGTTAGGGCTTGTATTTTAGGTCTTAGTTTACTCAGGCCATTTTTTTAGTAGCAACTAAGGCTGAGAAGGCACTTTATCGTATTACAGAAAATTAATTATTCTATTAAATGCCCACCACATCATGCTATACCAGATTGCTTTCCAGCCTCGGACAGCTGGAAACAATATTTTCCCAAGCAATTAGCAATTACTGTAAATTTACTGCTAGTGTTTCTGCCCAGGGCATGGATTTATGGCTTAGCTTTTTTAATGAAAATTTTCACAAACTAAACTCTATCAGTTCCCATTCAACTTAACTAGCAACAAACTCAAGCAAACCTAACACTAGATACAAACTGCAATTAAAGCATTGTTTCATCATAAGCAGGTATGTTACCGAGATCAAATTTTGACACAGTAGCTAGGAAAAAAAGTAAATCCAAACTTTAGTTCTTCTGTACCTCTTCTATACACTACCACATCAGCTGAGTTCAAAATACTGTCAGATTTCACTTTCATTGTATAAAGTCCAATCAATATACTGTTAATGTCAAGATGAATTTTTTAAAGTCTGTTTTGCAAGACATGATTCTTCACGCCACTAAGAACATTTCTCTAGGACTGACCAATCTCCTTCAATTAAAAATACACATGTTTATTATAAAACTTAAGAGATTTGTAGGGTTTGACATTTCTGTGAAAAAAACTCACAGGAAGGTTCCGCATGTGTTTTAATTAATGAACACATGAAGCACTTTCTGTTAACTTGCCAATCTATTTTTAAATACGTCAATCTGTACTTCCTCTCATAAGTGCACAATTATTAATGGTGGTCAGCATCATTCTATAAATAAAACAGAAATACTACTACAGTGAGGAAAGGCAGCTGTTCAACTAACCATATCTTTAAAAAGTGGAGTAAGCTTTTTATTTTTAGTGGTTGATTGCTGGATACAAACATATCAATCTTTCTTCAGACTATATTATAAGGAAATGAGAAATTTAAAAATTGCCAGTTCAGCTCTTTCATGTACATCGTTCTTGTTCTTTTTGTAAACTGAAAGTAACGTGTTTATAGCTGTCCTAATTTATAAAATGAATATTTATTAAGTTCTTTACAAAAATTTATTACTACTTAGGGAGGAAAAAAGCTAGGACAATACACTAAGGAGGAAAAAAGCTAGGACAATACACTAAGTCAAACAGACTTCTATTTTCTATCTTGTTGCTTTTCTTGAGCTCCAAATATTCACAATAGATACTCAACCTCCACATCTTTTAGAAATTCATTCTAAAGCTAAATAGCTGGCTTGCAATTTTTATATTACTATAAAATGTCATTACTGCCTTCATTAAGCAACTGTGCTTTCCAATTGCTGTTTCTGGAAGAAAAAGGCCCCAACAAACTAGTTTACTAGTATCTCCACTATGCAAACTGAATTGATTGTTCAGTCCTAGTTCAGGCACTTCCGCAGAGCTGTCTAATTGTCTATTTACAACACAATAAAAATGAAGTACTCAAAAACCCCCAAACTAGAAACCAAACCCCAAGTTAGCAAGTTTCAGTCACCGTACAGCTAGTCTGTAGCTAAACAGATAAATCTGGCTATAATAAGAAATCCAATTTGGCTTTCCTGGTTCGATAAACAAGTCCCTAGGTGAACAATCATAGGATAGATTTAAACTCAGAGACCTCAACCAATCCCTTCCAACCCTAAAAGCAGATGTATCATTGGCCAGGGAGCTGAGTGATGTTAAGAACCAGATCAATCAGTTGTTTAGATTTGGGAGTTTTAAACGCCCTGTATAAGAAGGTTCCAAACAATAAAACAGGCTGTTTGTCTTATGATCAAGAGGACTCGAGCCATAATTTCTGTCTGCAACCTACAACCATACATAAGAGGTGGTGTCCCCATGTGAGGACAACAGCCACCCCCTGAGCAGAGCAGAGGGAGACAGAACAGCCCATCAAGCTGTGTAAAAATATGGCAGCGTGAAGAGCTGACCAAAACAGCGTGAAGAGCAACCAGAGCATGTGAAAAGAGCCACCAAAGCAGCAAAATACTGGAAATAAACAGAGAACTGTGAGTGCAGGGCCTGTCCAAACCAGCGAAAAAAGCTGAAAAAACTAGAGTACGCATGGAGAGTCACCAAACCAGCAGCAAAAACCTGCAAAAATACAGCAAGGAGAGCTGTCTGTGGTGAAAAGCTGCCAAAAATCCAAATTCCCCTTTATAAATACCCCTTCTAAATAAAAAAATGGTGCTGAAGAATGAGAGGATGTTTTTCACTGGAAGAAAACCCCATCATCAAGGTATGGATTCTCTTTTTACCTAAAAAGGGAGTAAAGCATATGCAGCAGGCATTGCTAGCCTTCCTGGTGTGGTCTGGGAACCACAGAGTGAATGTTATAAAGCCCTGTAAAAGTGTTTTGGATTTGCTGGGGTGGTTGGAAGCCAAGTGAGATGCAGAGATGGCGGTAAAAATGCCGCCGCAGACACCACCCGCCAAAATGCCCATCAAGGACACGGAGTGGGGCAGAGCAGCAGGTGAAAAATGGAGAGGGGGAGCGGCCATTATTTGCCAGAGTTTGCCTGCCACCACTGGGTATATCCTCAGAATGCCCAAGTCCATCATGCCACAGCCACAGGGGTTACCTTTGGGCTCCATGCCCTGTAACATGCCACAGAGACAGCCCACCAAAAAACCCTAAGATGGCACACGCTTCAGACGTGAGTGACCCAAGATGGCAGAGAGCACATGGCATCGTGTCCCTCATCCAAAATGGGAGAGTGCAGGAGGCAGCCCTCAGGGAGACAGATGCCGCGCCAAGCACGCAAAAGCAGCGTCTGGAGTCACCCCCGCTGTGGTACTCAAGACTTCCTCCAGTATGTCCATCAAAAACCAAAGGAAATGGCACCACGGCATCAGAGACCGGAAGAGAAGCTGGCGGCCCCACTGCTAGAGCTGCCCCAGCACTGCACTCGCCCATGCCACTCATGGAGCCACCGGCACCTGGGGCTGCAGGCTGCTGCACACCACTGCATCCACAGTCGGGACTCGAGAAACCTGAGAAAAACCAAGACAGCCAGTGCCACAGTCAGCGCCCAAGAGACTGGGAGGCCCAGGGACCACGGGACATCGCATCATGCTGGCTGCGACCAGCCCCAGACTCCAGCAGAGCGAAGCGGAGCCGCCCACCAACACCGACAAATCTCGTTGCCTGGCAACCACAACAGCAACGATACCGACTGTTGGAGTCATGCTCGACAATCGAACCCTTCTGTGCAGCCAGCAAGGGCCTGTAAGTCTCCTGGGACTAGGGGAGGAGAACCAAAGGATGGCCCCTGATCCTCCAGTCTGGTTAACCTTGAGAGAAGCCCTGACAGTGTCACAGGAGAGCCTGTGCCACCATGTGCCATTGGCTGGAGTCGGGGCAGGCCCTTTCCAGCAACACATCCCCTCTCCACACATCTTCTGCAGAGGTGCAACAGTAGGGAAGGGGTGCACAGATCTGCAAAAATGCAGTGACACAACAGCAGCAGCGAGCCCGCCATATCTAGAAAACACCTGCAACCGCAGGGCGCTCTGAGCCAATCCCAACTGCGCCAAAAGCCACCACACCAAAAAGGGGGTTCCTGGACACCAGCTCCTATGATGGGACTGAGGATCAGGGCATGGGCAAAGCCCCTTCAGGGAGCCCAGTGAGCAGAAAGCAGCAGCAAAGGCGGCAGGGGGAGGCGTGTGGAGGGCGTGGTGCCACGGAGGCACTTTGATCAGGTCCCAAAAGAAAGGCACCGGCCGCATGGCACAGCCGCCACCTGACGGCAAAGGGCAGGCCGCCCTCTCAGTGAGCCTGGTGGGACATCAGCAACTCCCTGCACCTAGGCAGCAAAGAAGAAAACCAAGGAACCAGCGCCCGCCAAGGCAATGCTGACAGAAGCAGAGCCGAGTTACTACCCCACACACAGAACAGCGTTTGCCTGGTAAAGCACGGCCACTTTCCAGTATGTCAGCAAAGCCCCACAGCCGCCCTGCCCACCGCTTCTTTAACTCTGCCAAGGCTCTCATACCCTAAAAACTCCAACAAGCTAATACTAAATAGAAGAAAAGATAGGGCTAGTTTAATAGCCCTTTCCACAAGAAGGAGGACTGCAGAATTTGCATAGGCTAAAGTTGAAACGGATTCATACGACATATCCTTGTTAGCTAATTCTTTTGCAGTTACTATGAAGGTGTCATGCCAATGTTATGAATACGGATATGAGTTCGCCAAATACATCCTGAAGTTTATAGTACAATACTTATTGATTTTGATTTTGTGCATTCTGCAGGCATCACGCTTGCTCCATCAACCTGAAAAACAAAATCCACTGTTTCGAATTTAAATTGTCAAACGCTGTCAAGAGTGTTTACAGCTACAAGCTAAACTTGTCGCTTCCTACAGCTAATTTGTAGAAATTTTCTGCCTTTACTATTCAAATAGCAATTCCTACATGATTTAAGGAGTCAGTGCTGACATTATTCCTATGTTACTACTATCCCAAACCCCTAATTTAAGATTGTCTTTTACAAATAGAGGCTTCTGTAATAATTCTAATTAGTAAGATATCCTTTCAAGTAGAAATTAATTTTTCTTTTTCAAGGTGCTCTTTCTAGAAAACAACTTCCACCTTACATTTTCCCTAATGTGAAAAGATTACCACTAGAATGAAAAACCTAACCCTAACTACTGCTCATATTTAAAACACTAATCACATGTTTTCTTATTTTTAAACTAAAATATAACCTTAACTTTTAATGCTGAGTTTTTACAATTAACTAAGCAGATGTTAATCATAGAACTAAAGTAATTTCAGATTACAAAAAAGTTAAAAACCCTATCTAAGAAGGCATTAACATACTGATATAACATACTAAATACTAATACATGCAATATATTCATACAAAGGCTGTGATCTGCATATACATCATTGCAGTATAACCAAAACCAAGGAAAACCATTGCATCACAGTTATTGCATCTGGTTTAAGCAACTAAAACCAAAAAGTTTTTCTACATCAATAATATACACAGGAAAGCAGATGAATACCAATCACTAGATTAAAGCAACATGACAAACAGAGATTCCATCAGTGGAAAAGCTGAAGTTTTAAGTTGCAGCATAAGTTTCTGGAACTCCTACTGTGTAGGTAGTCACCTCTGGACAAAAAATACAAAGTTCACACATAGCTGAGCTTAACCAATCTTAAAATCTTAAAAGTATTACATTTCTCTAAACATTTTTCAAGATCCTCCATTTACATGCATGCAGAAGAGCTACTCTGACCAGGAAAACCCCACTAGAAATCATCAGATAAACAATATTAAGAATTCTATAAAGAGATTTGAGAATCCATTAATATAAATTTCTACCGCAATTAAATCAGTGTTGGCCTTCCTCTTAGATTGCCTGAAGTGGGGGTAGAGCATACCATGTTATTCTTGATTTGTCATGCTGTGACTTCATTAATTAGTGAGAGTCACTCCATACAACAGTGGTGATGGCACTGTAAGAACAGACACAGCAATCAAAGCAAAAGCAGTACAAGCTTATGGACCAGGTTGCCTAAAGTTGGACTTCCAGATCTACAGGGCATCTTCTTTTTGTTCTTTTAATAACAGACCCTAGACCTTTCAACTCCAAAACCATGCCCCAGGGATCTACACTTACAGGACTGCCATGAACATCCATTCTTAACCTTGTACACAGAATTCCCCACTGGAAGTTTAACTTCAAGAATGAAAGAACTGCAAAGCTTTAAAATAAAGAAGGGTATCCTTAATAAAGGCCAACTGACACTAACTACCATCAACAGCAGTAATTTAGTATGCCCAGACTAGATTAATACAACAAAGCTTAAGTTTGTCCATATATGAACTTTTTATAATACGCATCATTTCATCTCATCCACTGACCACATAGCAGAACTTTCACCTTCAGTTTCAACCTCCATCCTGTTATAAACAAATTAAACACCTTTGAGGTGTTTCATCTTATGTGGATAAAAGCAAGTCAGTTAGCATCATATATGGACTTTCATCATCCTTCCCCAAACTTATTTCATATAGCCAGTTCATTACTTGATGTAATCCAGTGAGTATACAATAAATACTCATCCATTGTTTCTCTATTCTAGAGAAATCAGCTCTTTTCTGTACCAATAGTCCAACTAGATCCCATATTTTTCATTCAATGAAAGGTCACTGTCACATGGCCATACCTGCTCCGGATGTATGACAATATAATTCTGCACTTGAAACACACAGAAAAGCTATGCTAATAAGCATGAATTTAACTAGTATTCTTTCAGCAAATAAAGGGAAGAGATGAGTGTCTTACAAAATATCCCTGTAAAATTATCTATCAATCCCTACCTCATGCAATACAAAATATAAAACAAGAGCAGAAGCAACTGTGAGTTTCTGCATACAACATTCATATCTCAATTAATACAACTTATAATTAGACTCATCTTCATTGCTGAAATTACAATAAGACTACTCAGTGACAGCAACTTTCCAAATTCATACTTATATATTAACAAAATGTAGTCATTCTATAATAATAGTAGAATTAATTATGCACAGAAAATCATTACATTTCCCATCAAATTCAAACATGCATACCTAATGCATAGCTAATTCAAGTGCCTAAAAGAAAGCTTTATGAAAACCCAGCCACCCTTTCCTACAAGAGAACATTATAGTCATGAACACCATCTCACACTACAGAAAACTTTACTGAAATACAGGTTAAGATAGAAGTGGTTAATACATCTGACTCTGGATCAGTAAGATCAAGGGAAACTGAACTTACAGTATAGTGAAAGATTGTCAAAAAATATTAAAGATTAGGATCTCAACTACAACAAATCAGTACAACTGAATATTAAGCCAATAAGAAAGCTGACATTCCCTCCTTACCAAATTAATTACAAATCATTCAGTAAATAATAATTTCCATTGACAGTAAAGGTAGTTTTCATACATCATTTCAACACTTATTTTATCAGCTACTGGTGTTTTCCTATGCATTTAAATACATGCTGGAAAGCTTATAATTACTGAAGGCATTACAAGGATACAGAAGTAAGGAACAACTATGTACCTCAGGAAGAATATCTTAAACATTTATCTTTGAGCATAATCAATTTTTGATTGAGAACTTAAGTTAAAAGAATATAGTATGCAATTTGCTACTAAACAACTATCAAACCAGAAGCCTTGACGGTAAAACTCTGGCTTAAAAGTATAACCTCTGAAGAACAGAGAGAGAATAATTACAAGCCAGTTTCTAATGTATATTTCTATATCCTAGAGACATGGAATGATCCAATAGTGTTCCTCAACTTCTAAAATTTTTGCAACAATAATTTTAATTGCAGCTAGATATAACTAACTGGAACTTACTAGCTTTCAGGGATACCATCTATCAACTGAACTGTCAAATACCATTCACAAAGCATGAGGTTTTGTTTCTGAACAAAAACAGAACTAAAATATCAGATGAACCTTTGGAACTGTGGATGCTTTTAATTCTTTCTTCATGTATTCAAGAATTTCAAGAACTTTAAAACAGATGCACCAATTCAACTCCAAGTTACCAGATCTCACAAGTGCCAGAGAGAAAAAGAAAAGATACCAGAAGTTCCAGTGTTACATGCCTCCTAGTCTGAAGACACGCTTGCTAGCTTCCCTTTGTAAACTGCAACGTACCAAAACATTCCAGCAGCAACGGCAATACACTAAAACCTCACTCCACCACCACCACTGGAATTCAGGCTGCTGAGATGCGCTGTACAGTATGCCTGCAGATCACTTTGGCTACATCCTTGCCAGCACCTCCCTGTCTCTGCCTGGTTGGCAGAGCTCTTGCTTCTTGAGACATTTTTGGAAGTTCTGATCATAGGCTCAACAGACTGCCAAAGACACACCTCAGTGAGAACTTCTAGAGACTGACATGAACAATAAATTCCTGATTAAGATGCATCATGAGGAAGTTTTAGAAGTGCAAACAGTTTTAAAAAACAGTTTAAATACATTACATGATCTATGTAAATTTTTAGATGACTACAATACTTCCCAGACATCTAAATGTAAAAACCTCCTTTTCTTCACAAGCTTTTCTCCAAAATACACTGGTTGATGTAATCAATTCAGTCTTTTTCTTTTTTTCCAAACCAAAAGGTGTTTAATAAAATTCTATTTTTAAGTTTGTAAGCTGTAAGTTAATTATTAGTAAGGAAGAATAATTCTCATTTGTCGTCCTTAAGACAGCTTGAAAAAACTCCACATATTTGGTGGAATAAGAACATACATGCTAAGATTTAACACTACTACGTTTTGTAGTGTTAATTTGTGTGCCACATGACTGGACAGACAATTTAATGGTATTGCAGAAAGACTACAGTATGCTTTTTGACAACCATTAGTCATAATACATATTGCAATTCTGAAAGCCAAAATAGCAGATTTTTTTCCTTTATCTTCTAAGGCAAATTCATCTTTTTAAGACTTCATGGAGTCATAAAGGTGGGAAAAAACTCTAATGTTATCAAGTCCAACCATCAACCCAGCACCACCACGTTCACCATTAAACCATGCCATCAAGTGCCATATCAACACTTCTTTTGACACTTGCAGGGATAGTAACTCCACCTCTACCCGGGGCATCCTGTTTCAATGTTTGACAGCCACTTCTATGAAGCATTTTTACTGTGTAATCTAAACCTTCCCTGAGACAACCTGAGGGCATTTACTCTGATCCTTCCACCTCCTGCGTGGAAGAAGAGACTGAAATACAACTTGCTACAACCTCCTTTTAGGTAGTTGTAGAGGGCAATAAGGTCCCCTCTCAGCCTCCTCTTCTCCAGGCTAAGCAACTTCAGCCCCCTCAGCCACGCCTCATAACACTTAGGCTCATTTATATATAGGCTCTTTATTCTCACCAGTCTATTCCAGACCTTCTTTTAGCATTTGACAAAAACAGCAACACTAACTTGTTCAGAGAAAGAAGCACAGAGAAGAATGTTATCATTTGGAAACCTCCAGAGCTGTGTTCAGAAAGTCAAGAATCACAGTCAAAGAACCACTACCCTCTTTCTAGAGCAAAGACTGTGGAGGATGGTACCTCCTCTGGGAAGCTGGTCTGGGGTCTTAAATTGACCCATGGAAGAAATTTTGCAGCCTTCAGAGGCAGACAGTCTATTCACCCACAAAACCCTCTAATGTAAGAAATGAGAAGTTGTTTGCCAAAGCCACAAATTAAGAGTTTGTTTTTGTATTAGGGACTCCTTGCCCTGCTCCACACTGATGCCACTGTCATAAGTAGATAACCTAAAAGAATTTGCCATAACCTTGTTTGTTTCCACCGGATACAAATATACAGCACCTCAAAACATGAATGATGGCAATAATAAAATTGTACTTACTGTAATCTCAGCCTTGCTCAGACAGATAGAGCCTCTGCAGCCATACTCTGTTTCGTCTTCAGACTTGTAATAACTGAGTGTGTTGCTTTTCAGAACTACCCATCGATCCTGCCACCCATGAATGTAGTTGGTCCACTGCAAAATAAATTTCCAAAGATCAGCCAATGGAAAGACAACAATAAAAGATATTTTCTAGGCTTTTGAGCGCCCAAAGAAAAAGGCTTACTTTTACAAGTTCTTCCAAATGAGAACTTTTTTCTGCTCAGAGCTCCTAGAAGAATTTTACAAACTCCTAAAGCAACAAAAAAAGCAGTTCTTTTGAAGGATCAATAAGACAAAAGATGTCTGGACTCCAACTGCACTACCAAGGCCAGTTACAATAAAGGCAATGAACATACGGATAACACGAACAGGAAAACAGGGGAAGGGAAAAAAATTCACACATTAATGACTAAGGTGAGTTTAGGCACCTAATTTAAAATCTGGAGTTAGGCCAAAAGACTTGAGTGGAACATAGAATAATTTATTTTATATAAAATGTGATATAAAGTTCTCTTCATGTAAATACAAACATGCCATTATCCCACAGCACTGTAAATAACTATTGCAGTGCCTGAAGGACTCAGTGCTTCATTAATTTATTATTACCCATAGATACTGTTTTAGGTTTTAATTCTAACTACTTTTTAAATTCTAACTTGCTTATCAGCAGAGATCCAATTATGGTTTTGCTATTCAGATTTTTCTAGGGACTCCACATTCATACACTGAATAAAACCAATATTCCAGGAATAAATTCTGGATTAATTCTAGAGAGATCTAGTAAGAAGTGACCAAAAGTTCTGATTGCTATTCTTATATTTGCAACATCTTTCGGACCGCAGTTTGTAGAATCCTGTGAACTTCATAGAATCATCTGACACTGACAGAAAACCAGGACTATCCTGTGATTTTGACAATACACTGATACTTATTAATCAGTCATGGGGCAAATGTTATAAATTTGATAAAAATAGAAACAAAAGCATTGAAATCAATCTATTATGCTAGCATTTCTTTGATTTTGACGAATGTTATTTGATAAAAAGTCTGGTTAACATTTAAGTCTATCCATCATTCATCACTTTGTATCTAAAAAAGTGAGGGGGAAAAGTCAACTAACAGTCTTGTTCCCACTTCATACTACATACATTAGTTAACACATATTCCATAATTACATGTTAACTTTAGTAATAAGATAATGAGGTCTAAGGAAAAAAATTTATAGCTGAGAAATTCTTAACTATTTTCAAATGTAGGCAAGACCTTGATTTGTTTTTAAAATACCAAGCTCTTTTTCATCTCTTAATTGCTAAATACAGCATTTCTTAAAGAAAGCCTCAAGTGTGCTTAGTGCGTGAAGTGGTAACACAAGTGGTCAAAAAGGTGTATTATTTCCTGCCTTTCTCTTTTCCTATCTCTCATGTTCCCAACTCCTCCCAGGATGTGAAAGGCAGAGTCCAAAGTTGTCTTGGGGGTACAAAAAGCAAGAAAAGCTTCCTCTCCTTCTCTGAAAAAGTTAACAGAAACATATATAGCAGCAAATCTTGCATCTGCTGTTGCAATCAAAGCTTGCTGTTGCAATCCAAATGTGCCATGAATTAAGAGACTACTTAAAGTACACTTGGGTAGGCACAAGGTTTTGGGACAGAAAAGACCAGTGTTTTTCCAAGCATCTAGATTCTCGTGCTTCCTGAAATCCTCTTCCACTGAAGTTCTTTCTTTGTATCCACCTTAAAATCATTAGCAGGAAATACAATGGAAAAAAGCCTAGAGTTTCAAAACATTTCAAAAGACCAGCAGGATATACTTCTAACAAGTTTCTCTTACCAAATTATTCCGTTTCCTTCACAGCTTTTCTCTTTACTGAAGGGCAGAACCACTAAAACTACTACACACACAGTGAACTGCAGCCTACTTCTATGATTTTAGAACTTAACTATGCATAGTAAGTTATTAAAAATAGATATTTCCTTAGTAGAAAGTTCAGTATGCTACCATTCCATTTTAATTAGTTTACCTCAATAATTACTAAGGTATCAACTAACAAAAGGTAACCTTACCCCTCAAACATATTCATTGTGACAGGTTTCACTGTACTTGACTATTCAGATTAAATTCCGGGTTCTCATGGGAAAGACTACATGGGATTATGCTACACTCAGCATAATCATCCAGAAAAGTAAAAAGTGTTCATATACCTCAGCTAGAATGTGTGAAGCCATGGCTTCACCTGCTACAACACTGAGAAAGAGCATCTGAACTTTGTATTTAATCTCCTAACATAAAAATGAATTACATCCTACAAATTACTTCCTGTCTAATGACAGAAGTATCTCACCCAAGGAAAACTTTGCTGCGAAAAAACCACAAACAAAACAACAAAAATACAGCAAGCAAAAATCTCTTATTGTAACTGCTCTAACACCACATCCATCTCTCCTCCTTCCTCCATCCACTATTAGGTAAGATCTTAGAAATGAAAGTAGAGATCCTTCTCTTTTCCTAACCATTCCTTTTATCTCTTGGGTTAGAAACATTTTCAGGCTGGCAGCGATTCACAAAGTCCCTCACCACAGTGTGAACTCGGTTATGGGCATTTTCTACACATCCAGGGCAGTGTAAGATCTCTATATCCTGTGCCTCCTACAGTGGCTTGTGCCTAGCCTTATCGCATAGGACAGGAAAAAAAATTCAAAAAAATAGTGCTTTAATCTTAGATATTTCAACGTTATTCTGAATATACTTTCTGCAATAAAAAAATAAAATATCCGTATAAAAACTAAGTAATTCAATATTCTACTCCAAAGTACTTCTGAAAATAAAATTTCCCAGCATAAACCGACACATGCTCGGAAGTCACCTTATTTTCAGCGATAAAAGAGAAAACAACTATGGTTATTTTTAAAAGGGGAAACAAGCCATATAGCCATTTTCCTTTTCCGCTCCTCCCGTTATCTCTTGCCGCAGGAGTATTTCATTGCCCTGTT
>VWYN01012813.1:0-10332 GCA_013400075.1 Hippolais icterina | reverse complement strand
TCGCAGCCTCGGGCTCCCCTCACCGCGGCCCCGCAGACCCCGCCCGCGGCCAGAGCCACAACACCGGGACAGCGAGGGGAGGCGGGGCGAGCGCGCCTCCGCCTGCCGGGCACCCGCTCAGCGCGCTCCCGCCGCCGCCATCTTAGGTTAGGCGGGCGCTGTATGCCAGCATCCACGAGCACCCCGCCCCGCCGCGGCGCCCCGCGGGAGTTGTAGTCCTGCCCCGCGCGGCCGCTGGTCCGGGCGCCATTGCCCATCGAGCGTGCTGGGAGGTGTAGTCTCACTCCGGCGGCGCACGGCCGCCATCTTGGTCTCGTCGTTGCTGTGGCAGCGCCGGTGGGTCTCGCCTCAGTGCCCCCGGGTGAGGGCAACTCCGCTACTAAGGGCGACGGTGCTGCCCGGGGCGATGTTTGCTTTGTCTTTTGTGTAAAGGTATTTGCTTTATCTGTAGTGAGGCATAGCGTCTCTCCGGCTCTGCTAGCTTTCAAGGGCGAGGAGATGTAGCCTCTCTTCCTCCCGCTCAAACCGGCGGGACTCGGGGGAAGGTGGGGGGACTGTTGATGGGAGGTGAACGCCAAACTTTTCCCTAATCAAAGATGGTGGAGGCGGCGGGAAGGGGCGGGAGATGCTGCTGTCTCTAGGTGAAACGGGAGGCGAGGGTGAGCCGTCGGGACCCGTCCGGGTTCTGCTTCCGCGGCGGTGCCCAGAGGGTGGGGTGGGCCGAGCAGGCACAGTGATGGATCGGCGTTCGGCTGCCAGGTACTACGGGTGTCCCTGTCTTCCATTTATTAACCACTTTCGTAGTTTAGGGAACGACACGGTCATTTTTTTTTCTTCAGACTTAGTCTGAAATACGTGTTCTCGTCGATACTTATGGGTGGAGATGTATTGTAGAACGGAAAAAAAACCCCCACCGTTGCACCTGTCACTTCACGACTTGTGAACAGCGGATATAGTGGTTTGTGCTAACTCATCTCCTTTCGCCTGATTCTTAGGCGGAGGAAAAGTGTGTTAAAGAATGTTAGTTGAGGAAATTTCGGGTTGGGATGATACACTCCTGTTATTGTTGCAAGAGCAATGCTGTACAATTTTGTTTTCTCTGAGTTCTTACTTATGACGAATCATTGTGTAGTTTTCCCGTGTTAGGCTGTTTGAAAGTTTCCATTGACGGTTTATTATTTCTTTGAAAGGGCATTGACCCGTCTGCTTTCATACATTCTCTATATATAGCAGTTAAAAGTTAAATAATATTAATACCTTCTCAAAGTCTCAGATATAGAGATATTTACAATGAATGCAGAACTGAGCATGATTCAGAAGGCAGCATCGTTATACTAAACTATCAGAAATAAAAAGTAGTCATAGACATCTTAATATTTGTATAATCACTGCAATGTACAGGAAAAAACTTCTACAGAAGTCTACTGTGGGTGCTAGTTTATACAATTTACTAATGCATAAAAAGTTGTCAAAAACCAATGTTCTTTGATTCGCTCTGTTTTTGGGAAGAAACAAAGTGCATTTTTTTTTCTCCTTAGCATCAGTTCCAGTGTGCTGTTATTTGTCAAGCAAGTTTTGTAACTATTGATATGTGTGAGAATAATTTGTAGCTCTTCTCTGCAATATGACGTTAGTTGGCATCACCTGTAAAGCCGGTTGTGTTTTCCCAGTTAAATTCTCCATGATCTTCTCTTCAGGAGGAGCTGCTGCAGGGACATGTCTGAGCAAGTCCTTGTGGCAGTGGCATGTACACAGACATTCCCTGTCACGCTTTTGATCTGAAACTATTCACATAGTTACAGAGGAAGCTTGCTTTTTCTTTTCCCCCTCCAGAACATTGAATCAATCAATTGTTACAAACTAAAAATGTATTGGGTAGGTATTTTTTCAGGTTGTTCAACAAACATATCCATATTTTTTAAAGAGAGTATTTGTTTTGATTATTAATTGTGGCTAGCATTTTATAAACTTTAAATGAAAAAATATTGAATGCTAAAAGATGCTTTTTCAGCTTTTCATATAATGCTTTGGCTATGCTAGGTAATAGATTTTTGTTTACATCTGCCACATGTTTCTAATGTATCTTGTTTTTCAACAGTGTCACCAGCTTATCTTCAAAAAATTATATTGCAGTTGTGAATAACTTATGTAAACCATCCCTTCTTTCTGATGTTCTGATCGTTTTTTAAGAACATAATATACTGTCTGTCACTCTTCATGAGATAAGGCTATACCCTTATCAGCAAGCATAGGCTGCAGTGGGAGTAGATGTGTGAAGGAAAGATTTAGTGCTGAGGACTTGAAATTTTTCTTACACACGTTTTGAGAGGTGTTTTTTCCAGACTGCAGTAGTTTGATCCCTTGGAGGGCACCTATATTAACAATTGTTGTTTACCACGTGTGCTCTGGAAGAGCACTCTTCCAGTTATGTATAGTTTGAAAAGAATCAGGTTTGCCTGTGCCAAGACCAATCTAGGATGCAAACCAAAGCACAGGATATGTAGAAAATCGTACTGGTATCGAGATGCACTCTCGCTCATCTCCAACTCCTTCTGTACATTTTCTACTGAACATTTATTTTGGTCTTTCATAGCAAGTGCCCCTATACTCAGTCTGTACCCCTTCTAGTATCTTAGGGGTTGCAATAGGTTTGCAAATTACTGTTTTAAGTGGAAATAGTTGTCAGCTCTTTCAGAACAGTGAAACAAATCATGTTCTGTATTGCTGATATACTGCTTGTGGTACAAAAATGGGGAGTGTTGAGTTTTACTTCCTGGGATGTCAGTCATAATAAGCACTGTCAAGTGGGTAACTGTAAATGCCTTTACTTTTTTCTTCGCCCTTTTTTGTATATATTTTTTCCACTGCCTTACCTTCTATTTTAGGATGTTCTTTTTAAGTTTTGAAAACAGAATCTCCATCACTTTCTAGTGTGTTCATGCTTACCATTATGTTTGTACTGAAATTTAAGACTGTTTTTCTTAGGTGGATCCTTAGAAGAGCTTTGTTACACTACAGAGTATTGCCTAATAACATAGGCTCAGAAATATTAATTATTCAGATGCTTTATTCTAAAACAGTTATGCTTTCTGTGAATCACTGTATTAGGCTTTTATTTCTAAGTAAAAAAAAAATAAAAAAATTAAATCATGTATGAATCTGTTGGCACTAAGCATATCTGTAGAAGCCAGGTCGCAGATAACTACACTACCTCTAGTGTAGTTTTTACTGATGAGTGTTCAGTTCCTTCATTAGTTTCTTTATGGATTAAACTGCTAAAGCCTTTGTTTTCAGTAATCTACAAGTGCAAGGAAAACTTAGTTAAAGACTTGAGATAAATCCTTGAGTTGAAAAGGTCCTTTAAAATACTGAACAGAGGCAGAAGAAGATGCCATGGCTCTTTGCCCTTTGAATAAACTTAGATGTTCTAAAGGCATGAAGATTTTTTGATACAGAAACTGAAAGCAAAATTTAGAAAAGAATTGCATTGTATCTTGCCTACAGAAAATTGACAGGGGATGAGTATTTCACTTGTTTTACTTGTACCACTCTTCACACAAGCAAAGAATTATTCAGACAGTTTGGTGAATGGCATAAAATAATTTGACATTTATTTTTGAACATTGTCAGAAGCAGTCTGTATTAACTGTTTATTTTCAGTGTGAATTATTTAATGTTTAAAAGGATGGATTTGTCTGTAATTTGTTACACCTTAAAGGCAGTGAGTATACAGAAGACATAATTCTAAGACCTAGTTTTTTCAGGGCTAATTCCAGGTGCTTGTATGAGATCTATGTTGTTGTAAGATGCTGAACCAGCTGCTACTTTAAAAGTAGTCTCATTTCATATGTGTCAGCTTGAGCACTTGGAATTTTCACTTCCATGAATTCTGGCCTAGTTTTTTGTTCAATATTAATTTATCATGTGCTCTGGCTTATTACATTTATAATTACATCTTTATTGGAAGATTGTTTTTCCTAGTGAACTTGTTTGTGTTGTATTTTGAGAGAGAGAGAATAGTGAAAGAGTAGTTTTGAACACACTAGCTGGGAATCTCTGTGGTTAACACCATGTATATTAAATGTATATGTATTAAATTCTGACAACATTGTTGTGCTGTTCCTTCTGCCAGTTCTTTTCTTGTAAATCACTACAGGGTTAGAACTGACAGGAGTCTTCTCAAGGCTATTCAGAAACCAAGCCTATAGTGAAAATCAAACGCCCTGTGGCTAAGAGGAATTGAGCAGATAAATAGGACAGTCTGATGTGCTTCCTTGAACATGTCTTTGGTGATTATTTGCCTGCTGAGAAAGAGACTTCTTAGCAACTGATACTTAAATCATTATCAGAGGAACATGTTTTCTCAGGAAATGAGAGTTAAGAGTTTGCTAAATTTGATCCAGTCAGCCAGAATGTTTCCTTGCCAAATGGATGCTTACAGAACACAGGTGCACTTCTTTTTTGAAAGTATTCAATGTGCATACTTTATATACGTATGTATTTTCTCAGGCACATGATGTGATCCTTGGGGTTGACCTGTGCAAGTCCAGGAGCTGGTCTTCATTGTGGGTCCCTTTCAACTCAGGATGTTTTAAGATTATTATGTTTATTAAGATTATTAAGATTACTATTAAGATTATTATGCTTAAGCATATAATGTTATGGTTGGGGGATAACATCCTTATCCAAGTAATGGATAAATCAAGTAATATGAAACTGAATCATTGCTGGAATTTGCAGTGTGATCTTTGAGATAGCAGAAATATTGGAGATAGTCTAGCAGCGTTGGATTTTCCTAGTTTTTTGAATTTATGTTTGTTATTATCTTAGAAATTCAAGAAATAAAGCAATGCATTTGTGGGAAACCTGTTGTTCAAAAGGCCTAATTATGGCTACATGATTGTCTTTACCAACATGGGTTAGATGTGTTTAGTTATTTAACAATGCATGTGTTGCGTCCCCAGCGTGGGTGAAGATATTTCTCTGGTGTGAGTGGAATAAGAAGTGTAGCTACATGGCTACAAATTCTATCTAAGTTAGCAATTGGAGTGAAACCCAAATGTTATCCATTAAAAATGTTTATTTCAATAAGTTTGGGCTTTACTGGGAAGGTCTCAGGTAGTCTCTCTTATTTATTACATATGGTATTGTTTCTGTAACACTCAGAAGCTGAGGTGACTTCCAGCTGTAATTATTTCCAGTGCAAAGGAGACATTTAAAGGGTTGAGAATGAGACTTACTCTTGGATAAGTCTGCATGGCTTTTTTGTTCTTATATCACTCCTCAGGTACTAGTCAATGCTTGGCAAAAAGTAATATAGTAGATAAATTATTCCATGCTTACTTATGAAGTATAGTCTTTGGTACAAGTGAATTTCATTTCTCTTACAGATTATCCCCGTTCACTTATAGCAGAGTGTAACAGCTGTCCACATTTCTTGTCAAAACAATTTTCCTTAGGTGTTTGATCGGTTGGTTAGTTTGTTTTAATGTATTGTTTGTAGTTATTGTTTGTAGTTGGTTGGTTATTTTAATTTATTGTACTTTGTAGTTGGTTTGTCTGTTTGTTTTTAAAGACTTGATTTCTTATACTTTTATTCAGTATGTCTACATAGTGCCTTTGGTGTATATTTCATATTTTACATTTACACAAACCAAAGGGTTTTGTGAATAGGTGAATATGAGCTGTCTGTTTGAGATGTAGAACAGTAACCACCCATTAGCTTAAGAGGTTTGAGATAGAAACCTGTTTTCAGTGGCTGAATTACAATGGCTGTTTACAGTGGCTGAACCTGTTGACATGGCTGAATTCCATGTCTACAAAAAAAAAAGTTACTGCAAAGAATGCTTATTAGTAACAGCTTTTTCCTTGGTAGCATTCTCACTAGGAAAAAGCACTTATCCAGCTTGCTTCTTTTATTCAT
The DNA here is from genome assembly GCA_013400075.1 of Hippolais icterina. NCBI lineage: Eukaryota > Metazoa > Chordata > Aves > Passeriformes > Sylviidae > Hippolais > Hippolais icterina. The sequence goes on along the minus strand of VWYN01012813.1, from coordinate 4,409 downwards.
GTTGCTTGCTTTGGCTTAAGAATTTTTTGATTGGCTCAGTTGTTTATTACAGTGAGCAAAGTTTTTGATGGGCAAGCAAAGTTTTTGATGTAAATGAAATTGGGTTTTTTGAGTATTAAACTACAGAATTGCCCTTTTACTGAAGATACAACAGAGCTGGATTATTTAATATTTTCCTTTTGAGGATCTGCTGAATGTTTATGAAGTGTTCTAGGAGTTTCACATTATTCACTGCTATCTTTTACATGGATGTGATTATCTTAATGGTTTTAAGGAAGAAATTTTTCCAACTGCACTTGCAGTGAGTGCTCCAAACTTCAGTAGATTTTGATAATGGGTGATTATTTAAGTTACCATAAGAAAAATAAAAGACATGGGATATTTGAAAGGAAGTTTTTTTCCTGTCTTTTTCTTCTCTCTGGTATTTTTGGTATAGTGCTAACTTTAGTGGCATGTAACTTTTGGACATGGAGATCCGTAATACACCACAATTGATTTTAGCCAAAACCCTGAGGAATGATTCTTTGTGGTCAAAACTGGATGAAGCCCTAACTTTATAATTGTTTGTTGTGCTTTCAGTGCTTCTACAGAACTATAAACACATTGACCTTGTCATTGAAATGTTGGATGATGCTGGTTTTCTTCTGATGTAGCCTATGTAATTACAGGGTTCCAGAAGCTATTGCTTTATCCATTCTCTACATTTGTAAGTCAAGTTAGGTGTTAAAAGTTTGCTTAGTTTTTGCTAAAGTTACAATGAAAGATTTTAAATAAAGGAATGTCTGAAATATTTTAATTGAGAGAAAATAGGAAGTTTATTTTGGGCTCTTGCTACAGTAAATGATGTATCAGATTTTGATGCAGTGTTATTGGAGGCTTTTATGAGTTTTACAGAAATAAAGAAAAATACTTAAATTAGATCCTTTTTTTAGCCATCCTGAAGATAATAATTAAAAGATCATTTGGGAAAGAGTCTCTAATATTTGTGATGCTGTTTGCAACATTTATTTCAATTTCTTTTACATGCCATGAAGACTCACTTAGGAGAGTTAGGGTGTAAAAGACAGTCCTTTATGTCTGTACTATATGTTTTGATTCCTTTGTTTAGTTTTTGAGCTCTGGGCAAAGTACACGATTGTGTCTCTTAGTAACTTCTTTGCACCTCACATTGTCATGAACATCTGTGATAGCAAAGATATCAGAATCCATTTTATTTATGAGGACAGGTATACAACTTACATGCATTAAATAATAACTCAGTATGCAAATAAATTATTTTTCAAGCTTTTCCATACTGGTTTCATTTTCCATTCATAATAGTTCTTCCCACATTGTTAACATGGTCAACAAAAGATGAACTGTTAACATACTTTGCAAATGTTAATATACATAATAACACTACACCTGCTGAACTGAATATTCTTAGAAATATTTTGTATCTTTTACATTATTTTATTACATGGAGACTGTAATACAAAGGCATTTAACTTTTCACACAGTCTACAGGGTTTCTGTTGCTGGAATTGGAGGATTTTTAATGAAGACAAGTTGGAAGAGTGACACAGGATCAAATACAAGCCATTTCCTTTAGGTTGGTTCAGTCAACTGTTAAAAAAAATGCTAAATTTCAATGAAGGTGGAGGCACTTGAAATTAAATTGTTGCTCTAATTTTATTGCTGTTTCAATCTCTTGACACTCTCAAATACTATATAACCCTTACTAGTAAGGGTTTTATACTAGTAAGGGTCTTACCAGTTCAGTGTAGTTTCTGTGCCTGATTCTGGAAGAGTTTGATTATGGTTTAATTAGTCATCTTTTTCCACTTGTAGGCATCCTAGCTTACTCATAGAACTTCCTACACAGTAATGGTATTTTGTGGTTCTTCTCAACACTTTTGTTTGTTGGGTTTTGTTTGCTTTACATAACCATTGACATTCACCACCAAATTCTTTAGAAGTCCTTCCCTAGTAATTGGAAAGTTATCTCCTTCCACTTACACACGATTTTCCTGCTTCTCCTTGTTCCCCAGTCACAGGAATAATAGGGTGGTGTATTATTGTAGACTGCCTTCACAGACTCCTGTGGTTTCACAGCCTACTTGCTCAGTATGATACTGAGAGAGATGTCATGTTTTGTATTAGAGGAAGCAGTTTGGTCTCGCAACAGCTTCTTGAGGTAACAGCATGCCAAAAGTGTGTCACTCTGTGTAGATTGTTTCATTAGATTCTAGTCCCTTACCCACTTTTTTGAAATTTTTTAACAAAACTATTGTCACCATCAGTTCAGTTTTTTCTCTAGCCTAATTGAAACAGTAACTATGTTTCTACATTGGCGTTTTGTTCACGTTTTTCAGTTTAAAACTCTGCTGCTTCTCTGTTATGTTTAAATATTTTCATTTTCACTTATGGCAAATGAGCGCTGACAGTACTTTATCAGTTGTCTTATTGTGATTAATTTCAATATGTTAAATATTTTATGGATTTTTTTTCAGACATGTTCATTTGAAACTAAGATCATGTTCAGGTTCTCTTTGTATTAAGCAGTTGGAAATTTTATCACCTATTATTCATGTTTTCCCTTCTATACACCTGTAAGCTCTGGTGGAAAACTAATGTCATGTCCTCAGATAAATACTTTCTTCTTAATTTCTGCTAAGGTATTATTTGATGCTTATGCCTTTTCTCATCTGGGACTAGCAATAGATTTTGTTCCACACAGTAAGCTCAAAAGATAAGATGCACCAGATGATGACCATTTATGAGACCATATAAAGATAATTATTTTTTCCATCACTGTGATTATCGTGGTGGTTTTTTTATTGTTAGATACATAACAATGAGATAGAGAAGACTTTCTTTTGACTAATAAAATAACTGAGATATAAAGTACATTCTGTTTGATCTTACAGTGATCACAGCTTTTGAATTAATGTTAACAAATATTTTTGCAGGTAATTACTAACTTGACTCACGCATTAGAAAAGCAAATTACTTTTTAAGTTCTCTGCTATAAACTGAGTCTTTAAGAGTGCTCTGAATGAGGAAGGGAAAAGATTTGTACATGCTAGGGAGAAAGACACTTTCAGGAATAAGGAACAGCTAAAAACATTTTAAAAATACTAGAATAGAAAATAGAAGCAATCTTGTGTTCATTCCTGTTTCTTGAAGGCAATGGGTGATAAAAGAAGCAAGGAGTATAGAGGAAGAGTATTTACTTTGATGAAAGTATTTCTTGGAAACGTTGCACGTTACTTTCCAGAGATTGCCAGTAACAATGGAATTACTGGGAGATAATTGATACAGGGGTACTTATGAGCATGAGATGAAATTTGGAATGTTGTTTGGGATGCAGTGCTTTTTCCTTTTATTGAAGTCTAGCAAACCTGTTCTGATAAATGTGTAGGTTAACTGTAAGAGATTGTCCTATTGTAGCTGAAAAATTTATGAAGGTGTTCAGCATTGTAGTCTTTATTTGATAAATACACGTAAGAGCTGTGAAGCGACTCCTATTCCCAGAAGCTCAAGTGCCACTAAAGGATTAAATCAGAAATCAGAAGAGTTCTGATTTCTGCATCAACTTATGTTCTTTGTAATACAACACACTCTATATAAACACAGCATTATGGAACTGATCTTGCATTTTTCAGCAGACACCGTAAATAATAATGTGAATTAATTGCATATGATTAAAATTTGGATATTTTTGATGGAACTTTTTTTGTAAACATGGCTTTCTTTGATATCTTGACTTTAGTTGGCTAGTATGTTTCAGTAGAAGAACTTCAGGAAAATATGAACATTGCCATCATTAATTTTTAAAAGTTACTCATGTGATTCTTTATTAACAAAAATTCACCTATAAATGTAAAAATGCATAATGACCTTCTTGTGTTTGGTTGTTAATGAGGCCCACTTAAGTCCTGACATGGGAAAGTGGCATTTAAGGGAAAAATGGCACACTCTTAGATTTGTGTATTTTATGATTAAGAAAGCTGGTTTATTTGCCTAAAGGGTGAGGCTTCTCCAAACAGGAAGGGTTCCTGTCACAGGGAGCAGTCTGAAGTTGAGAAGTGAATGTCCATACTGCATGACAGTAAAACTGGAGTGGTTTATGAGTCAGTGACTTGGGGTAGGAAGAAATTGTTTCTGTATGCTTTCTCAGTAATAAATAAACATTAAATAATTTATGTCATTATCCCAATTGGACTTTTTAGCAGGGCCTGTTGCAATATAACAAGGGGTAATGGTTTTAAACTCAGGAGGGTTGGTGTGATTAGATGGTTTTTTTACAGTGAGGATGGTGAAACACGGGGACAGGTTTCCCAGCAAAGCAGTGGATGCCCCAATGCTGGAAACATCTGATGGCAAGTTGTACAGGGCTCTGAACAACCTGATGTAGTTGAAGATGT
>VWYN01012808.1:2534-21375 GCA_013400075.1 Hippolais icterina | reverse complement strand
AAATAAGAGGCAAATAATCAATGTCAGGATTTTGTAATAATTTTGGTTTTGGGGTAATTTTTTCTTCAGTAAGAAAGAATTATTATATATAGTATTTTAAATAACAGTCAAAATTACTGTGTTCTGTTTTGTTAAGGAAGCAGAGAATTTCACCACTATATATGTTTTAATGAAACCTTTGAAAATGTGTACACATAGTGAATAGAAATAAATTGCCTATATAGGAAAGGTTGAAATTCATATAGATGTTCACTGACAAAAATGATCCCTCAGTGTTCATATCTGGCTACAAATACAGAGAGTTCTTCAAAATACTAAGATTCAGATATATAGATGAACCATTTGACTTCAGTGATCACTTGGGCAAATGGATTTTAATGCCTCAGGATTAGGGTACTTGATATCTATCAGAATTTAATATTAAATAAATAATGATCTCGAACTTTTTGTGAAGAAGCACAAGTAAAAGCCCTTATTCTTTAAGAGTTGAATATAACCATGATAAGGCAATCCTCAAGGATTTTTTTTTTTTTTTGGATACATTTGATACTTTAGAGGCAGAAAAAAATCTCTATGGGGAAAAGTACCAGGGTACTATAAGCAAAGCCATCTGAAAGAAGAGCTGTGCAGCAGTATGCAACCAGACAGTGAGGGGGTGTCTTGCAATCCACCTTACCTCTGCAGTATATCCAGCTAAACACATCAAATTCAAGCTCAGAGAAAAAGAAAGAGAGGAGACTTAAAAAACCAACTTCAGCAGCTTTTTAATTAAAAAAGCCTTAACAGAATTAAAAGCTTGATCCTTCTCAAAATAAAGCCTGATCATCCATATTCTCAGTGATGATGTTATCTAAACAGTGAAGAACCAAGTTAAAGAGTTTTGTTTGGTGAAAAATATGTAGTGCCTGAATATTCTCTTAAAGAGAAAAATATATTTACAAATAATTCAAATTCATTTGGAGACAATCCTAATGACTATCATAATTTTTTTTTAATTATGACAAAGAAAAACAGGTAAGTGAAAAATATTTATTCTTAGAAAAATTCAGCATTTTTCAAGGCATTCCATACTTTTCATATGTCATAATTCTGCCTTATTCCCAAGCTCTTTTTTCGTGTTTAGAAAAGGGAACTTGTCAATTTAGAAACCTATGTACTGCATCTTATGCTGTCATTGCTCGAGTGGCATGTCTAAACTATTCCAGCTCAGGCTTACTATGATTGATTTAATGATTGCTCAAATCCATACACAATAAATGAACTCGCTGGAGTTATAGATTTAGAAGTAATGAAGGAGAGTTTAAGCCCTTTCAGAACTTGAGTCTGTATTTTCTTTACATTTACAGTTACATGAATCATAGAATTAAAATAGAAAAATTCTATGAGATACATTTTAAGCATAAGATTTGCATTTTTAAGAAAAGGAGATTCCAGAGTTTCAATTTATTTCAGATCATCTTCATTTCCTCAACTTACTGCTGTATATAGTAGTAATACTGTATATAAAGAGTTACCTTTATTTCTGCTGTGTATAAGATGAATGCCCTTTAGAGCAATCATGTTTTCATAGATAAAAACACCTGCAGTACTAAGCTAATATTCCTTTTCTGTTTAAAATACAGAAAAGCTAATTAGTTCAGGAAGAGAAAGGCTGCATATATGATCCCACTTTAACTACATGTTCTTCACATTTAAGAGAGTGTTTTCTGGTTGTTTGTTGTTCATTTGTTTGGGGTTTTTTTGCACTTTGTTGTTGTTGTTTTGTTTGGTTGGTTTTTAACTTTAAAACAAAAGTCCTTGAATGGCAAATGATTCTCAGACTAAGAGCTGATGGACTGCTGAGGTAGGGATACAAAAAAGACTCCTAATATGAAAACAAACAAACCAAAGAAAAGAATACTTGCAAGCAGACTTTTTACTTCTGAGCCAACTCAAATACTCATTTCCTACAGAAATGTCATTAGGGTTGCATATAATAACAATATTAGTCAAATGCTAAAAAGCATCAAAGAAACATTAAGAAGCAACTTCATCAAGAAATAAGTCCTTAATTCCAAAACAACTTCAGCCACAAAGTTGTAACAAGACAATAGATAGAAAATCGTCATGTGATTTTGCTTCCACACACAGCATTTTAAATGCTGGTGCCTAGCTGTTTCTAGCAATTGCTGAAGTGGCACTGCAGTCTGTTATAACAAAGGAATGCAGCAGATATAGCCTCGATCACTCATGAGGTTTTCTCCAGAACAAACTATCCACAGATAAGAAGAGAAAGTGTAAATGAGATCTTAAGGCCCTGAGGTTTATTGTTAATGTTAGTAGCAGCAAAGGAAAGTCAGTTTAGGTAAGATTTTTTAACTTAGAGGTCTAATTTTAGATGTTTGGATCCTCATGATTTGCCCTATTTGAAAGGTTAATTGCTATCCTCCATAAAGTCTAAAAAATAAGCTGTTGAGGATGCCAAAATACCAACCATTACCAACCCAGTCATGTATTAATCAAATTTATTCTTTTACTTTTCAGTGAGGCAGGTTTGTAATGTTGATTATGATATGTTCCATTAGAAAGGAAAGAGCTTCTGACAATACAGGGCACTAGATTTATTAAAAAAAATATAGTTAATACAAAAATGCAACTTGGAGTGTTCTAGGATGTCCCTTAAGCATGAAAATAAGCAGCAAGAATAAAGCTCAATTTCTTCAATATAGATCCACAGCGGTAGAGAGAGAGAAGATTAGTGGGTAAGAAAAAGTGAAACAAGAGGAAAAAGAAGAACTAACAATCTGAAGCCTGAATGCATTTATTTGGAAATGTTTAAAAATGGCACAGGGATGGAACACGTCTCCTATGAAGAAAGGCTGAGAGAGTTGAAGTTGTTTAGCCAGGAGAAGACCCCAATGAAGATTTAACTGTGGCCTTTCAGTACTTAAAGGGGGCTGGTAAGAAAGATGGGACAAACCTTTTAGCATGAACTCTTGTGATAGGATAAAGGATAATGGTTCTAAATGAATTATTGTATGATTCTCTAAGAGACTTCAAGTTCCTGAAATTTGCTGAAGTCTGTTTTCACATGTACCTGCATCTTCTCAGACTGCCCTTGTAGAGGACAGGATTTATCTAACCAAGAAGAAGTATTCTGTGATCTAAGTCCTTTGCCCTAACAGGGAGGGGCTACCTGAGTGTGTATTTCTTTTTCCTTCTTGCAGGATTGTCCTGGGCATGCAGATATATGGGCTCCACACCTTCATGAGTTCTCCCACTTCATCTTTCACTCTTGTTTCCATTTATGCAGCAGCTCTCTAATTCAACAATTTTCATGCTGGCTATTCCATATGGATTACCAATATGTCTCTCTTTTTTTTCCTTAACCCTTGCAGTAAAATGCTATGGGGCCAATTCAATAAAAACAAAGGTCTCTGGACAATTTTTAGAAGACTGGGCAAGGGTCAGGAGAAATTTATTTGGGCTAATGAAAGCATTTCCAGAAATGTTATATAACAGGAAAGAATCCTGCTACTTCTTGCAACTCATGAAACAAACCCAAAAAAAAAAAAAAAAGAAACTCACAGAAATTCCTCATTAAGCCAATACTGAATGTAGCATTTGAGAGTGCTTCATCCAAGCCACCTCTCTTCTCTGTCCTGCTGCATGCATTGCCATTTTTTCCCATTTTCTTCTTTGATTACATTTAGCTTGGGCAAAACACATCTTATCTGTTTTTTCATGCAATATCATTGGAAGACATTGGTTTGTGAAGTAACTTTGGCTATTAATAGTGAGATTAGTTGTTTATCATAAAGATTGTAATGTAATATATTCTTTTTATCTATATATTATAAGGTGAGAAGTGATTCATGCCTTTTCCACAAAGAATAAATCAACTCTAGCACAAAGTCAGAAAATAGAAAATTGAAAAGTTACTTTAATTAAAATGTTTTAACATGAAGGACTACTGAATAAGCTTAATTTATTAATAAATTAAACACATTAAATTATGAAGGGAAAACTCACTCATGTCACCAACTGCCTTTAATATCGCCATCTTGCCCTCCTGAGAGCTAAGTTATGTATCAGTGCTGAAAATAAAACCTTTTCTGACAATTAAAATTAAAAAATCATCATCTTTTACAGTTTTGGTATTATAGCTTCATGTTCCTTTTCATCCCTTCTACATATTTATTTTGCTGTAGGAATGGCCGTTAAAGGTGTGAATTTCGATTAATATCACAACACAGCTAAGAATTTTATTTGATATTAAGCATTTCTCTTCTGTGTAAGGTACAACAAAGCAAATTTCAACAAGAATAGATTATAAATTACAAAGAGGATCATAATTACCAATTTTGAACAGTGTCTTTCAGGATTTCTTCTAGATAGGGAGAAGTTTGTTGGGAAAGTTGTTGTAGCATATATTTATGAGCTGACCAGCCTACTCTTTTAGAAGAACATTAAATCATCCTTTAACTCAGTTCATTGACCATGTGGCAAATATCTGAGGTCTCAAATGTAAAAATACTTTGTAATATAAAAGTCTCTCAGGAATTTTTTCTGACAAATGATTTCTTCTAGCATAAGTGAGGCACTGTCCCACCATTAAATAAAATCTATATGGCATACTTTTAAATTTTTATTTGCTATTAGTATTTGAAAGTCATTAAACCATAAGTTTATGGAGGTGTGTTGTACCAGTAAATGTAAAGTAAAAATAAAACAATAATAAGCCAGAACTCACAGAAGACGTACATTTGTGCTTGTATGAAGTCCAAACATAAGACTGTGGACCCTAACTCACTGCTGCATAGGTCAGGACATGCTCTCTTTACCAGCATTGGATACTTAGCTTTCAAAGTGAATCTTATAACCATTCCATTCTTATTATAAAGCATACTTTGTAACAGAAATATCAGAAAAGAGCAAAAAGATTTTGCAATTTCACATAATAAAATGTTTTCTGCCTTTTTTTTTTTTTTAAGTAAGGCATTGTTAAAGATGAGATACTCTATTCTCTCAATGAGCCTCTCTTTTCTGCTTTCATTACAGGAAAATGCTCATTGAAACTTAATTACCGGGTTATAAATTCTTCTTCAAACCAGCTGAAGATGGGATGTCCTTCAAGAACATGGTGAAACATATGCATAATCTAAGGTTTAAAACCAACCCTGTAAAATTCACAGAAATTCTTGACAGTAAATCAAGAGTTTCCTCGAATCTGACTAGTTTTCACAGAGGTTTAATTAGGGTGTTATTAAGAGAGAAAATTCAACAAGAAGGGTTTAGAGAATTTACTCTCTCTTACCTCTTGTGCCTACAGATGGAAGTGAAATGAATGGTAAAATTGTGTAAAAAAAAATTAACTAAGCAAAGGAAGATTTAGAAAATAAATATGATCTCTATATTTCTGTATTGTTAATGCTTGACATAACCTCCTCCACTGTTCCATGGTGTGATGAAAGTCCCACAGTTTATTGTCCTGCTTCATAAAAATCACAAAATCTTCCTCCAGAAATTACAGATGATTCTGAGTGGGAAGGGACCCAGAAGGATCATCAAGTCCAATTTAAAAAAGGGGCATCTACTGAACAAAGAGGTCAAGAAGTAACTTGGATAATATTTACTACTAAAATATTTGCATATTATTTGCAATATCTGCAAATATCTCAAAAGTAAAGAAAGTATTATGAAGGGAACAGAATCATAATTTTCTTATTACATCACAGAAGGGACTGCTGATATTCCCTCTTTTGGAAACTCACTGCTTCAGCACAAATTGGACAATGGTCAGGATTCTGAGTGTATTTTCTTAAGGAGAGGAGAATGGAAGAAAGCTGTTACATGAGCCAAATTTTTCATTTGCTTGCTTCTAAAATGTTCCAATTTATGACGTTTATGATAATACATAATGCACAGAAAAATGTCAGTGACGTTGCAGACATAACTACATACTGAAAATACACTGCATTCTGTTTAACTTCAGAGCTTTCTCTCTCCCTTTCTCACCACCTTTGTAATATTTTATCAGTCTAGTCTTCTTTCTCTTTCTAGCTGTATTGTTTTACTCCCTCTTGCTACAACTCCTTTCCTACTTTCTGAGAGGCTCTTCTCTCCCTGTCATTTATGACTCTTCCACTCACTCACAGCCACTGTTTGCAAGGCATATAAAAAACACTTTTTCATACCTCTACTAAATTAGCAGATTAAAATGCAACCTTTCCCTAATTATTTTGTAACATTTTCACTGCCACAGATATCTTGTAGACAGCGAGAGAAAGTCAATATGAAGAAACAAAGCCAAAATAATAAATGAGAAATTAGGTGATTCCTTGGCTCTATTCTTAATTCATCTGAAAACAAGAAAACAAGAAAAGCCCTAGAAATTTTCATTAAAACAAGAGAACAGAGGACTGCTAACCCAGAGTGGCTTAGTTTATTTCATCAAATTAAATCTGAAAACCTATATTACCTGAGAAACTGGACATGCCCAGAAGTATCTTCTACAGGTTAATATGAAGAAGCATAACATCCTAACAGAAGTATCTTGTAATTGCTATATTGAAATAACACAGTGACATGAACATGACATGCATTTTTATTCCAGGATTAGATCAAACACCACTCAGTTTTCCAATACGGGAATAGAAGTTCTGGAACATGAAGGTAGGTGTGTGATTCTAAACTGTGAAACTGATTTTGAAGAAATATTCATATAGTTAGTACAGTCATAGCCAAGTAGGCTCATCCACTCTTTTCAGCTAAGGGATGTAGACAGGATAGGTCTTGTAACATTTACTCTACTTCAGGCATAATTATACTTTGTCTCAACTGATGGCAAGGTACAATTCCGGATTACTCAAAAGAATCGCAGCAACATTTGGCTCTGGGAAAACTCTTTACACTAAATGGATTTTTTTCCAAACCAGACAACACAAGGTACCCAAGGTAAAAATAAAAAATTGTCTCAGGGCAGCAAGTAGGAGGCATCTTCCCTGTATAAAAGCTATTTATGAAACTCTTCCCATACCTGTGGAAAGACACCTGAATTCACTACTATTTTCTCAGATTAAGAGTGTGGAATTAACAGAAGGTTTCATATTGATGATACTACTTGCTACAGTAATGCCATATAACTTTTTTTGTATGTCAAAGACCATAGTTATATTAAGATGAAATCTTCTAATTTCTCCTAAGAGTGTTTAATATTGCAGTATGCTTGAAATTTTGCTCACAAAACTGAAAGTAATGTTTTACACAACAACTAAAAGCAACAACAACAACAAAAACCCCAAACCAATCAACCAACCAAACAATTAACCAACCATACCCTGAAACCAGTATGCCATACTTAATTATAATGTTTACTGGTGCAGTTCCCCAAATCATCTTTTGTATCTCATTCCAATTAATACACTTAAAACACATTGACAGCAAAAAAAATAGCTGCAAATGAATTCCTTATTAAATGAAGATGTCTTTGAAACTCCAAAAGAAGATCAAGGTAGGGAAAAGGTTACGTACAGGCAGGAACTGAAAAGTGTGATACGAATTAGATGACATATTGAAGTGGCTAAAAATAAGGGCTTAAATAGTCAACAATAATGCTTTTTATCTGTTGCATGACTTATTGACAATGCTGCTTTTAAGATTAGTACTTTTTTCATTAATGAATCACTTTTGGGGTGCAGGATATTTTTCAGTCAAATTACTCTCTGTTTCCTTTAAACATTATTTCTCCAGATTCATCTCTGATGCAAGTCATTTGTCTTCTAGCAAACTATGCCTTGATCATTGTACCTATTACATTACTATACTCTTCTGCACTTAAAAAATAAAGAAATTACATCCATAAATCCTTTCTTGGTTTTCTTTAGGTAAACCAACAAAAAAGTACAGCTGTACACTAAAATAACCATACTGATAACTTTTAAAGTTACATGCCTGTTACTATAACCTGTTTTTGGAAAAGAGAGCAGCAAGAGCTAAACTAAAACAAAAATAAGGGAGAATCTTTGAAGTTTTCAGTTGAGTTTTTACCTCAGTTTCAGATTTCCCAAAAGGAAGTGTATTAACAGATTTTCAAATATCTATATACAAAATCTGATTACAGTTTACAGTAGTTTACCAATTGCTCCAATTTTAACAGCAGCAGTATGCTAAATCTTCATACCTGAGACCATGTAATCTCCGCAAACCTGGGCTACTTCTTACAGTTTAAGTCCCTTGATACATTTCCTCAAGCATAACATTACTGATATTTTATGTCAGTTTCATTTAAATTTCATAACTATTTCCTTGAAGTAATTAGTGAAATTAAGAAAAAATGCTGATAAGTCTTTCCTCCTCCTTCTTCGGAATAACTTTAACCACAGAATCAGAGATCTACAATCTACAGAATGATTTTGAAAGGAAGCCCACTTTGGAGGCCATTTAGTTCCACCTGCTTCTTAAAAAAGGACTACTTAGATCAAGATGATGAGGATCATGCCCAATTTATTCTTGAGCACCTTCAAGGATGGATATCTCCTTGAGCAATAATTGCTCAAAGAAATCTTCAGTATCTAATCCCCCTCATGGATAAAAAACAGCTAAGTAGCAACTAAAAAATAAACCAACAAAGTAACCAACTAACCAACCAACCAACCAACCAACCAACCAAAAATCTTCTTATATCTAATGGGAATCAAAGCAAACTGCAAGTTTGAAAATAATTCTAAAAGGTACATATACCCCTGACATACCTAAGAAGTGAGGCATGCAGGTAAGTTTATACAAAATTATCTGTTCGGTATAATGGAATTAAAATCTTTTCCTCCTCCAAAGATATCCTACAGATGTATTTTTACTTTCTGGATGGCAAGAATTTTCAAGGAGGACTGAAAAGTTGACAATTTAAACTAACTAAAACACATTTTAAACACTTTGAAGAAACAATGTAATTTTTTGCGACCTGAAATCTGAGTAAGTGGCTGCGATGTTAAAACATGAAAGTTCTAAGTGTCCTGGGGCAAATTTAACCTCTGGAAAGCGCTCTTGTTCCTCACTACCATCTCATATGATGTGCAGGGTGTAAGGAGGGGGCTGGGCCTGTTTCCAGTTTGGCCGTGTTGTGCAAGTTGTGCAATCAGGTATTGCTGAGTTCCACATGGTGAGCAATATCGTATGAATCATTCACCTATAAATACTTACACTACTATAAATACTGTTGTTCTTCCTGTTCATTTTCTTATTCTTAAACCACAACAGCTCTGGCACCCAATATGGGGCTTGAAGGGTTGAGATAACAACAGATCTGCCCAGAGTGGGTTGGAAACAAATTTGATATACATATTTGTTTTATTGGGTACAGAGCCATCGGTCACAATGTTGCTTTGTCTGTTCACATGGTTGTGATGCTTGACATTGTATTTTTCTCCCATACATGCACTGTGTGCTCTCCCTAATTCTCTTTTTCAGAGCAGAGAGGGATGAAGATTTCTTTTACACACAGCTACTGTATGGTATCAACATAATAATATCATGGACAATGAGGGTCATTTGAAATGTGTACTTGGTGATGCATTCCTGCCCTTACCTCAGGTATTACCTCAGAGAATTCAATAATAATTGTACACAGTCTGTGGGGAGAACAGAGGAGAATAATTTTCCTCAGCTTTTCACCCCCATTTTCTCCTTCAGGCTTTTTACAAGATCTTTTCAGAATTTTCACTTCCTTTGGATGTTAAGGAAAGCATACTGTTATGCCTGTCATGTCTCCTCACTGTAGTCTACACCACGTTTGGAGTGGAGAGGGAGATTTTTAAGAAGATTAAGGGACCTGCCCAGGAAATCAATTTTTTAAGAGTAAAATGGCAAGGTCAACATTGCCAAATTCTGATAGGTTTTACAACAAAATAGCAGTTACATCCTCACCAAACAGCAAAAGGAAATACAAGCTTTCTTAGGCACTGTGGGTTTTTGAAGGGTCTATATTCTAGAGTGGAATATAATTTGATAAGAGATATTATATTTGATAAGAGAGTGTTTCCACTCTCTCCTCTTCCAGAAGAGAAACACTCTCTTATCAAATGACCAAAAGGAAGAATGATTTCAAGAGGGATCCTGAGTGACAACAAGATTTTGAACAAGTGGAACAAGAGAATGTTCATGCAGTAGCCCTTTGGACAGTCAGGACAGAATACGATGTGAAAATATGCTTTACACTGCAGCCGGTGAGAATGGTCCTTCCTTGAGCCCCTGCAAAAAGTACCCAGGTAGACTTGAAGACAACCCCTGGGATTCTGAGATGGGGGATAAAAAAGATCTGAGACCTGCTACGTCTTAATGATACTGCTATATCCAGAGATACAGGCAGCTTATGAAGGTGTTCCAGCTGCTTCAGAAGTGATTGGCACCAAATGTCCTCCTGGCACCCTGACTGCCCGTGCTGGGCTGGATTTTCAAAGGGAAAATCCCTGCAATACATCATGCCACTGATGCTATGAGTGGAGTAAGTGGATCACACAGATCACACTAGCAGCTCAAACAGAAAACTCCAATTGCCTCGGCATCTTGGAATTCATCACAAAGTGGCCTAAGACAAATATTTCAGACTATCATCAGAAGAGGAAGAAAAAGTGTCATGTGCTGAGGGAGGTTCCACCATATAATAAACTTCGCAACCTCCCAACACCGCACCAGTCCCCTGCCCTGAAAGACAGTTAGAACACACAGTCAAGGTTTAAGACATTTAGTCAACTAAATTAACTTAAAATACATTTTGGAGGGATAGCCATTGTCTATGGGAATGATACTTGTGCTTGTGTGTGTGTGTATATATATATGTATGTATGTATATAGTTCGAAGGTGTAGGAACTGGGCATGATGTCCATGGCATAGAATTAAGGGTGGAAATGCTCTGGTTCAGGCCAGGACAGGGTTAATTTTTTGCAGCACCTCGGAGGGGCAGGGTCAGCACTGTGGAGTTATTCCATAGCATCTCACACTCTGTGCAGCAGGGATGGAGGGTTTTGCCAGAGCGTGGGGTTGAGTGATGCTGGGTTCCAAGCAGTGAGCAATGGCCTGTGAATCATTTGCCTATCTTGTACACTCTCAGTATTAGTACTGTTATTTTGCTCTTTTTATGTCATTGCTGTTTCTAGTTAATTGCTCAAATCCAACACAGGATATTCACATTTTTTTGCCTTCTCTTCTCCTCTCTATCTTGCCATAGCCAGGAGGGAAGGAGGAGTGAACAAGCAGGGTGTGATCTTGGGTGTCTCAATGGGAACATTAAACTGGGAAACACCACTCCTAAACAATGACAGAAGTGCTTCTTTTTTTGTCATTATTATGTGTTATGCTGTCAAAGTCAGTGCAGTGGTTAAGCACTACTGATTAATTGTCGGTACTGGTAGTCAAACACAGAAATTATAGTATTTCCTTTAAATAAAGGATATAGATTGTCCGTATTACTGGAAGATAGAGAGATAGATGGATAGATAGATAGATAGATAGATAGAGAGATAGAGAGATAGATAGAGAGATAGATAGAAACATACATACATACAGACATAAGTGACTACACTTATACATATATATGGAATTAGAGATCATGTAAGACCAGTCATGACAGAGCTCTGCAACTCCTTATTAGGTATGTTTTGCTGACAAATTTAATGCATTTATAAATCTGGTCTTATATTGTGTCAGATATGTGATACCACTTTTTTTAGTATTTTGAGATTATAAATTTGAACATGTTATTCTTTTAAGCACTGTAATTATTTCTGAATTTCAAAAATTGTCTTTCCACTTCCCAGCACACCATAAGCCATAGGCTGTGTGTGAGCATCAAGAAAATAGAAGAGTTTGTTCCACTCATATGGGGGTGTTAGACACTATTATCCCTAAACTTTTAAAACCACTTGTCCTCCCAAAAGAGATAGCACTGCTTTAATTGCACTGACTTTTTTCTAGGGAAGAAATAAAATTCACACAAAGGTTTTTCATTAAAGGAAAATTCATTTTTCATAGAAGGAAAATTGAAGCAAACCTTTTTATAAATAAGGCTGGAATAAATAACTATTTTAAAATTACAGTTTGAAACTCTGGAAAAGTCATGTTTGTTTTGCCTTTTTTGTTTTATTTTAATAAGTTGTCCTATTTTTTGGCCAGAACAGAGTTAATTTTTTTCCCAGTAGCCATGAGGGAGCAGAGCCTGGAGCTGTGTGGGTGTGTCTAGGTTGTTATTCTAAATCACCTCAGGTCATCCCAGGAGTATGGGATTCTTGCCTCTGAGAAGAAGGTAGGCATAGTTTTTGGTCAGGGACAAAAAGCATGGAAACATGGATGGTCTGTCTGCCATTGTTTCTTATTGTCCCAGTCTTTGTGAGCATGTTTCATGTAANACAAAAAGCATGGAAACATGGATGGTCTGTCTGCCATTGTTTCTTATTGTCCCAGTCTTTGTGAGCATGTTTCATGTAAATCACCCTCTTTTGTACACTTTTCTTTTTCATATTTTTGTGGTTGCTGACAGTTCTTCTTATCTCATTGCTGTTTCCAGTAAATTGTTTATTATCTCAACCCATAATCTTTGCCTTTTGTCTCCCACAAGTGTGGTGGAGTAAGGAGTGGCTGATGATTTGGAGTGCCATTCCTAAACCATGACATTAAGAAATTAAATAAACCGGAAAAATAACATTTTAAACTCAGACCCTTCAGTTCATGCTTCTTCTCAAATTGCAAAATACAGACGTGACAAGGTTGGGAAAAATGGGAACATTGTATACACACTTAAAGGATTAAAAAATAATTTTATGTGCTAACTACTCTGGCTGGAACTGAAACTACCTGAATCCATGGCAAAACTGCATCTAAAAGAGTTAATGAGATACTGAGCACTTGTCTTTTTTAAAAACATACGGCAAAGTTTAAGACATTAACACAAAAATATTACATTAAGAATAAAATCAACAGTGACAGAGATCTTGCTACAAACATAAATGAGAATATCAGTGGGTAAACCATCATCAATACAACAACAAAAAGATAAACTTACCAGGTTGACAGTGCTCATTTATCACAATTGTGGTGAAAGTCTTCCACTACTTCTGTCCTTCAGCCTATCTTAATATCAACCTGATGAGAAAACAAATAACAAAAACCTCAACTCCCAACAAATAAAATATATAAAAGAAAATGATATTTTGGATGAAACAACTTGAGTAACTGAAATCCTTAACTAGATCAGTGTGATAGATCATCCTTTTCTTGTCACTGCTTTTATATTTCAAGAGTGAGTACATAGCACATCTTTCATATTAAACACTCATAAAAAGAAAAGCATCTCAGTGTAAATTGTTAAAGTTTCAGAATATACCTCCTCAGTTTTTGACTATTTTTGAAATTTAGTAAATAATAATGGAATCTTTAGAAATGTAATTTATTAAGTTGTAGTTGTACATGGCAGGGGATAAAACTCATTGCACATTGATGTCTAGGATTAGAAGTGGTGTTTTATGTCTCATTTTTTTCAAAGTGTACTTGGAAGCTATTGCAGGTTTATATTACTTAGAGAAGAGCTTATAAAGCACTATAACATTCAGTCATTGGTTAAAAAAATTGAATCATAGCTTTTTTGTGGGGAAGAAGGGCAAGGGTAGGGCAGGGTAGAAGAAAACAACTCTGGGGAGCTAAAATCTACAGCATGGTGGTTCTTCAGTAAAAATCCTCATCCTTCTGGTTATATTAACGGTTGTAGTACCATTCTTAAAAGTAATAAACTGATAGTCCAGATACTTAGTTCATGAAATTAAAATAATCTTCCATATTTCTACCTGGCACAGGGTTTGACCTGAAAATACAATCTTATTTTCAAGATGTTTCTTTTAAAATAAAGGTGGTATTTTGGATTCAGGAATTTAAACAACTTCTACCATTTTGGTTTTGAGAAGCATTTGGCTGTACTAAACTAGAAGATATCACCAAAAACTAATACCAAACTGACAAGTCAGTTAAGAAGATCTCAGCTGATATGCTATTTTTTTCCTGAAATAATCAGCCATTGGTTTATCATATTGACTGGACAGGCTTAGATTAGTTAGGGTTATTTTCATTTTGAGGTTCCAGAGAAGTCAGGGAGGAAGGTTTCTTTGCTGTGCAAATATCTTTTTTCATAATCCCAGGAAAACTGTATAAACTGAGGTCTATTCATGAAAGAAGGTGAATAAACACAGAATAGGTAATGCTAATTTTTCTCCAGGTGCATTTTTAGGTTTTTTCTACAGATTTGTAGAAAAAAGAGAAGGGCTTGACTTAGCTATCACAAAACTCGCTTGTATGCTTCCAAAGTTTATTTCTATAACTAACACTAAATCTATCTCTCCACTTAAGATCTCAGTCAAGACAACTATTTGTATTAGATTAGTCTCTGCTTCTTAAATTCTGTTGCCTTGCAGTTTTTATAGCCACAGTATTGTGATTCATGTTGAGAACTGGACCCAACATATCAGACTTTTTGAATTTTTCTATGAAGAAACATAAAGCCACAGACTGACTGTCTGGAAAGGATCTCTGGAGGTCTCGTGATGAACACCCCAATGTGTATACTGGGTGAGAACTGAATTCAGAACGAAGGTTGGTTAAGCTAAGTATTGAAAAATATATTTCCATGACACATTAAATATGAGAAGTTAATAAAGAGCTATAATTTTAACAATTCCAGGTAGTTTTTACAAAGTTATAAGAGCTACTTAACATCATTTAGTTGTTTTTGATTACTATTTAAAATTAATTGGTTTATACAATTTTCTTTTACCTAACTGCTATCCCTAAAGTGAAATGTTTTTTCTATCCATCCATTTTTAAATACTGCTGCTTCCATATATGGATCAATGATTCCATTAAAATTTGCCCCAGTCCAAATTTATGTGACAGAAAAGCTTTTCCCTCAAACTACTTTTAAAGTGAGCAAAAATAGTTACTTCATCCTCTTTATAATTAATGATATGTTTTCTTAGAGTAACTTTTTTAAAAATAATCTACTTAGATGGTATGAAGGCTACCAGAATGATTTCTGTCTTGTTTCATGACTAGTTTTGGATAATGCTTTTTTACTGTTATAAGTCATGAACACTAGAAAATTTCCTCACTGTTCAATTAACTGCTTTCCTTTCAGAATACACTGTTAAAATTATTTTCCTGCTAATGTATTATGAGGAATTATGTTGTGTGATATGCACTGCTAAGTGGTACTCTAATATTGACCTGTGTTATACACAGGAACTGAGGAAAGCTGTAAGAATACCCACTTCACTTGAGAGGTGTTTTGTAGAATTCTTGGCAAAAAATCTGAGCAGCATAAGTCAAATTCAGCTGTTAATGAAGACGAAGTGGCAGTCAAGGTAATCCCAAGAGGCAAACACAGAACAGAAATAAGCACAAACTCATACTTTTAAGGACTTGGGATTGAGGCAGACAAGACCTCTGATATTTCTTCTTAAAATATTTATACCATTCAAAAGATTCAACAACTGAACTTCTAGATTATGCATAAAGGGTGACTTATGATAAAAGATTTAAACTTGATATGCTGAACATAAATGTCCACTTAGCATCCTGCACTTTTTTATACTGAAAAGTTAGGGACAAGAATTAAGCTTAGTACTTGCTTCATTCTATATTTTTTATCATAGTAACATCAATCATAAATTATTGTCTCACTAGGAAAAGAGGAGAAACAGAGAAAACTGATACTTAGAGCTCTTTAGTTCTTAGTAGTTCTTTACTGGGGATAATCTAGTCATTGCTGTAGAAGAACTTGTTTTCCTGTGTTCCCTGATTTTGGACCAGTATCTGAGCAAAATCAGCTTTTCAGAAAGTAGAGAATAGTTTAAAAAAATCTAATCTGGATCAGGTATCAGAAGAATACAAAAGAAATTGAAGCCGATTTTTTGCAACATTTATGTCATGCTTCTGGTGTGTACTTAGTACTAAAAAGAAAACACAAACTCCCTCTGCCCTTTCCTGACACACCCTGTCCTGAAGAGTCCTAGCATTTCCACAAAGGCATATTCTTACCT
Source organism: Hippolais icterina (assembly GCA_013400075.1). Taxonomy (NCBI): domain Eukaryota; kingdom Metazoa; phylum Chordata; class Aves; order Passeriformes; family Sylviidae; genus Hippolais; species Hippolais icterina. The sequence continues at coordinate 5,319 of VWYN01012808.1, read as the reverse complement.
AAAGCATGTGCCTTATTCCTTTCCTTTAAGTGTTTTATTAATGAAAATGAAATCTACAGTGAAGCCACATGAACGAGGCAGTAAAATTATAAGAGAAACAATGGAAAAATTAAAACACCAGCAGAAACTCTGTTAATATTCAGAGCAATCATGACAGTTTTATGCTTTGAGTAAAGTCTAATTTCCTTTCAAACAATGATATTTCTTTAAATACATTTTATTTGACAATTGCAACCCTATTTCACGTATCTTATGCAGTTTCATAGAATCATAGAACAATTTGGTTTGAAAGGGATGTTTAAAGGTCATCTAGACCAAATTGCCACTTGGCATTTTCTCAAAATTTGTTTCCTCTAAAGAAGAGCTTCAGCGCAGAAATCTCTCACAGATTTGTTACTATAATCACCTATACAAAGATACAGCTTATCTAGTACAATACTTTCCTAAGGGATTAACCAGAAGGAATTTCTTCCTGTCCTTGCATCAGGGCAACGATGTTACATGATTTATATAAATATTAATGTCTTGAGACTAACAGAACTAATGGAAAGACTGTTCCAGATGCATGTTTTTATCATATGAGATATTGAATTTTCAGTTTTCATCTGTCTGGGGCCAAGTAATACTCATTTGTTCTTGGATAATACTACAAGACTTGCAAATAGAAAGAGATCAAATTTTTTTCATAATACATGACTGGAATTTACCATTTGGAAAGAAGAACTACTCTATGATCAGAAAGTAATAAAATAAAGGAAAAAAATTCTCTCTTTCTCTCTTTTTCTCTTTTTCTCTCTTTCTCTCTTTCTTCCTTTTTGAAGAAAACAAAAAGTAAAACAGCAGCAGACATCCTCAATAGCAAATCACATCCAGATTTTCCACAAAGATGTAGTGACTTGACTATTTAAGTAATAGGAGAACTGCTTATGGATGATTGCCAAACAGAGATATCTTATTATTTTGACTATGCTTATGACTTTTAGAAGTTTCTTAAACATACAAGTGACATTCAGCTCTGATCTTCAAACTGCCAGTACTAGAATCCAAGAGCACTTATGAAAAGGTTGCTCATTTCGTACAAGAATCCTCACTTTCCCTTAGCAGTACTGGAAACAGACTGCTGCAGAGCTTAACATCTGCTCTGAGTAAATAAAGATATTCTCAGGGTGAAGAAATCACGTTTTGCTAAGTTGTTTAAGTGTCTTCCCAGCTGAGAAATTAAAAATATCTTAACATAGGACAACGTGAAAATGACTGAGGACATGATAAGCATTGCAATTAGGAGCCATTATTTGAATTTTTGAGGGGTTCATTTTCTGTGCTATGATTTTATTTTTTACCTATCATAACTAGGAATATTGAGGGACAATCTGTTATATTACTCACTAAAAAGGACCTCTTAATTTCAAAGGGACTGCTTATACACAAGCATACTTTCTCAGTGTAATCAAAGAATATTGAGGCTTGATTTTAATTGTGTGCCACAGAGAAAATGAGATGGCACCTGCAGCAACAGCAGCTTTCACTGGGAAAACTACTATTAAGCAATTAACCAGTTAACAGATCAGCATGTATCTACAGTCTGACATTCTCAGCTTTACAAACAGATGAAAATAAATTTCATAATTGATTTGTCAAATGGCTACATTAAATGGAATGCTTATCCACCTAACAGCAAATATGCTACTAATTGCATTAAAATTGAAGGATGGTACGCACATACATACATTTCAGCTGCAAGGCATCTGAAAGATCCTGTCTCTGCTCACAACTGATATGCAACCTTAATTTATGACCTGAACAAGATGCAATAAAGAGCCTAAGAGCAGTGGGGTTGAAAACTAAATATTTTATTAAACTGATCACATGTAGGAACCCACTAAATAATTGCATGATTTGTGGGAGCATGAGTGAAGGATTCAACTTACTGTTAAAAAATAATGAAAACAAGACTTCCTATAAGCTGTAAATTAGTATTTTAATCATTGCCAGCAAAATGTTTCTCAATTCAGAAATGCAGTGGCTCCATAGCGGTGATTTCTTGTTCTATAAAGTCAGTTGCTGTTTCACACGACCATAATCTTGTTAGAAACAAAAAAGTTTTAAGAAATTTTTCTACAGAATTAATACATGAGTTATTCAGATTCCTATTTCTGGAGAGTGGAAAACACGAGCAGTAAAGTGATTGTGAAAGAATAGATGATTTAAAGATAGTGCTTGAAAGGGACTCCTGCTAGTGGATCTTTAAACAGTAGACACACTTAATAAAAATGTTTTACTTTGGATTGTTTTGCATTGAAACCTTTATTACTCTAATAGGTCATATTCTTACACCATAAGGATGGATTTTCAATTTGCAAGTCAATAGACTATCCATTGATAAAGTGCTTTTTTGTAATACAAACATTTTGGAAACACCTTTTGGGTGAAATTAAATGAGTTTCAATATAAATAAAGAAATTAAGAATGTACAAAGACTTCAGGAGTAGTCAGCAAGATGTTGCTGTAGCAGATACAGAATGAAACGGTGCAATGGAATTACTGTTTTAAATAAAAGATCTAAGAAAGTTTGTTATATTATGGACCTTACTCTGAAATAGTGTTATAATCCTCAGCTATAAAATTTTTCTGCTTCGGGCACTGGGATGGAGAGACTAAGTAATGCCAAATTCTAAGTAATGCCAAAACTACAAGCAACCATGTTAAAACTGTCTTTTCTAGTTCATTTAGTGTTAGATGAAAAAATGTACTTTTATTTTACTTGTGCTCTTTGTATGATTTCACA
>VWYN01012804.1:22387-46542 GCA_013400075.1 Hippolais icterina | reverse complement strand
AAAAAAAAAAAGTCAACAAGAAGAACATTGAGGCTTGAGAACAAAACTAATTCTCTCTGATTTATGCAGCATTTCAAGTTGTTGTTTTTTTCAGGCTTGGCCTGCGGAGAAGCACAGTCCCCAGAGCAATAATACATAGTTTTCAAAATCTGGGACAAAAAAATCTGGGAAACTTTAGCTTCATCCTCACCACACAAGGGAAGCAGCTTTTTGGGACAAACATGGGGGAGGCAGCCATGAACACGCAGATCTATCCCAAGCAGCAACACCTGAAAAATGAGTACATCCCTTATGAACAAAGGAAAGGCTGGGCTTTCTCTGCCATGGTAACCCTTACATTCTTTCCATCTCCTAAACAAGGGTTATACAGCACACAGGGAAATTACTGTTACAGGAGTAGGTGCTTTAAAAATAAAAGCATGTTCTGGATGCCCCCAGTGAAAACAAATGCCTTAAGTAACTTACAGAGACCAAATAAAAGCCTATATGCCCTGGTAGAATAACATTTTTTGGCCATAAAAGTGTACTTTAAACAGTACTTCCTGCAGTACTTCAAATAACAGAAAGCTGCATTTGGATTGCTCAATAACAAAGACCTCAGTGAAAGACAGACTGCAATACTTCTAAACACCAATGTCCTCTACAGGAGGGTGAGCCAAAGGAGCCTCTTCCTGAATGTCTGTAGCCTTCTTGCAGGCCTCTCCTGCAGCCTCTCTTCCTCTGTGTATTTAGTAAGGAAAAAGAAAAAGAACTGCAAAGTCAGAGCTAAAAGCTCCCTTGAAATTGAATTCTATTTTTGCAGCATGTGCATACATGTAAAGAACAAAGAGACCTTCAGCAAACTACCAGCTAGTTGTACTGCCACAAAGCCGTTCCTGGCCCAGAGCTGCCATGGACTTTGGTTAATACTGAGCTCCTACTGTCAAAATAGCAACAGCAGTCACCATTTTCTATCATGCCTCCCCAGCCATCTTGTAAATGTTTGCCAGGCAGAAGATTTTCTTCAAACCCTTTGTGAGTCAAGTTGGGTGCAATATACCAGAAAAAGGTATATCATTTCATTTGGAAATGTTATCAGCTCTCTAATTTCTATTCGGAAAGCAGATATGTTTCTATCTACCTTTAACCATGTCATTACTGGGGGGTTTTTTCTCCCTGCAGGATTACTTTTCTTTTGAAAATGACTTCTTTCTAATGACTTAGTGTTGACCTGTTTAAAAATCAATATCATCTTTCCTTTAGTACTTTTAAATATATATCAGGAATATTGTGCAAGGAACAGCATTATTATGAAGAATAGAAATCTGTGGATGCCACAGAAAAGGTAGAAACCCATTCAGGCACAACTCACGCATTCTCTGGTCCAAAATTTCTAAGGTTAAGCATTTTTTTAAAGCACACAGGATTAACACAACTTCCACTGTACAATTTGTATAGGTACTCACATAGAAATTGTTGGTATTTATGCAGAGGCTTAATTGCTTCTGCCCTCTTATGAGTATAGAAGTCAAAGGTATTAATGTAAACAGATTAATGTGAATTCTAGAAGTTACAGTATTTCAATAGCTCAGTCACTAGTTTTAATTAACACTGGACAGAGGTCAATTATGTGCATGCAGACTGTATTCTTTGCCTGTTACTTATTTGCAGTCTAGAAAGAGTATGCATCAAGTAAAGTTACGACAGTCAAGAAAACTTTAGCATTTAATAATCTTAGCTTTAAAACGAGAGAACGTTACACAGAAGAGACTGACATCCTCTGATTAAATGACTGAAGTTGATTTCCCCTGTCCCAAATCTCATTCTACTTTTCTGGGAACTTCATACTTCTTCCTACAGAAGAAAATAAAAGGAAAGAGGAATGAAAAAAGTAACAGCATCAGATGAAGATAATATGCACATGAAATTTGAATATGTGTATATCTACAGTAGAATTCCTAAAAATGGCTGGCAATGGTTGGACTCCAGTATTCCTCTATCATGGAAACCACAAATACCAATGATTCACAATGACAAATATGTAATCACCTGTGAAGTGCATTCCTAATTGACCTGTCCATGTTTGCAGGTCTTACTCCCTAAGAAAAGGTTAAATTGACTGATTTCTGACATCTGCACTAAGAGAAGCTGCCTTCCATGAACAGAGCACTTTAATCTTGTCAAGCATCGTATTCAGCACCCATATGAATGCAATAACCAGTTACACACACTTGTTTCTTGCTTCAGTGTTGTTAGCATGGAGATAACACCTCTGCCTCTCCCCTCCAACTCAGTAGGATCAGTTGGGCATATCAGTCACCACTGAATTCAGTTTTGCCTTGCTGAATTCCCAACAGCAAGCAGAAGGCCAAGCTCTCTACCATGTCTGCCATCATTCAAGTTAACACCAGAGAATATTTGTGAGCTTAGTGAAACAAGGCAGCTGCCAGGCTGCACCTTCCCCAGCCAGCAGCACATACCCCATGCATCCAGCTACACCTCTCACACGCAGGGCGCTGATGAAGTGCTGACAGCTCGACAGCAAACCAAAGATTATCTTTTCAGTTCAGATGCTCATGATGAGCATTTTTGCTTTGGAAAGTATTCAAGCATATGAATAATGTTAAGTGCTTTTTTAACCCCGAGTCCCATCACAAGAGTTACTCAGTGAATAATTGCTTGAGGGGAGTGTTGAGCCCAGAATATGAAAGTTTTTGCCCTTCACAGAACATTTTGAATTGGGAGAAGTGAAAAGAGCCTCTGGACAGCATACAATGCCAAAAGAACAAACCATGAACAGATAGAGAAGGATCTGATAACAACATTAACCAGCTAATATCATGCAGAATACTAATGCTTTTTAGATTAATCTTCAATTTTATTCCAACACTTGGAGTATAGTGCTGTTGAAAAGGGTCTATAGTGGATTCAGTTTTGTATGTCCTATCATGTACCCAGGAATTTCAGGCTACCACTAGATATACAGGCCAAAGGTAAAGCACTTGAAGTTTCCAAGTTTTAGCCAATAACATAACCAGCTTCCCTGAAGTCAAACTCATTAGGTATTTTAAAGCTATTTAAAAACTGATTTTTCATTGCTAATGTTAACATAATTATCCCATGTTTATGCTAGCCTAATATTATATCTTAATCACTCAGAGAAAATTGTCTGCAGCAAGAGAACTTATCCCCATTAAAAATTCCCACACTTATCAAAGACAGAACATCATGGAGAATTTAGTAAAGCTCTTTTTTTGTCCATCAGTTAAATGATTAACAGTATGACACTGGATGTAGAAATTAAATAAAATGCTATGCCACCTTAAACTATTTACTAAGTTTACTCCATTAGTGGATGATATTACCTATTTTACTTTCTTGGGTTTTTTGTTTGTTTGTGTTTGTTTTTTGTTTTTGTTTTTGTTTTTTGTTTTGGTTTGGTTTTTGGGGGGTTTTTTGGTTGATGATAGGAAGAAAAAGAAAACTCAAAAGAGTCTTTCATTTTAGAGTAAGGAACATTGTGAAACTGAAAGGGTCAGGACTGCATGACAAGAAGAAAATATTCTCATAGTCTCCCTGCAAAGAGGTGGTTACAGCCTCAGATAGCTCACCCTGAGCTGGGCTGCCTTGCTACCATCCTAATTTGGACAGGGGAGCAAATACCAAGCAAGCCAAGAAACCTTGTCAGATACACCTGCCAAAGACTTGTGTCACTCCATGCCAGTGAGGCTCCCCCACCCTACATGAGCAGAAGCATCAGGCATGATTTGGACTGATGTGATACAGATCTAGAGAAAAAAAAACTTCCCTAGATTACCTGGAAGGAGACAACCTCTAAATCACTTCATTTATGTAACAAATGTGCTTTTACGAGATGTCCAAGATTCATTTATCCACTTCTACATAATAGATACTTCTCTATTATACATAAATAGCTTCACCCAAGCACAAAATACTAGGATGCAAGGATCAAAAGCATTCACAGTCTCAGCACTGCAATTCCATGTAGGGAGGCAAAGACTGAGAAAAAGGCAAACCAGGGATATCTTTTACTGGCTATCAGTACAAATAGCTAAATAGATTAAAGGCTTCTGGATTACATTATAAGATGGAAAACTTAATGTATCACTGGACAGTTAGCTAGACATTTAGTGTAGGCTTGACTTCATTAAGAATCAAAATACTGAAAACTCAGGTCAGACTGAGCATTAGCAACTTCTAAGAATTCAACCTATAAACAGAATAACCTTCTGAGAAAGTAGAAAAAAATGCAGACATAGGAAAGGCTTTACAATAATTTGAAGATAACTCATGCAACAGAACAGAACACTGTTTTATTTAAGCAAATACTAGGAAATCAAGAAATCTGGTGATGAAAGGTAGATTGCAGCAAGCATTTAGTTGATGAATAAGGGAAAATACTGTGTAGTACTAGAAAAACTTGCATTAAAAATAATGAAGATCTTTTAGAAGGAATCCTCCATGAGAGGCTCACAATTGACCCAGAGATTGTGTGTGCGCATGTCCTGACTGGGGGTCAAGGTCCTGCCAGCACTAGACATGTGTTGATTGTACACACACACATATGACTTTTTTTTAAACTGTGAGGGAAAATTCTGGTGCTCCAGTCAACAGGAAGGACTAAGTAGCCTGTAGCATTGCTGTGTCTGCAATCTTTGTAGCTCAAGCACATACAGTGAAGATCCAAAGGCAGGAAAAATGCAGGGAGACAAAGCCAACCTGTGACTATGAAGCAGAGTGCCAAAAGCACAGCACAGAGCAGAGCTGCCCAGAGAAGCTTGGTGTTTCCAAAGTTGTTCTGGTACAGTTTCCATACAGCATGACAAACCTTCTTTAGAGGCTGTAGTTGCCTTCATACAACAGACTGGCAGACCTCCCATTCTGGGCTGAAAACAGGGAAGGAACAGTTCTACTTAAAGTATTATTCTATAAGTTCACCCTGAGTATCTGTTAAACTACAGAGAAGGAGGAAAGCATAAAACCAAGTTTCAAATCAGAACCATCTGCACTGAATTGAGATAGAGTTGTGAGGGGCATCGATATGCGAACAGTTTTCTCATTTTTCACAAGCACCTGTGTCTATACCAGACTCCCCATCATTTTTCAAGATCTCAAGCTTGCCAGCTGCTAGGAGAAACTGATCCCCTTCTTTCTCCTCAAGCAGGAAAGAATGTTTCCCTAGCCCGTCCCATCACTAAGCATTTCTCTCACTTCTCCAGGTATGGCCTTGAACTTACCTAGACGTGCTTCTCACACAATCACCTTCCCAGACAAGAAATCATTTCCTGAAAACATTCCCCCCTTTCCCCTCCAGCAAATAAATCCCATTTACTTCAGCCAGCTCTACAGAGTGATACTACAGCAGTGTCTCCATATCTGTAGTAATACGAGTTCCCATGTCACTCACCAACCCTCCCTCTTCTTTGGCTTCAGTACAAGTTTTCTCATCTTTCCCTGGCCAGGGAAAAGGATAGAAAAACCCAATTGCCACCCTTGCATATGTGCTTGGTACATGTTGACTGGCAACATCTGTAGATTTTGAGTCTCTTCAAACCCAAGGGAGCTGTTCCTCTTCTGACTCAGTTGTCACAGTCAAATTTCCACTTTCTTGAGTAAGTCTGATATTTAAAGAGTCTGGAAGTTACCAACGCTGCTCCACCCACTGGTAGTAAATTAATATAAGCCCAGATAATTGCTGGGTCTGTGTAACAGCATTTGGTGCTAAATTCCTTAATGAAAGGGTTTTTTTAAAAAGAGCCATAAAGTCCAAACTATTTTCCAGAAAGTTGGAAAAAAATTACAAAAGACAACCAAGATCTCTTTTGCATTTCACTTTTACCGCTGTCCCTGACTTTATACTTCTGGGTATTTTCTGTGACATTATTAAAAAATTAAAATAATTATGCTGCCTGTCTAAATTATTGCATAGAAACATCTTATGTTGGCATAAAGAATGCATTTGACAATCTTGACACGAAAATGCCCTTTGCCAAATATACTGTTGTCTACCTAAGTGACTAGTATGATTGGAAAATGTATTGAGCCGTAAGGAAGAAGTGGAGGAAGGGTGAATTGAAGAACACCATGAAGAGTTATCATTGCAGACTCATTAGACAAGAGTTGCAGAAATACATACACTAGAATTAAATAGAATAGATTAATCCTGTGTGATATTATTGTTCAGAGATATAATTGTGGGCCTGATATTTCTGAGTCTGACACAATTTTTAGCCTGCTAGCAGCTGTTAACTCTTTCCCATGGGAAAACTTCTCAACAAGGTTTTCTTCTCAAAACAACCTTGGAAAATGATTATTCTTTCTCAAAACAATCTTCCCCAGGTGATGTTTTGCTATTTCTTTAGTTTAACCAATGGAATTAGAGAGGTGTCGTTCCTATTCACCAATCATGTTATTTCTGTATCGTAACTGCTTATAAAAAGGTAGTAAGAATTAGACAACAAAGATTTTATCTTCTTTGCCTTCAGAATTTTTGGAATCTATCATCTTTCTTTTGTGTCCTACAGTGACATATAATCTCTGAAGAAACTATTTGAGATTATTTAAATAACAAAAAAAAAGTCATATATATAATTTTAAGACTAAATTTCCAAACACAAATCTCTAGTTTGGGAGTAAAAATAAAAACCAAACTAAACCAAACCAACCAAAGAAAACCACCAAAACAAAGAAGCCTAAGAGAAAAAACCATGCCCAAGGTCTTACCCAAAAGTTTTACTATCATCTTTCCAGTTCAGTCCCCGTCTAAAGCTCAGTCTAAATATTTGAGGTTGAGTTGACAAGAAAATAAATGTCTAATGAAAAAAGAACAACATTTGGTAATATATCACCCCAAAATCAATATCTTAAATCATGCAAAATCATACCCAAGTCTTGTTTGGATATGAAATTCAAAATACCAGATTAGAGGAGGAAGGTATGTGGAACAGAAGAGAGGAAGTAAGGAAAAAAGACAAAAGACTTCAGCAAATATTATTTAGTTTCTAGCTGATCCAGAGAGCAGCAACAGCAGAATATTTTCAATATATTGTCGCAGTCCATGTCTTGCTGTCCACTGACTTCTTCAAGTCCTGCTGTCCACTGACTTCTGTCTTCATTAAGATATAATTTCATCTGAGTTTGACTTTCTACTTGAAATTCTGTGCATCCAGCCTTGCTTCCTGACACCATCCCACTATTTGCATTACGAAAGAAATTCCACAGTGATCACAAAAGCTACAGTTGCTATGCCATATTTTTCCACCTTTTATACCTTTATTTGAACTATATTCCAAGGTTCAGACAGACAGAAGGGCAGCCACAGGAATAAGAGATAATACGTCCTTTTCTCTAATTTGTACCCTAAATTAATCATGTCTTTTTCTCACTGCTTCTCTCACTTGAAACCACTTGCATGGAGCTACTCAGCCATCTTGCAAAGGTTTGGGAATACTTGCAGCCATCAGATTGAAAACAACACAGCAGAAGTCAAAGTGGTGCAGCACTTGATCATTTAAAATCTGTCAAATGGAGGGTAGTAGTTGTGGTCAGAGCAGTAAAGAAAATTTTTTGAGATGCTGGGAGGAGAGTGCTGATCCTCTTTTCAATAACAATGGCTTTTGCTGTAATTTAAAACAGAAAAAGAATGATACATCGACCCCCTTGGAAAAAGCCTGGCTTTAGCCCTGATTGATATTTAATTAAATGCTAAAAAGCATCTTGACTGCCCGCACAGCAGAAATCCCTTCTATATAAGAGGCAGCAGCATTTGAGCAGCAGCAAGACCACATGCAGTAAGAAACTCAAGTGGAGAGGTGGTTAGTCTCCACAAAATTATAAAGTAAGCTGACAAAATCCCAAATTCTCCCTATTATGTGAAAAGACAACCTCATAAAATCTGGAAGGCCATCCAGAATGCAGCTTTACAGACAGTCTCTCCACCTCCATCAGGAAACATTATTTGCAGTTATTTCTCTCATGTTCAATCACTTGCACCCAGCAAAATACTAAGAATGCAGTCTCACATATTAAAATTGGCATTATTATGACCCTCACAGAGACCAAAGAATTTCTTGGCAATATTTACCCCTCAAAAGGAAACATTTGGATTAGCTCAGTTGGTTAAACCATGGTGCTAAGGTTGTGGGCTCAGTCCCTATATGGATCACTCAATTCAGAGTTGCATTTGACGATCCTTGTGAATCCCTTACAACCCAGTGAATTTTGTGAACACTTCACCTGATGGATGGCTTTAAACTACTCCACTTCATTCCTAACTCCAGAATCCTGAACATTTTGAAAGGTTTTTCCCTGTAACATCACATTTCACCCTTCCATCACTTGCCTCAATATTTCTCCTCCTTTGTCCCAAACCAGCAGTTACCTATACACTGTAAGAGCCACCATCGCTCACTGTACATCAGCACAAGGCTCAGTTAAAACCTCACAGTACATCAAGGATAGGTCACTGTGGTGAGGGGAAGTTCATTATGATCACAGAAAATGAATCATGTGGAAATAATTATCAGAAGAGACATCAGGAGGTCTCCAGTCAGTTTACATCCTTTTTTATTCTGCTTCTATGACTCACTACAAAAGATCCTGTGTCCATCCTCTTGATAAGCTCATCGGATTTATTAACAGGCTGCTATAAGGTCCTCGTGAAGTCCTCTCTTTAACAGGCTACACAGACAAGTGCTCCAGCATCTCAAGGGCCACCTGTTAAACTTGATCCAGTTCATCAATATCTTTCCTATATTTGAGGTGCAGGAGGAAAATAGGACTCTTTTTTGCCTAACAAATGCTGATGGAGAAGGGTAATCACTTCCCTCGATCTACTGGCAGTGCTTGCCTCTCTGCCTGGCTCAGTCTCAGGTGACTTCAGTACTTACTGAGATGTGACTTTCTGCCCTTCATTAGCTAGTAGGACATGGGAACCACGAACCACCCTGTACTTGCAGACCTGCAGCTGGAGAACCAGCCACTCTCCTGGTGCAAAGAAAAGGACTAAGCTTCCCATCTTCTCCATCAAACCAAAAGGTTTCTGGCTGCCTCTCCTCTGTGCAGCTGGGAGTTCAGGCTCTCATCTCAACAGGGTCTCTGAAGATCCTCTCAATCACTTTTTTCTTCTTCCCCAATGGTGCACATTAGTTCACCTCCTCCAGACCGACCTCAGTGTAGTGACATAGCTCTTCTATCAGTGCACACCTTGAGCAGGCAGGAACAGCATCTCCCTCTGCCCTAACTTCAGTAGGAGGCCCTGGGCAGCTCTCTGTCCCCAGCTCTGTAGGGCCATGTCCTTCCTTTGGAGCTCCCTCAAGCTTCATGCCTTAGCTGAGGGGCAGTGCTCCAGCAAACACTGGAGACTTTATCCTGTGACATTCCTCCTCTGTAGTAGTGCTTGACACCATGCTGAGTCTCATCGTGTCAAGCAGAGTCAAACCACCAGGTTTGGTTTAGCAAGGACAAATTGGAACCAACAATAAACATCAGGCAGATCAGGAAGATTTTTTTTTCTAGCATTCTTGTTCTTACTCTGATTTCCAATATCTCTGTAGTAATTTTGTCATATTTTATCAATTTATATAATCTGTAGGTATAGTCCACCAGAAGTTTCTTCCACCTTGAATAGCTGCTACTGTAGAGAAAGAGGATAAATACTAAGAAGATAAGATCATAACTGGAGATACACTGAGAAACATTATCTTAAGTTTGTATCAACTAGATGTAGATATAGATATATCAACTTTGGCACATAAATTCTCCATATGTCTTATTCCATCCTATTGGTAACAACATTAAAAGGGTGCAAATAAAAGAAAGATCATGAGAAAGTTATCGAGCAGACACAAAATTTCAATTTCTAGTATTCAAGGACAACTGAATGCACTTCTCAGGCATGATTTCCATTAAATAAACATTTAAGATAAAATATACACTTGCTTTTCAAGTAGTAGATGCACTGAAATGTCTCTGAAAGAAAGCACAGCTTCCCACTATTGTTACTGGACTTCAAGTATATCTGTTCCTACAACTAATAATTATTGACATCAGATTTAATTGGTATTCTTATTTTGCCAATGGCCTACTGAAGGCTAAACATATTAATTAGTAGTAATGAGACAGTTCTAATCACCCACTGTCATTAATTTCTTGAATATGTACAATAAGATGCACATCAGTTGTGAGAGGTAATTGGTACCTGCCCACATTCTGCCTCTTCTGAAATTGCTCTGAAGTAAATCTAAGAGTTAATGGTCATAAAAATGTAATTTTAAACTGATTAAAAACCAGCCCTTTCAAACAACATATTTCTGAATTTAAGCTGAAACTTGTTCTTTTATGAGAAGGCAGAATTTGTCTGTAGACTTATAGATATCTAGTTATCCACCCAGAAAGGCTGGAGGATTCTATCCAACTACGTATTTTGCCGAAATCTAGTGAAGGCTTCAGCCAAAAACAGAAGTCTTCTGTGTTCTCCTGGATTTAAAGGAGTTTTGGGTCAAAATATCATATCAATTATGAGAGGCAGTCCCACACCTAGTAACACAGAGGAGAAAAACCAATAAGCACTGGGATAAAGACACTTACTAAATAAGGAAATTCAAATCCCTTGGCCCTCAAGATAAAGACAACAGGATTAAATATCAGCATTTCCACCATAGAAAACTGTTCTCCACATCTGCTCAGAATCAGGCAGAAAGTGTCTCTCTTTCATTCTTGTCTGTTGGAGCTTCTGCCCTTATTATTTGGCTATGCACGGATAAAAGGAAGAATAAATCCAGAATGGGACATGCATACATTACTGGGGTTAAAACTCTTGCTCTCGTTCTTTCTTTGTATAAATATTGATTTATTCATACATTTCACTTATACTGCAAATATTTAAAAATACCAAAAGCTCCCCATGCCCCTTTGACTGTCATTGAAGCTCTCCATTGATAAGCAGTGCGGTGAGTCAGCACAGCAGAGATGGCAGTGTTACAGATGCTCACAGTGACATGATGATTCCTCAGGGAACTGTGAAGGAAATTCATCTGGCAGACACAGGCTGTGCCCCACATTGCCACAGCAAACATAGCCTAATAAAAGCAGGCAGCTGAATGTAGTGGCTGAAAGATGCACAAGGGAAAGGGCATCCTCTGGATTCATCCATGGTTGCTAAGAAGACATAGTATTAGAATGACTGTAAATCCTGAAGTGGGAAGGGGTTGGAAAGAGGAAAAGGAAAAAAGAAAGGAAAGCACCTTATACATAATTAGCCTCTAATAGTAATCAGGTTCAGCTTTCTGTATATCCTCAGTCCATTTCCTTTCACAAGCAACTCATTTTTGACGTAAAGAGTTCTGTGCTTTATTTATTTTTAGGCAGTTGGAGATGGGAACAATGTTATCCACAGCAAAAGGAAGCCCTGTGTAAAAGGCATATTCTTCATTTATGCAAGAGGAAAATTGTTTTTTATGTGTAAGATGACTGTCAGAAGAATGGTCATTCCAGTATACAACATCATAACATATGGTTTTAAATTACATCCTACCTCCTAGATTGCTGGGTTAAAATATGGATCTTGAGTCTACAACTGTACGATCGCATAGTCAAGCACCTTCCTCTCCTCCCAAAGAACCTTCGGAAGCATATACCCCATTCAAGTGAAATATTAACACAAGGCTTTCAACATCTTAAGTCTCTACTTCATATAAGGGCCATGGAAAATAAGTTACAAACTACTGGGCAAACTGAGTAAAGAATTTCCCCCCTCATTAGATCTGCCAGGTAAGAAAAGTTCACAGTTGCAGTACACCCTCTTGCTCCTGACTGTCATTTTCAGCAACTCCATTCACATGTACAACATGCAAGTAAAGTTCAAACCTGTCTGAATGGAGATATCATCAAGCACTAAACTAGGAATAAACAAATACACAAAACTTTCTAGATGAACTTTAAGGTCCCTTCCAACACAAGCCATCCTCTGATTCAGTGTCTGAGTTTTGAAGTCCTAGATAGGCCTGTATAAGAAAAAAGGCAGCTCTAAGAAAATGCTTTGAAAATACAACTCATCTATTCTGACCTACAATATGTTGGGGCCTAATGAATCACTCCTTTGCACTCACAATTATGGTAGTCACAGGTATTTGTCAGCCTGACAAAGACATTTTAGAAAGTTAACCATGCAGAGGAAGCTGTCTTTTTAAAAATTTGTTTGCTTGTTAGTTTTCCACTAGTAGGATTCAAACAGTCTGCATAAAGGCAAGTTGAAGACTTTGCCCACTCCTCTTCCAAAACACATGAGGAAATGTTGCTCATGACCATTTTCACACATTGTCTTTGAGATTTGTTATTTGTACAAACAAGTAGTTACTTACACTCAAGAACACCATGGTCCAGAAGGCTACTAAAGGGAGCAGTTGTGGATGTCAGTAGCATTTCCACTGGTCCCTGTTCAAAGGCTGGCAGGTGAATCTCACAGTTGAATCAAAAATGTCACAGGTACTTGGTGCTATCCTTTGCCTTCAACTCTGGTCATCAGGCAAAAAATTCCTATATTTTTTTGAAGGGAACAGACACAGATGCAAAAATGCCCAAATTCAGACAGCTCAGCCTCTGCCAAATGACTTGCATTTAAATAATCTTGTGAATTTGGAGTTTTCGCTGTCTAAATGCTCAGGGTGTGGGAGTATGAGGGAGGTCTCAGGCATCACAGTAAGGCTACACATGCATTTTTCTTCCCTCTTCATTTCATTAACCTTATTTAGCTGTAGCTGACTTTATCTTAAGGACCGTGCTCCTGCACAGGCTTTCCTCCACAATAATTCCTCAACCTTGGAAGCAGCTTACTCTTCTCCCTGGGCCATTGTCTGAAGTAAGAAGCAGACGGATGAAAAAGAACAAACCCCAGAACTGTTTCTGCCCATCAGGACTGGCATGGAGAGCTGGACCCATGGTTTTTGCCACCACTGGGAGATAGTGGGTATGATTAATGCTGCTTCAGGGGTGGCTGCCTCCATAGGAACAACAGCCTTTCTTGCACACTCTCTTACATCTTTGCCTCTGTGAAGACAAGCTGAGCTATGTTTGAAAAACAAATGTCATGTATTGCTAACAGAACAGTTAATAAACCCCAAAATTCAACCCCTGATGACTCTGTCTCTCTTCAATCCAAATAAGCCAGAAGGACCAAGAAATTAAGATCAGACTAAGCTGAGATATAGAGTGAGCAATAAAAAGTCTCACTGTATTGCGTTAAGCAGCACACTTGAGTGCATTTTTTAAATCATGACATACCTCTGAAGAGAACTTTTGTAACTAAGAAACACTGTTACTCTTGGATAAGTGGTATTCTCATTTATTTGCTAAGATTTATTTTAAAAGTGATACAAAACTAATAGAAACCTCTTTTGAGTTTTAGCATAAAATGATTTTAAAAGTCAGGAAACCTAGTACAGTCATAGTATTATCCCAGACTACAATCAAACTAGATTTGGAAATGAAAATTTCTAATTTTAAACTCAGCATTCAAGGGAGTATCCTCTTCAGTTAACAACTTTTCCAGGCTCCACTTTGGTTCTACATTGCTGAAGCAACACATAACTACTCATACAAGATTCTATATATGGTTTTCAAAATTTCTCTTCAGGCACAGACTCTACGGACATGTGGCCATGAATTTCCACAGATGCACAGGGAATCTGAGTGCTTGCAGACCAACACTCTTCAGCTTGAAAGATCTGAAGAAGCATTTTACAAAAAGCACTGAGCATCTGCACTTAACATCTGAGGCCAGGCTTTCTTCTGAGAAACTCTGGGCCTTCTCTAGGAGCCTGTGTGTACCCATACATGCACATAGTCGTGTATGGACTTGCACAATACACACCTATGAGCACACAAGTATTTTTTTCAGGAAGAAATGGCTATTCTCAAAATTTAAATGGAGAGAGATATCACTTCTTACAATATATTTTCAAGTTTCATAGTAATATAGCAGGTACTTGTTATCTGCATTTTATCATATACACTCATATCTATATATATCTCTTACATATATATATTTTTTTTATTTTCCTGGAGCTGTCAAAATCATCTATTTTCCCTGAAGACAATAAGAAGGTATTAACAAAGGAGCTGGAATAAACCAGTCTCTCACTTGTCCAGCAAAGCCTGCAGGGTTTCAGTTATGCTGTCAGAACAGGCTGGTTTGGTTTTTTGCGCACAGTTTCAGCCCTAGAGCCAAAACAGGTAAAATTAGCCCAAGGGTGACTTCTCTTTGCACCTTTGAAGGGGACATTTTGCGTTTCAAGAGTATGGGAACTGACCACCAGAGCTGTTTGTTGAGCATTGTTACAGTGTTTGGCATGAAACTCCACCTCTGGAAATGAAGGAATAAGCTACTATTTCCACTCTCACTGTGTAATGTTCTTCATTTCCTGCTAGACTTGTACTTCACCAGGTACTTTGTTCTCTTCTCCCCTGGCCTTTATGCAGGAAAACACAGGAAAAGACAGGAAGAACAACACTGAGGAATCACAGGTTCAATTACTGGGCATGCTGAAATGCCATAATCCATCACTGCAACATGATGACATAACAGTATTTTCTGCAACAAGTATTTAGGGGGAAAAATATAAGACAGCATTTTAGTATAGGGGATGGGAAACTGGAGGGGTTTTTTGCCTCCTGTTTTAAAACTCTTTCAAAAATCTCCTGGACCATGTTCTGGAAAGAACTCTGCTTCAAAATCTGTTGTTTCTTAGAAACCCTAAAATTACTTTAGCAAAGAGCTAAATGAGCAAAACATATCTATGTGCTATTGACTAAAAGGACAGTACATTTAATAACTGATGGGTGAAGGAAGGAGTCTGAAAGGGCTTGGAGGGTTGTCTCCTATGGCAAAAACATACTGCAACTGTGTAGCAGGAGTCCATTCTTTGAACCTGGTGCCTGACAGCAAAAACCGAAATTCAAGGTGATGACCACTGATTCCAAAATGGTATTGCTGCCTCAGCCCAAATTACCTTGAAGTCAGCTTATTCAGTACTGACAAATTATAAACTGCAGTAGTTCAGCTAATCATTCAAGTATTAAAATTAATTCATAGCCTCTCTAAAGTGTCAGTGTCAGCACAGCTTTTAGCAGAAGTGGACAGTAACCTCCATGCAACGATCCAAGGCACTCTCTTGAGGAGTTTCTTCTGATTCTCGAATTCAGTCCTTGGTCAAACTCATCCTGTACCCTTCTAGCTGCAGGGGGAAGGCGACAAATAACTTTCAGTCACCAGATGGCACTAGCACAGAAACCAGACAAGCACATTACCCTTCAGTGGCATAACATAAAACCATACCACGATTTATCTGTAAATATTTATTTGAAAACCATAACTTGAGTTAATTAATGCTCTGAAATACTTGTTAGAGGAAGTTGTAATGGTTTCAGATATTTAAATAAATATGGATGAGAAACTTGACAGGCACCCACCATGAAATTTACTGTTTTCTTTTAACTATGCAAAACAGAGTATACAATCTCTCACTGTACCTGAAAGTATTCCACCCGAGGACAGTAGCTACGGACGGTTACAGTCAATCTAAAAAAAAATCCACACTGCATTTAATTCTGGCATGCTATTTTATTATGAAGCAAAGAACATTCCTACAGCAAAGGTGACCACAAATCTGAGGAGAAAATTAGGATGGAGAGATGCATCCCTCCCCACCTCCTGTTTTTTTTAGATGCATGTTGACACAATCTCTGTCATGGATACTCTGTTCAACAACTCTACCCTTGAGATATTATGAGCTCTGAAAACAGCCTGTGTAGCTCAACTAAACTCTCACAGTACCTTCATCTTCAGGTTTTTACAGCACTTTGAAGGTAAGCTTACGTTTTTCCATATAGCATTGCCACCAGCTGGAGGGTGGACTGTCTGAGTCCGTTTGCAGATTCAAATACATTAATTCAGCTTTATTTGTTGGGATTCAATCCCAGAGGTGTTGTTTTTGGACCTGCTTTTTCTGGTGTACTAATTTTTCCTTTAAGTTCAAAAGTCAAATCATCCTACCACAGGACCCATATAACACATAGACTTTTTCGTTAACCAAAATACCTGCTTTAAAGCTCTCCTCCCAAAGGACTGAATATAAATACTCATTAAAGATGCTTGTGTTATTTGGATATAGACGGATTGAGACATTGCCAGGACACACATTAAGCTACTGACTGAAGGCAAATGCAACATCTTGTGCGTAGCCTTGCAATCGTCCAGAAACACATTGTTTATCCCTTACAATTGAAGTTGTTTCTACATAAATTCTCTTCAGGGTACAGAGTTCAACGCTAAAAAACACATGCTCCCCAAACACACAAAGGAGAGAAAATATGGCTTTCTAAATACTGATAGAAAACAGACATGATACAGTACAAAAAAAATGGCATTACAGGATTCAAGCAAGCATGAAGAATAAGCTTGCTGAAATATAACAATTATGTATCTCTTATTTTTTCAAGGTGGAGAGTTGTGCAATTTGTCTATAAAAATATGGTGATAAAATATATCAATGAAGTCAAGAGTTAAAAGATTTCAGGTAAATTATATAACTCTTTAATCCTAATAAGAATACAGAAAACTGCATTCAGTAGCAGGGGAAAAAATATAGAAATGCTCATATTATTCAGGGCATGAGTGAACCTCTGAAAAAAATCCAGAAAAAATTCAGATCACTCTGTCTCATAATTGGCTACATTTAATTCCATTAAAGCATCAAGCTTTTTCAGAAACAACATAATCTGAGCCTTTAATGCAATATCTATGTTCACATATCCCCACCTCTCTCTAGCAGAGCTCTCAAAGCAAAAGAAGAATTATACATGGTCATGCAGAATGAGAGCAGCAAGGGTCAAATTTATATTGACAATAATCACTTAGAAGGCAACGACTGCTTAGAGACAAAAATCAGCAGCTTGCCAATTGGCCAGCATGTGCAAGCTGACATCACAGGGCTCCACAACCTAGAAGTACCTTAAGATAGAGCTTTGCAGCTTTCATTTTAATCTACATAATGTTAAGTATTTTAAAAGAACAAAAATGGAAGGCTCACTCAGACTATAAAAAGCTGCTGACTGAAGCAGCACCAAAAAGACCAGTAGGTTAAGACAAAAAAAAAAACCAAAAAAACAAAAAAACAACACAACAGAAATTAAGGGGAGGAATTGAACAAGAGGAAAACAAATGCAACTGTGGCCTTCAGATTCAGATTGCAGGAGGCATCTTCTGCTTTACTATTACTACAGGAAATAGAAGAGTACTGCCTACCACCCCAGAGAAACAGACACCCAGCCACTGCCAAAAAAAAAAATCACTAAAAACATTGGCCCTATAAACAAGGCTTAGACATATAGGTCCAGAAATATTTTGTTCCACTCACACAGTACAAGAGGAGTAAGAGTACTTCTGTGTCAGACCAAGCTTGTAGAGAAGTTATCCCAGAGTAAAAAAAAAAAAAAGAATATAATTTCATGGAGAAAGGTGGGCTCATTTTTTCCTATTCCTCTATGGATTTGGCCCACTGAGAGGAGAGAAAAGTATACCTCAATACTTCAAAGAGATGAGCAAGAAATAATAATGGAGGATGGAAGAGGAAATATAAAATGAAAGGTAACAGTTCATTTCCTATTGGATTTTGGTGAGGGTGGTTAATGTACTTTTAACATTACATGGAAAAAAAATACTTGGCACAATTGAATTCCCTTTGAGTTTGTAAACCTCAGGAAAGTTCCCAATTCCCAAACTGATTATAATGGGAAATTGACTGGTTTATGCCAAGGGTTTTGCATGTTTGTTTTTTATACCCATTCTGAGGGATGGAAAAATCAGATTTTACATGAAAGCCTAATACATATTTCAAGCTAGTGAAAAGATGTAATCCTTGTTAATAATTTTCCTTTGTGCACTGCTGAAAGTTGTTTACATACACTGTGCTATTAAAGATAATGTAAGGCTGTAAAGTAATACCCTGGATTTAAGAAAAAAAGAAAAAAAAGGTTTTTTCGGCTACCTTCAGCTCTTGAATTAATCAAAGCATATTACTAAGATTTGTCTGAATATCACTCCTCCCCCCCCCAGCTCATTAAGCCTGCCCTTTTGAAATGCTGCAGCAGCTGAAGCAACAGGCAACACAGAGAAGATAAAATGCAGCCACTCTCCACCAGGCTCCAGGCTGCCCAGCCAGCTCCTCTGACAGCATCTGCCTCAGGCAGCAGGGTCAGGCACTAAGGATCAGATACAGGGAGGTTTGGACACTGAAGGCAAAGCCATTTTACTTGGGCATTTATATACACTGCCTGGATTTCAGAAAGATTTGTTTCTGTTTGTTGTGTATGGTTTCTTTGAACACACAGGTGTTGTTTTACATTTGTAAGGGTGTCAGATTTGGAAAAGTACAAGGTACCTCCCTCTGTATCACTTGTTTACTGATTGTCTGAGGTGGGAAAACTTGCAGAAGAACAACTGTAGTGCAGAATTCCCCCCAAAGCAGCTGCCACACTTGGATTAGCTAGAAATATCGTCATTGGTACTCTTATTTGCTCTCGGTATGAAACAGCTGTCAAAGATGATGAAAATGGAAAATGTCAGTCTGGTGCTTTACACTCTCATGGTTTTCAGTCTCCCTTCACAGCCCTGTTTCTTTGTCACACTACAGCACTTATGGAAAACTGCATTCTTTAAATACTGCAAAAAGTTTGGCAGCATTGGACATCACTGCAAACGTGCCACTGTATAAGAACACTGGTCTCTGAGGGCCAGTTTTAGCACAAAAGGACAAAGAGAAAAAGATGAGGAATTCCAGCAGCAAAGCCACATGAAAATCAATTTTGTACATGCTCGACCAACACACCATCATCATAGTTTGTCCCCTCTATATTCTTCCTTGATGTTTCTGATCCTTGGCCTTCTGGCTAGGTTACATTTAGGGTTGAGGTTTTCATTTTCTAATAAGAGAAAAGCAAATAATGAATTGTGTAAAAGGGTAAGTCTTAATTATAATCAAGCAAAATGTGACTCAAATGGAGAGACCTTGAAATCACATACATGGTAATTCTGCTGAAATTAGTTTGGTTTTAAATATGGCATTGCGAGCATTATGGCAAGTAATGACAGGGAGCATTTTGTAAATCGCTGAAAAAATATTTTGTTTTGCTAATAAGTGATCCTTTTGTGACTTATCAGCAACAACCTATGCATCTGGGCCATGACATGAAACATCAATCTTACATCAATGTAAAAGTATTAATGGTCAACTTCTCCCTACAAATCAGTTTAAGAGGATCAGTTCTGGGATCTTTACCTTACTGGATGGTCAGTGATGGAGAGTGAAATAATGAGTTATGACAACACAACCTTCTTTATGGCAGACAGTAATGCCTTGGAAGATGTAAGTGAGGGGCAAAAGTCACACAAGGCGGGATTCCATTTTTTGCAGTTCCACATCATGTTTCTGTCCTGCCACATGCCTACCCATGGAAATCAGTAGGCATAGTGTTTTCAGCAAGTGGCCCAAGGATAATTTTTTACTATGACATTTCATGGCATTTGATGATTCATTGGAAGTGCTTGATTATGCACATTTTGATGAGCTTTTTTCACTGTGGAGGCTTGGGAAAAAAGCACACACATAGAAAGTAAATACCTCCTCTTGCTCTGACATTGTTCTAAACTTTCACAAGTCACTCCATTCATTTTAGGATGATCAGTTTTTTATTACTGTCTTTCAGCTTCTGCCAAATATGAATTGCTTTTAGGTTCAGTCATGTAAGTTAAGGAGGGAGGGAAAAGAGGGTAGTGAACAGTGAGATTTATTCTATGTGAAAAAGCCTCACAGTATCCAAGATCAAATTTGGAAAGTCAAACTCCCAATGTCAAAATTCAGAGGTAAGGTTAAAATCCCTTGTAACATTCACCAATCTAGGACAATACCAAGATGCATCCCTGGCACAGCCTGACTGAAGCTATAAAGTTGCTGGAGAGCCCAGAGCCTTCTCCCTTTAGGAGCAGACTAAGAGTATGTGAAAAATCACTCCAGCCACCAGCATTACCAGTTTACAGCTCAGATATCTTCATATTTCAAACCCATCAGTCACATATCCCTATTTAGACATCTCTAAAAATGCTACTATAAAAAGGCTACTATAAAATCCTCCAGACAGCTTCTTTTTTACAAACAACCAGAAGCAGCATACATAAAGTATTGTTTTAATGCTGCATAATGGGAATTTAATTTGGTCCCAAATACAGTGTCAAAATAATAAAATACATCCTGATGGCTGAGTTATCTACTACTCATCTTAGATATAGTCAAAAAAAAGCCAGATCCCAGATTTTGGATTTTTTTATTTATTTGCCTTTTGTTCATATGGTGATGTTACTGAAGCATAGCTTTAGGTTCTGTACCATCCAAAAACCATGAGAATAATTTTTGGGTACTGTTGTATTTTTGCCTGCTAAAACATAAGTTTTATTGACAAACTAAATTCTTTGGTAGGAGTGCAAGGATTAATGTTAATACAGTTGCGTGAAGGACTGCAGATGATGCAGTTTCTGAAGACCTAGCTGTCATACCAAGATCTGGCACAGACTGGGTATCACTAAATAGATTGGTCCCCATTTAATTAGAGTAAAATCAAATTTCTAGCTGTATTTACACGAGATGCTCTGTTAAAAGCAAAAGTACATAGAAAAAGAGCTGCAGATAAGAACACAAGGACTGGTGTTACATATACTTCCTGCATATATGGATTTCACTTTAGAGGATCTAGGCTTGGACAAATTTTCTCAGCGAAAGAAGACTCTCTGCATCTACTGACATCTACATTGCATTTTTTGTGGATGTTGTAGAAGGACTCACTGCACCCAGAAAGCAGAGTACTGGTTTCTACAACTGCATCAGTTACCTAAATAAAAGTGCAACACTTTTACAGCCTTCTACTTAAACACATCACAGCTGCAACTGCAAAATCTCTACCAAAATAGGAAAAAAAATCATCTCTTAAAAACTGCAAATCACAACAGTGCCTAGACCAGAGGATAGAAGAGAGAATGCCCCATTCTATCTCAATTAAGTTCTAATAGCAAAATGACACGTGATCAGATATCCAGTGAGTCATAGCTGAGTAACATGATTTTGTTCAACAGCAGGGAAGAATTATTAAGGAAATCAAGCCTCCATAATACGCAACAGAAAATTTACATGTGGATGAATTTAGGTCTTTCCAACTGCGACAGGAAACACTGTTGTTTGGCTGGGTAAGCAGAGAGAAAGAACTCAGAATATTAAATTAGGAATAGTCCCTTAAATGCTCAGATTGCAATTGCTCTAGAGGAGCATCATTGTTTACGGCCTTCACTTGAAAATTTTAGTGATGTTGCAAGAGAGCAAGGCACCACCTCTCTCCAGTAATTTTTTATCCAGACATTAATGATCTCCACAGACTAGCAATGCACGAAACTTAGAAATAAATAATTGATAATTTTACACAGTCTGAGCTGGCTGAGTCATCTCCAATAGGTTATTAAAACAGCATCATGAGCTCAGCTGGTATAAAAAGCCTAGAAATCCCCAGCTCTTCCTGTAACTGGAGTCTTTTTTCCATTCTAACTGAAGACAATAAGAAAAACAAACAATTCAAGGAAAATCTGAGGAGAAGTTGGGAGGGGAGTTGAGCTTTTTACCCCCCTCTTCAAACATCTCCCCTTTTTCCTTCTCTAGTTTGCACAGTTCTAGCCACAAATTTCTCTGCACACCTACAGCTCTCATGTAGGTAAAGGAAACAAACAGCTGTTCCAAAAAGAAAGGCCAGCTCCCAGACCAGGACCATAAAGTCGATAGCATTGCTCCTGGGATACGCTCAGGGATACAGAATAATACAGATCTTGGCATTGTAGTAAACAGAGTTCCCTTCCCTGATTGTGAACATAAATACCATAGCTCTGTATTCACATTTTGGGGGATGGGACTTTACCCCCATACTGCACATACCAAAAGGGTTTTGCTGGTTGAACCATAAAAGAAACTAAGTCAGCTTCCCCATCTCCCCAAAGCGAGGGGCTGGTCATTGCTGAGCTGTGGGGTTCACTGCTCAACAGCCCCACTGCAGAGCATTTCCGAGAAAGCTTTCTCAGCTATCACTACCAGGGAATAGTGGAAATAAGATTTCTTTAAGACATTAGGGCTCTGGTTAAGAGCAGACAGAAGCCTAGAGTTTCCTAACTCCAAGTTGTGTTACAGAATCATAGCATCACATAATGGTTTGGGCTGGAAAGGAGAAAGCTGACCCTGAGATCAGCTCAGGTGGTCAGAGCACAGTGCTAATAACACCAAGATCACAGGTTTGATCTCCATATGGACCATTCATGTAAGAGTTGGACTTGATAATCCTTACGGGTGCCTTCTAACTCAGAATATTCTTATTCTGTGAACAGAAGTCTACCAGCCAACCTTTTCTAGCGTAAGCCTGGTCTTAACTGACACTAGATATGACAATTTCAGACAACCTAGTAGATCAGGCAAGTTTATGTATCTATTTGCAGAAAAATATTTGCAGAACCTGTCCTGGTTCCAGCCAGGACCATTAGTTTTTGCAGTAGACAGGAGGGTGCATGGCTAAGAACCAGTGGTTTTCAACATCACCCTCATTTCCTGGGAACACGGGGTGGGGGGGTGCATGGAAGCAGTCAGGAATTGCTGGGCTCTGCATGGTATCACGGTGAGCATTAGCATTTTGTACACTTTGGTCATTAATATTGTCACTGTTCCTGCTCATTTTCTTATCTCATTGCTGCTTCCAGTAAATTGTTCTTCCAGTAACCCGTGATTTTTACCTTTTGTGCCTCCAATTCTCCTCTCCAGAGAGAGGAGGGAGAGGAAGTAGGGAGTGAGCGACTGGTGTGTAATTTGGAATGGTTTCAGTGGGAACACTAAATTAAGCAATACCAATCCTTAACCACGACATATCCACTTGTGTATTGTAACTCTCCCTGACAAAGTTTGCTACCAGGAAGACAACCATCATGTAGTCCCACAGCCTGTACTTTATCATACTGTTCTGATACACACACCCCTCAATCATGCAAGAATCATATGAGGATAAAATTGACATTGTCAAAATAGTAAAAACAATAATCAAAAACTCTAAACAACAAAGCCCTGCTCCAAGGCCAGTTCTTCAATTTGTGACCTTCGTGGAGCACTATGTGTCAGAGCTGCTAAAAGACAGCACCAAGATAAGAAGTCAAGCTGCAATTTTACCTATACCTGACAGCCTAGTAGCAATAAGCCATGAAAAGGGGCCTTGCTTTCCCATCCTCCCGCCCCAGCCACAGATTCTCATTATCTCCTCTATACAGGCTGGAAGCTAAATGGCAGATACTGCTCATGCATACAAATCTAAGTTTTCTCTGGTCCAGCAGGCTTACTACTGCCAGTTTGGTGTAAAAAAAACCAAAAAAACCGCAAGAAATCCTTTTTCTTTTTTTTTTTTCTTTTTTTTTTTAATTGTATTTAGGTGCTGGATTAATTTTGCTGCACCACAAAGCCCTGTGTTTGGTGACACTCTGGGAGCAAGTTGTTCTATAGAACCCAGCAGAGCAAGGGACAGAATTTCTACCTCAGGTCACAAAAGCAGACCTCAGCACCAAGCTGTGCATGTCTCTAACTCTGAAGCACAGAGGTGTCCTATCAGCAGTACCAATCTTACTTTCATAACAGATCACAGCTGCCCTGATGCTGAAAACTGAACAGAATGTTCCCAGCACAATAAAAATAAGGTACCAAGGATGATCTTGCACGATCATTGCTTGTTCTCAAACCCTGGCTTCTTGTTTTTCCCCAGTTTCTTATTTTAACACCAAAAAAGTTAAAGCTATGAAAATCTGGGCTAGCAAATAAAATATTCTAAATGAATTTCTTCAGTGAAATTCTGCTTTTGAATAATTAACTGTTTCCATGCCAAAAGCCTAAAAATACTTATTAAAGTAGCACCCCAGCCTGGAAACGGCAGCATCTTTGGAAGATTATGTCCCAAGGACAAGTGTCCTAAGAAAAACAAAAGCAAAACAAACACACACACACACACACACACACACAAAAAAAAAAAAAAAAAAAAAAAAAAAACAA